>OY282450.1:40237431-40837431 GCA_958295655.1 Palloptera scutellata | reverse complement strand
TCTCGTCAGGCTTGATTGGAACAGTGTTAAAGGTTTTCATTTCATTTATCCTTTGAATTGAGTTGTCAGGAAGCGTTAACTCTGCTCAGAGGAAACTAGTGCAAATAAATATATGTAGTAAATGAAAAATATCGTTAAAATTTTTTGATTTGAATGTACTTATGTACGTAAGTATGTGTCTACGAAGATTAAGATTACCTCGGTTGTTTATGAAATCTGAAATTATTAACTTTTATGAAGATTTATCCTTAATAAGATTGTATTTCTCTATTCGATCTTGGCGCGGATCGTATAGTCAAATTGACTCTGAGCTAAGTTGGCCGGATCTGAAAAGGAAAATTGTAATCAAAAATTAAACTACTTATATATAGAAATATAATGAGCAACCCAGGGAACCGAGTTGATATAGAAGCAACAACATCTGTGCTTCTTTTCAGCTGGCTTGTGTTTCGGTGAATAAGTAAATTTTCAACATTTGTTCGATGCGAAAGAGCATGAAATCTAATCAACCTTATCTAGCCGTAAATGTCAATTAAGAAAATAAAAAACAACAATATAACGAACATGAAGCATTCTGTTCTAAAAATTCAAATGAAATTAATAAAGAACTACATACATACGAGTATGTTCATACATATAAGTATTCATAAGAAGTTTCTATTAGTTAGTTGCTATGTACATATATATAATTTTAACTGATTGAATAGCCACAGCATATTCTTGATACGAGCAAAACATAAAATAAAATGCCTTTTTCCCGATTCGAAATACTAGATCTATAATTTTCTTAGAAACGGCAAAGCTAAAAAAAGCTACAAAAAACAAAATCACATATCAGCAAATTAAAAACTATTAAAAAATGGTATGAATTTTATTGCTAACGAAAAAAAAGGTCACGATTGCAACATGTACCGAACAATACTTAAAAAAAAAAAAGCTACAAGAAAAAACTCAAAAACTATCAAAAGAAATACGTATAAAGTCGGCATTTTTCTATAAAGAGCGACGTTCAAACAAAAAAGCCAGCAACAAAAAAAAAACGTTACTAGAAGAAGAAAATTTCGGGGGCATACACGTACATAAATATTTAAATTGGGTCCTAAACTATAATTTGTTAATTTACTTCATTTCTTTATTTATTTTTTTTAATAGGTTGTGGAGCAAATAAAAGAAAAATTATTATAAAATATTCTCATGCTTTAAACAATCATGTATTTGAACAATATGGGGAGGGTAGGAAATGAGGAATGATATAGCTGGAAGCGCGGGGGAGCAGAAGCGTAGATTATGCAAACTCCATAGATTTTAATTTATGAAGCATTTAGCATATGAATGATTTATATCACACAAATTTTTATATTCGTACATACTTATGAATGACAATGAATGGCAAAATGCGTAGAGGAAGTTTTATAAATTTGTTAATCAGAAATTATGTATATAAAAAAAAAGAACTTAAGATTTTGTTTTGTTTGGTGTAGGTTCAATATTTTGTAGAGGGGTAAGAGGCGCTACAAACAATCGAATGAATATGAAGTGAGGGAGACATTAAAAAGATCACATTATTATTGCGTGCTTAAATGAAATAGGCTTTGTTTTCTTTGAATGTATACTAGGCAATTATTTTTTGAAATTGTGCTTCCAGGAATTTGTGCCGGAAATTTTGATTTATACCAATGAGATAATATAAAAAGGAGAGATTGTGAAATAATAAAAACAAATTAAAAATAATTCTTTTCTGAATAACGGATTAGTTTTGTTAAAAAGTCGCATTTATTTATGTTGAAATGGGTTTCGAAAGAGTTAAAGTTTAAGTACTCGGAAACAAGAAAGTCGGTTCATCAATTCTTAGAATTACGAATCAGTATTTATTGAATTCAAGAACTTATGCAGCGAAAAATTATTACCAATGTTACAAGTATATTCGATTTATGATAGGTAGGATTCATTCTGGTGGCAACAATGAAGCAACAACATCGCGGCTCCCCTCCTTATTCAAACGAGTAAATGGGATTATTGTTGGAGTGTTGTATGAAGTTATTAATATACAATGTAAGTATTAAACATATATGAACTAAAGGCAAACGTTTGTAGAACCTATTATAGAATCTGGAAGAAAAACATTCCCCATCGAAAAGCATCCTTAAAATCCATCCTTAAAATAAAAATTTTGTTTGTTGAAATAATCAACTTTTAATAGACTATACCTAAGAAAAAACCACAAGCTACTTGTAAAAAAAATATTCCCTTTTAAATAGCAGTTGGAGTCACTGAAGGTCAAAATCAACCAAGTCTAACTCGGTTTCGGGAAGATATCGAAAAAGGTAATAAATATGTTTAATTGGATCTTGCAGAATGAAAACTTAAAAATTTGTTGAAAATAATGATTTGAATACTACATAGGAGTATAAACAGAGAATATCACTTATAACTTTAGTAATTATTCAAGTGCTTGAAGTATCCATAGAAATTTAACTCATACAAAAATATTTACATGGAACATGTACTACATACATATTATAAAAAAGCCAAATGAGATTTGGCGTGAGACGAGCTGTGGTCTTCGGGCATTTTCCACCGTCTAAACGGCCCTTTAAAGATACGCAAGACATTGGGTTGCTTGCCCACGTACATACACTGTGTCCAATAAGTTTCCGGATATAAACAGAGTTTACTTTGATTTATACATATGTATGTTTATGACCAATACATTTGAATAAAATTTCTATTAACATTATGGGCAATTTTGGAGAGAGATTTAGTAGTGAGTTGATACAGTCAACACACAGGGGGTACCCTATGAATGCAGAGCATTGTACTGATTGAAAGGAAGATTGTTAGGTGGGAGGAAGAAGAAGGGAGAAGTAGTTATGAGTGTCATAATAATGGGGAAAAATATTTGTAGGGAGCTTATTCCAAATTCGCGCGGTACGACAGATAAAAGAACTTTCTCTGTAATGCGTAGTGCGGTGGAACACCGTATTTACGTGTGATGCGTGAGTTACGCTTGCTGATCGTGTAGTTCTGGTGAACACGCGAACTGGCGGCATCAGCTTGCGCATCTCAGCAGAACATCTACCGCGTAAGTAACGGTAAAACTGAGAGGCGCAAGCCACGTTTCGATGATGTTCCAAGGAGTCAATAGAGCTGGAAACTCTACCATACTGTCTCCTATTAGATTTATTGCTCTATGCTGGATACGGTCCAGGAGCTCCATTTGCGTTCGTGAAGCTCCAGCTCGTAGGTGCGAATGAAACTCCAATTCGGGACGTAGGTGGTGTAGATCATGAGGAGATCAGTCGGAAGTGAAATATTTTTTACACCGCCTAAGAAAGCCGAGACACTTGGCTGCTTCTTTCTAAACGTCAAAATTGTGTTTATTACAAGGAACATGACATTGGGTGGACATGCCCAGAACATCAAGAGCCCCACTTATATCTAGTGGGTTAACGGGGGCTGGGAAATTTGTTTGTGACTTGCGCATTGAACTCAACTCTATTCGTGAGACCCTACTCGGAGATTGACTGGAGATCTTTATTGAGCGAGCCATTCATAACGTGCTTTTCCTCTTAATCTCCAAAGCGTTATAAAGTGTTGAGCAGGCATATGAATAAGAAATGTGCTATCATCTGCAAACGAGTAAATGATATTTTTCGTTAATGACAGAAGGTCTTTAATGAAGATAAGGAAAAGTGTATGGGAGAGGACTGAACCCTGAGGCACTCCAGCGTTAATGACAACATCTTCCGAAACAATGCCGTCTATCACAACACGGCTTGACCAGCTGCTTAGAAAGTTTGTGATCCATCGTGTAAAGTTACTGCAGACTCCATGCGACTCCATCAGTTTCGACACCAGTGCTTTATGCCACACTATGTAAAACGCCTTTGAAATATCCAGAGCAACCGCCTTGCACTCAGTGAAGCCAAGAAAACTGTGGTACCAGTGCTCGGTGAAATCACCTGAAGAGCGATTTCGACGGAAACCGTATTGGTGGTCATTAAGCAATTTTTTTTTGCTCAATATAACATCAACCACTTTGTGAGCAAATATGGCACAGTATGAACGATCTATTAGAAAAGTGGCTAGTCAGATGGAAATGTTTTAATCATCAGGACATAAATTACTCCGGGTCGACCTCCAACTCTTCCTAAAAAAAAAACGGCTTATGAATTGACATGTTGGAAATGAAATTGTAATCAGCGAAACCTTCAGAATAATAGTGTTTGATATGTTTCGAGCCATACCGTTTCGCGAAATTTTTTTGTGATTTCTTAACCAACAGTAAATTGAAAGCAAAAAATATTTTTTAATAAAGTGCAAAGTTTTATGGCCTCCCAGTTCACTGAATTTGAATTCTTGGATGAATTTGTAGTGGGACGTAATTTTGAAGAAACGTAAAGGTAAAAAGTTTTAAAAAATGGCTCATTTTATGAAAATAATCATAAAGGTTTGGGATGAAAGTGAAGTGAAGTGGTCGCTGTGGCGTAGTGGTAGTGTGTTGGGCTGCTACGCAGAATGTCCGGGGTTCGAATCTCGGCACAGGCAAAATCAAAAAAAAAAAAGTAGAAAAAATAATTTTTCTAAACGGCACCACCTCTTGGCAGGCAATGGCAAACCTACTAGAGTAAAAATTGCTATGAAAAGCTTTTCACTTCGCCGTTCGGATTCGGCATTAAACTGTAGGTCCCTTCCATTCATGTACAAATATAACACGCACAACATAAGTGGATGCGAAAAAGCTCGGCCTAGGCCCTCCATGGGCTGTTGTGCCATTAAAAGTAAGTAAAGTTTGGGATGAAATATCTAAGCCGTTTTTTTCGTGCTGCTTGAGATTCTTTTAATTGATAGCTTCGGCTGTTGCAGTGTTCCAAAGGAGGCGATATCTGAAAATTAATACCGCCGGATCACATTCATAGCCATTGACCCGTTTAAGCCACGCAAATCTTCCATAACATTATCTACCGATAGCAGAATATTGATTTCATATTTTACCTTTTCTGTATGTATGTACAATTTCGTAGAAAGACTCCACTTGAAGTTTTAATTCCAAGCAGTTGTAAACAAATCAAACAATTGCAATATTATCGCTTTCGCGTTGCCTTCCTCAGGCATTTCTTATCAACGATAAATTTAGCAAATAAATATAAAAGTCAACACCTTCATTATTTATCTTTGTTGCGCCGCAGCTCGTTGACAAATCATCTGCTGTCAACAAATTGCAATCGATGATGTGCATAGCTAGCAACATATTGCAACTATAAAGACGAAAACGACGAGCGCTTGCAAATTGTACCTTCAATAAATAAAACAGAAAAAAAAACTGAAATGCAAAACAGTGTGCGCCAGCAAATATTGTTGCTCATTGCTGATTGCTGTTGCTATTGCTATTACTATTGTTGCTGTTGTGGTTTTTTTTTTTTTTTTTTTGCTGTCAATAGACAAACGATGCACTGCTGCGTACAAATTGCACATTAAACTCAGCTAGTCATAGTTCAACCAACTTTTAGGCATCGACCGCACCTCTTCTTCTAAGCAAACAAACACACACACAAAACCACAGCGATTTTTAATACGCTGGTTGACTATCGGTCTGTGCGTCTGAGTGTTGGTTTGCATGTGCCTGGCGTACCGCACCGCACCGCACCGCACCGCACTCCGCTTACGCTTAACGAGCTAGTGCTGGTTCGCAACTATTATTATTATAGCAAAATGTTAGGCCGGCTACAATGTCGATGCGCATTTGGTGCTGCCACTGCTGCCAGTTGCTGGTGTGCTTAAAAGAAATGTCGTTCTTGCACTTGGGGTTCTTAAACTTTTCATGGTCAAATTGTCGACGACATCAACGTCAACGTTCAACATCATCGTCGTCATCATCATCATGATCGTTCACAACTTTAACATTAACAATTTCGCATATTTTGTGTTTGCAATTGTTGTAATTGTGCAATTGCAATGCGAAAGGACAACAGCAACAATTGCGTTCACGATATCATTTGAAAAGCTTCATATAATATTTCCAGTATATAAACATGCTTAGTATACTTATGTAAGTATGTAGAGATATGTATGTTCTGCCTTTCGCCAACATCGATAATGTTGTTGTTGTTGTTGTTGCTGCAGTTGTTGCTTGGTTGTTGGTTTTGTTACCATGTTAGATTAAACCATATGCAAATCGGCATACACAAGATAGACAGGCATAAGAAAACGCTTCAGAGAATACTACATACTTATAAAGAAAATACTGAGTATAAAGTACACAAGAATTTTTCAAGTGAAACAATCTTTCTTTCCTCTGCGGCAGAATGCGAGAATGTGCAAGCGTTTGGTTAACCGCATGACGAATCGCTAAAGTCATTATCATCATCATCAACGCTCCTCAATGTGCAGAGTACAGCTCTGAATATTTAAGAATATTTAAAATTATTTATTTATTTTTTTATGCGAATGTGCAAAGAGAAAGAGAGAAGAAACAAAAAACAAAAAAAAAACACTTCAAATGTTGGAGGAAGAGGTGGAGTAGATGTGGAAGAAGGAGGAGTACCAAGTATGGTATGTGACATCACATCGTTACGATTAATAGATGATGTGTTAAGTATACAGGGTGCAAACGCATATATTTTTTTCAACAATTTATGAATTTCATTTTACATAATTCTCAAAAATAAATAACAAATCTTTATTCTATCCTAACGCAGCGCCAACAGCAGCACCACCAGCAACAGCTGTTGCGGCACTTCCAGCAACACTTCCAGCTTCATGTATGGTGTGCTTGATTTTTTTCTAGAAATAAATAGAGAATAAGTTTGAATTAGAATAAATTAGAAGAAAAGTTCTTTAGAAGATTGGTTAGACTCATAAAAAATTATAAAGTTTAAGACTGGATTAATTGGCAAATGCAATATGGACTTATAAAGCGATTACAGCAGCTTTTGCAATTAATCGTTCAACGTTTTGTTAATTTAATAACTTCGCTGTGGCAAACCTATTGTCGAGAAGTCCTTGGACTTACAAGTGAAATAGTGCGAGACAAAATGTCTCTAAATTCAAGATAGAAAATGATAGGAAATAATAAAGAATCACCATGGCACAGGTGAAATAGACCAGATATTGGATTACTTAAGTTAATATTCACTACGTTAGGTCAAAGGCCAAAGGGTAGTGCTGAGACAGGTTTTATCATCCACGGGGTTCTAATTGGTCCATTATGATGCCCCTATGTAATGCGTTTAAATAATCACTCTGTACCCATTTTAAATCACCTACTTTTTCTTGTACTTCCTTATGTACTTACTTACTTTTAATGGCACAACAGCCCATGGAGGGCCCAGGCCGAACTTTTCGCATCCACTCATATTGTGCGTGTTATATTTGTAGATGAATGGAAGGGACCTACAGTTTAATGCCGAATCCGAACGGCGAAGTGAAAAGCTTTTCATAGCAATTTTTACTCTTGTAGGTTTGCTATTGCCTGCCAAGAGGTGGTGCCGTGTAGAAAAATTATTTTTTCTACTTTTTTATTTTTTTTATTTTGCCTGTGCCGAGATTTGAACCCCGGACACTCTGCGTAGCAGTCCAACGCATTACCACTACGCCACAGCGACCAACTTCTTTCTTATGTCCTTTGGCTTATACTCCGCCAGTGTCTCAAGTTCTCTGAATAGTGTGTCTCCAAAGAATCACAGACGACGCATCTGAAGATTGGAACATTCACAGAGAAGATCGTCTTAATAAATTCTTAATTTTTGCAGCTTCTACAACATTAATCTTCACTGCCATTGTGCCTATAGAACAAAAGCTAAGTCCAGTCAAAATTCGAGCTTGAGTTTTTTTTTGTTATCAAGAAATTTCGGAAATTTGCATTTGTTTCTTGTTTGCCAAGATTTGTTGATTGTGTACTTTCTCTACTTTCTGGTCTAAACATGATTTTACGATTCTTATGGATATGTTTAGTAACGCTAGTTCATTTTCTAAGACTTCTACCGTTCTCTCTAGTTCGACTGTGTACTTTGTTGTTGTTCTCTTACATTCTGTTGTATCTGGGTTTACAACAGAGTTTAATTTGATGAGTGCTGCTTATTTCCACAAGTGAATTTAAACAGCTTAATACTGGATCTTATGATGTTGCCCAGTGCTTTGATTTCGCCTAGGCTGTTTTCAAGGATTAGTGATACTTGAAGGATCAATGTTCTTAATGATAATGGCTTGCGCAGCTTTTTCAATAGCGAAGATCTTTGCTTATAAAACACTACAGTAATCAGCGAGTTTGTAGGAATCTATGATTGATCTGTGCAAAAGATCACATATCAGATCACCCACTAAATCGAAAGAGTTTACATTTTAAGCAATTGTTTGAAAGTATGAGTTAGAAATTTAATATAAATTGAGAGAAATTTTAATAAAATCAGTTTTTTTGGGTAATTATTTAGATAACAAATTTATTCTTTTACTTTTTTTAAGAAAAAATTTCTAACGTAAATTGTATTCAGTTTATTCCAGAGACCATCTAAAATATCGAGATCTCCTGCCGACACAAAAACACCACTGAAATTTTTAACGAACCCAAAGTTTTACGAACTTGAACCATATCATGAAAAATTTGGATCACTTATAAAATCCAGACTGGCACAGGCAAAATAATTTCGTTGGAAATGTATGGCAATTGGTTAGAATTGAAATTGGAACAGCACATTGTCGTTAGACAAGGAAATATACTTGGAGCAACCTACGTAAGGAAGCTGCAGCGACCCGCACATTCAAGAAACCATTTTCCATTTTTTATGTAAATGTCAGAAATTTGTCGTAAAATGTTTGGAGATATTCGGCAATTATTTTCTTGATTCTTTGACTGATTTGTGTTTTAAAGATCCAATTGCCATTTTCAAATTCATAAAAATTTCAAAGTGGTTCAAATAGTTTGCTGCTGAGATTCCGGGTATACAACGCTCCCAAATTGTGGGCATGTGTGTTAAGATGACATCTCCCGACCTAACCTAACCTATGCGTCATGAAGCACTATTCCCAATTATACTTAGCCTTAAATTAAATTCACTTTTAAGTTAATACTTTCTGACTTACTATAGCTTTATTAAATTTTTTGCGAAAACTTTTGCCTTCACTTTGTCCGGCAAATATGCAAAGCGCCAAAATTAGAGCAAAAATAAAATATTTGTAGAACTTCATTGTCGAAAGTGTAAGTAAGAGTACTTTGAATATCTGAATAATATCGATTACAAATGTACGCTTGCCTTTTATATGGAAAAATAATGGCAGCAAAATGTATTATCAGTAATGCTGAAATTGATATGAAGAGTACACAATATTAATGAAATCATATGATTGAATAATACACTTCCGAATTGTGTATTTAATATTGAACAATTTCAATGAATCTACTAAAAGAACGAAAATACTTGAGAATTAATTTGTAATTAAAGTAAAAATTTTACAAACAAAAAATTCGAAGTATTTGTAAGTTTTGATAACAGAATGGGGAAGTCCACTTCATAGTCTAAGTACTAAAAGTGAATTTCCGTCGTCATCAAGGTTGACAACAAAATCCATGATGTAACACCCTGTCTTATGAACGTATGCGTTTGCAGGCCTATCACGAGTACCACCACAATAAGGAACAAGTACCTACATACATAAGTATTTATGTATATGGCTGAGGTATGTATGTGTATGTGTGCGTTTGCCTCTATGTCTCAGCACCTTAACCACCAATTTATTTGCTAGCTAGCCCGCCTGCTTGCATGCTAATTACTTTAACAAATGCATCTTTCAACGTGTTGTGCACACACACACACACACACATATACCTAACACATGTAGACATATCCCAGCACTAATATTTAGCGATGTTTTTTCACAAAGCAAGATTTCAGAATTATTTCAAGTCGGCGACGGATCCTTTCGATTCATGTACAAAAGTATATTCCGCACAATATGAGTGGATGCAAAAAGCTCGGCCTAGACCCTCCATGGGCTGTTGTGACCTTAAAAGAAGAAAGACGGATACAATGAGTACCACATTCACAATTCAGGTAACACATTGGCGTATCCAAATTAGCGTATCTTAGTTAGACCTACGACCATATGCCAGGGAATGAATTCAGCTAATAACTCTTCTAAGATACGATGAATAGTATTTAATTCCAGAAAGTAATGCTTTGCACTAGTTAGTTTTAGGATGAAATTACCGTCTCCCCTCCGCAATAAATATAACATATGGTTCGAAAAACCGAAAACCTACCTAAAATCCATGGATTCTCTGGTGATTGGGAGGGAAAAGTTGTTGTGCTTCATAATACGGTATCTATTTGAACCTCGTTTGAGAAGCGATTGAATCTTAGTCGATTAATACATAAGTTGATTCATTAAATCTTATGCAATAGACTTTATTGACATGCCATATTGTTTCCACAGCTCATCAATCTGAATATTGAAATTTATTCAAAGCAATGCGTGGTAATTTATAACCTTGCCGACGACAGTCTCAATGTACAATATTACCAATCGTTTCTCTGATGTCTTACAATTCGGCGGAATTTTACAGTGCATTCATTAAATATCAGCCGAGAAACATATCAAATTTTTTTTTTGCTGGGCTTATACATACACGCATGGCAATCATGATGATGATGATATATGTACAATGTATTTTACATGTGCGAATACATTCTTGTAGTTTTCTTGCTCGTTAAAACACAACAAGAGGAAGAAGAAAAAGAAGAAGAAGGTGTGCATGAGCCTACGAATGCGTAGCGAATTTCCTTTCAACCTGCTGTTTAAAAATTAAAACTGACTGACTGACTATCTGCCCGCCTGCCTGCATGCCTGATTTTCTACATTTCCTCTCCTGTACTCTCTCTTGCATTAACCTTTCCTCCTTCGCCCTCTATCCATAGACTTTGTATCTCTACAATCTCTTCTTCTCTGTGCACTTCTACTTGCAACTCATTGCCATTGGCTTGTTGGCTTTACATATTTAAAATGTAATTACTTTGTCTGTTTGGTCTGTTTGGTTTGCTGGATTTTGAAGTTGAGTTCCTGACTTTTGTACTTGGGTGCTTTGCTCTTGCACACACACACACACACACACACACACGTACTTAGATATACACACACATACGCATTCACAGGAGGTGGCAAGACGCATTAGCAACGCCTGAAATTATGATGAAAACTTGCTTATGGTAAGTTTTTGATTTTTTTATGGTAAGTATGTGCAAGGTATACAGGAAAATTCTCCATTTCCCATTTCGAAACGGAAGTGCATTCACACACATGTGTGCCATATCAGTTTCGGCACTTGTGTACATGAAAATCCCCCGAAGTGAACACCGCGAATCCGCATCTTCACTTCTATGCCTTGCACTGCAGCGTGCACGTAGCGATTTGTGCATCCCCAACTGTCTCCCCCCACCCCCCTACCCCCACCCCTCCTTAGGGTACAACTAAACTTGCTTCTTGCTGCCTTCTGATTTTTAAATGTTTGCTTTTCAAATGATTGCATTTTTTTCTTATGTATTAATATTTTTAGAATGAGAAAAAAAAATACTAATATATGAAATTCATGTTCGGATTTTAATGAAAAGAGAAAGTTGTTTGTACGAGAAAATATAAACGCGAAAACAACTTGTGCATTACAAAAAGATTATGCCAAAAATAATTTGATTTTGATTTCTTCAGAAGTTTTTGCCAAATTGATTATATTGGTATTTTTGCTGTTGCTTGTTTTTTCGCCTTTACTGCAATTCATTTTGCTGACATCATTTATTTGTATTATCGCTCGCATTTCTTATAATTCCATGTTTGAGATAAAACATTTGGCCAATCGATCGAATGCTAAATGAAAATTTAAGGCTTTATTTAGCAATGGCCATTTCCAGCAATGTTGCCAGTGGTGATTCTTTTTGTGAAATACTTAGTACAAAATTTATCAAAAAGATACGGGATAAAAGAAAGTGCCTTAAAATATTTTAACCAACACGGTCTTATACCTCAGCAGCGTCCAATAGCAGTCAGACTCTCAATAGAACAGATATCCCTACACAGGCATTACTCCCTCCAAGTTAGCTTATGGAACAACAATTATATGACAACAATATACGAGACAAATCGGTGAAAAAAATATCGGCGAGTCTTAATACACTGTGCAAGTTTAAAATCTGGTAAGAGGTGGTTGCTGTGGCGTAGTGGTAGTGCGTTGGACTGCTACGCAGAGTGTTCGGGGTTCGAATCTTGGCACAGGCAAAATCAAACAAATTTGAAAAAAAAAATTTTCTACACGGCACCACACCACCTCTTGGCAGGCAATGGCAAACCTACAAGAGTAAAATTGCTATGAAAAGCTTTTCACTTCGCCGTTCGGATTCGGCATAAAACTGTAGGTCCCTTCCATTCATGTACAAATATAATACGCACAACATGAGTGGATGCGAAAAGCTCGGCCTGGGCCCTCCATGGGCTGTTGTGCCATTAAAAGTAAAGTAAGTAAGTAAAAGGTTCTGATGCGATTCAAGCCCAAAGTATTAAATAGTGCCTATCGTTTTCTCAGATTGATTTGAGTTTTCGAGATAATGGTACTTTGTCTGTTTTCCTTGGATTCGCCTGGTTTCCTCGGACTCTAAGTCCGTTGAGAATGGATCTTAAACCATATTTTCTTAAATGGAAAACGGTTTAAATCTTTATGTAATCTTGAGAACTCGAAACAGTCACAACAAACGGTTGGTACTATTAAATACCTTGTGGCCCGAATTGGGAAAGACCAGCTATCAATTTCTATATAGAGAAAATAATTTCAAAGTTGGAATGAAAATCAAAAAATCAAAAAAGTTATCAAAAATATCGGGTTAATAATTTTGGCCTGTGTAAATCCAGACTTACCAGGACTCTGATCAATTACGTTTATTCTAATTCGGCAACTCTGGACTGACAATAAAATGTATGTCAGTTTTACGGCAGACCATTCAAAAGTGTGTTTGTTTCCGTAAAGCAGGAATTGTAACCGACGCGGTAACGAAATTATATCGGTGTTACGGGTAACGAAAAATTAAAATGAGTGCGTTGGACTGTTACGTAGAGTGTCCGGGGTTCGAATCTCAGCACAGGTAAAATTAAAAATTAAAAAAAAAACAAATTTTCTACACAGCACCACCTCTTGGCAGGCAATGGCAAACCTACAAGAGTAAAAATTTGTTTTGAAAAGTTTTTCATTTCATGTACAAATATAACACGCACGTCATGAGTGGATGCGAAAAGTTCGGCCTATGCCCTCCATGGGCTGTCGTGCGCTTAAAAGAAGAAAGAATAATGTTTTATTGGAATGTTTTCATACCGGCATTGCCGAACTACTCTCACATTTGGAAAGTATTAACGAAATGGCTCGATATATGGGATTACTAAAAATGTACTTGTAAAATGGTGATTCTTCTACTGAAAGTGAAAGAAACTTATAATAAAAATTCGGTAGAAGAGAGAGATGCGCCATCTTTATTGGGTAAAACAACAGATTCTCGTACACCTACCGTGCGCAAACTGAAAAAATTGTTGGTGTTGCTCAGAATGTACAAGAAGAAACAACTACATCAATTCTCTGGAATCGAATATTTCACGCACATTTGCGAATTTTGCATTAAGACCTCGGTTAAGTTGAATTGGCAAACAGCTGAAGCCACATGACTATCCCCAACGTTTGCGGTTCGCTAAATGGGCTCTGGAACGCTTGGAAGAAGATGAGCATTTTTACCGAAAAATCATATATCGTGCCCAAGCTCACTTTGACCTCAGTGGTTACGTTAACATTCAAAATTATCGGATCTGGGACTCAGCAAATCCATGTGCAATTGTTGAGAACTCAATGCATCCTCAACGAGTAACGTATTGTGGCTTTTGGACCGGTGGTATCATTGGTCCATTTTTGTTTGAACATAAGGAAGGGAGATGCATTACGGTTGTGTTCGCTGCCGCACAATGATAACTGATTATTTTTGGCCTATTTTAGAAGATATGGATTCCAACAAAGTGGCGAGCCGTGTCACACAAGCCGTGCAACAGTCGATCTTTTGCGTGGGAAGTTTGAAAATCGTGTTGTTAGCCGTTTTGGTGATGTGCATTGGCCACCACGCAGTTCCGGTTTGACTCCGTTGGGCTATTAATTGTGGGGAACCGTTAAAAACAAGTGTTACGGTAACCATTCAGTTGCGATTGAGGTCCTTTAGGAAGATATTGGTGACAAGTACAGCTCCATACAGTCGAAAATGTACTGAAAAATTGGGTTGATCGTATGGTCTACTGCAAGGTCAACCGGGGAAGTCATTTGAACGATATACAGTTCCACAATTCACCTGGAAGGATAATCCGTTCGAACAATAAAAACCACAATTAAAAAATATATATTTATCATCAATTTTTGACCAAAATCGAATTATAACAAATTATAAATTATTCATCCTGAATAACAAGCTGGTTCCAATTTTTAAATAGTTTTTTGAATCCTATATTTTATCAAGAATGATATTTGAACTGAATATAAATTTTTATGGAATAACTTTCTATAGTTTCTATAATTTTTCCACTCAAAACTTTCACTTCCTCACATTGAGATTGTTTCTTTAAGGATTGTCTCCAGCTCTTAAGAAATTCCAAAATATCCTTAAGAAATATCTAAGAAAACTTTCTTAATGAATTTATTGGTTTTTTCTTTTTTTGTAATGAATCAATTTCTAGTTTTACAAATAAGATTTATGTACATGCATAAAAACTATGAGTTTTTCCATAATATAGTATACCAGCACAACTCCTTAGTTATAAATTTAAGCAACATAAGCCACACGTTGCTGGATCAAATACTGCGTAGTATTTAAGTAGTTATTGCTGCTGCTGCTTCTAATCTCATCGTTAACATCTCAATTTACGAGCGTACTGAAAATTCCATAAAAAAAAAATAAATTAAACTTTTTATAAGACGCGGCACCAAATAAAAAACATAAAATCTGCTATATTTTATAAATACGTACTTAAAGAAAAGAGTTTCGTTTTTGTTCAGCGGTTGTTGTCATTGCAACAGCGATAGATCGTAACAATGTGACTATAGTTTTTTTTTTTTGTTTTTTGTTTATGTGTTTTTTTTTTTTTATTGCAACTTCATAACTCTTTAGTTTAATTGGATTAAATTATGCTTCGTTGACTTAAAAAAGTAAAAATGAAACATTTTACTTCTACTATGTAAGTATGTTGTTATTGGTGTGGCATGAAGCCTGAGCCGATAGTCAGCAGAGCCTGCGTTGCCAACGTTGTCGCACGAAAGTGAACTAGAAATGAGGAACATGAAGTGGGAAAAATAAAAATCTAAATCTAAAGAATTAAACTGACAATAGCATTTCATGGTGAACAATGGCTCGCGATTGTTTCTATCTACGCCGACGAGGAGCGTTTTGAATGTTGGCTGACAGCGGAGCGGTTGCTGTTGTTGCGATGCTACGCATGCGTAAGACAAATCAGTATCAAGAGTAGGTATATACACGTATGAATTGTGTTTCGTGTTTTTTGATGTTTTGGTTGTTGTATTATATTTTGTTATCTAATTTCAAAAAGTGTCAATACAGATTAAGGTCAAATATATCAAACAACAAAAAGCTGACAATAGAGAGAGATACATTAAAGCTGCTTGCTTTTCTTTTATTGTTTGTTGTTCTATTCTTCGTGTTACACTAGACTACAAACAAATTTTTTTTTATAAAAATGAATTAATTGCACACTTAGGTATATGAACTCGTATGCATATGAAGAAATATGAAGGCGAATAGGCTGATGAAGTTAATTTTATTCTCACTAGGCTTGGGGGACCTGGGGCGTAGGGCATAAGGTAAAGTTCGTGATAGTCGCGGGTACGTTCAAGTTCGATCCTTGCGAACACACAGCCTCCTCGTGGCGTCCCTGGCTAGAGACATGACACCCGGCAGTGAGCTAACTAATGTGTGCGGCTGTTTTCTCTGTGGTCTTAAATGAATGGTTGTGCGTCGGACTTGGAACCACTTAAACCACGCTTGGAACCACGTTAAATAATCTCCCAGTGAATCCTGAAGCGGCCAAGACCGATTATCGGTTGTAGTGCCAGCAAAGTAAGTAAGTAAGGTTTGCGAAATATTTTAGAATGTGTATGAAACAAAAGTAAAGAACATCTTGCTAAAGGCAAAGGTAAGCCGGCATACTGTTTTGATAGGCAGCTTAGAAAATCAACAAAATATACTTAGTAAACAGTATTAGTTTCCATTTGAAATATGAAATTCATTTAGATAAAATAGATAAAATAATAAATTTGATATAGAAATTATATCCACTCAGCTCCCCACAATTTTTCATAGACTACAAACCAAACTTATGTAAAAAAAAATCATATGGGAAAATAGGCAAATTACAACAGTTGCGGTCGCTGAGGTGTAGTTGGTAGTGCGTTGGCCTGCTATGGCCGAGGTTCACATCTCGGCACAGGCACAATTAAAAAGTAGAAAAAAAAAACTTTTTCTACACGGCATCCGGCACCAACTCTTGGCAGGCGATGGCAATGGCAAACCTTACTTTACTTACTTTTAATGGCACAACAGTCCATGGAGGGCCTAGGCCAAACTTTTCGCATCCACTCATGTTGTGCGTGTTATATTTGTGCATGAATGGATGGGGCCTACAGTTTAATGCCGAATCCGAACGGCGAAGTGAAAAGCTTTTCATAGCAATTTTTACTCTTGTAGGTTGGCCATTGCCTGCCAAGAGGTGGTGCCGTGTAGAAAAATTATTTTTTCTGATTTTTTTTGATTTTGCCTGTGCCAAGATTCGAACACCGGACACTCTGCGTAGCAGTCCAACGCACTACCACTACACCACAGCGACCAATGTTTTCCAATGGCAAACCTACAAGAGTAAAAATATTGCCTATGAAAAGCTTTTCCTTTAACAGTTTGGATTCGGCATAAAACCCTTCCATTCACGTACAAATATAACCCGCACAACATTCGTGAATGCGAAAAGCTCGGTACAGGCCCATGGGCTGTTGTGCCATTAAACGAAAAAAAGAAATAACAACAGTAGTGCAGGTTTTCCACTTTTGAACTTTAACTTAACTTTAACTTATAATAATTTCTGCAGTAATGTCTTGATAGTATTTAATAACCGAGAGCACTTATGATGTTGCGTACGAGTATTTATACTTTTCTGCACACTTGATCGAACCAATTGCCTCGGCGAAGGCTAAAAACGATTACTCTAAAATACACAAGTAATTATTCAAACTTTTTTCAAAAATCGGAAGTTAAGTGGAAACATTACCTCATTTCTTTGACATTGTTTCCACTTCGGTTTCTGTGGAATTTATGAGAAGACTATTGAATATTTAATGTAAAAATTTAAAGTTTTTTGGCTGAATGGAAACTGTATGGGTCAAAGCTTCTCAAGCTCGATACATACAAAGAAAAAGTGTTTTTTTCTACACTCCTTAAATTGAATTACCCGAAAATTTCGGCTGTAGCGGTAAAAAACCCTCAAAAATTTCTTACGAACGTTTATCGCTAGAACCGAAAATATTTGAAAAACATCATAAAATAGACTAAAGCTTATGTTTAGGAAGGTACAATAACAATTTTTTATGTGATGCGTTTTCATAACTAGTAGATAACTCAACTTTCTGAGTTATCACGAAGATTTTCTACTATTAAAAAACAAAAGGAAACAATTTGTTGATTACTGTCATTACAGTTATTGAGTTTATTGAAGTGGCAAATACTTACGACATAATGAGACGAAGAGAGCGATGAGAGGTGAGTGAGAATAATCACGACAAATGACCAGCAACGAGCAGCGGCAGTAGAGTATCATTTTTTTAATAAATTCACAAATTTTGTTTTTGTTGTTTTAAACACTCTTACTAATATTTACTGGCACTTTTTGCAATTAGTGTCACATTTCGGAGGGGGTCAGAAATAAAAATTCCACCTTCTCGCACTCTGGGTCTGTTGGAGTTTGGGGGCTGAAGGGCAGAGTGGGTGCAATGTGTGACATAATAAATTCTAATTAAATGATTTGATCATACTCACAAATCATTTTTGCATAAGTACAAAAGAGTTTACAATGCCGGTTCTTACTGGATGCTGGCTGGCGCTGCTGCTGGTGCTGGTGCTCCAAGAGCGAACCTCATCCGCCCACATGGAAAACTTTGACTTCGTGCATTTGCACGTTTGTCTTTTCGAGATTGCCTGTGTTCTTTCTTTTTTGTTGTTTGGCAATATAAATCATTTTCTATGGTTGTTCTTCAACACAATAACCAGAACAACAACAAGAAAATTGTTGTGCGTCCGTTGTCTGTCGTCTTTGTGGCATTTGCCACACAACCGCATTTGTGATGCTTATCTTGATTTGCAGCGTGCAGGACAGAAAGAACCAACGTCTTACCTTAAAACTTAATTGTTTTTGTTTTCCTTTTCTGTTTTTTCTTTGCAATATTTTTCATTTTGCATCTCGAAAGCTGAAAATGCAAAACAAATTTTTGTTTTTTTCTTATTTTGTGTTTTTTGGTTAAAACAAAAATCTTTTGAAATGCAATTTTTTAAGTGTTGGCGTCGGCGTCTGTTTTTGCGTTTATGATTGTGTTAGTGTTGCGTTTAGGTTCTTTTTCTACGTTTCAAGTAAGTTGTTGTTGCTATTGTTGAAACCCCATTGTTTGCGCCTTTTCTTGCTTTTAATGATCTCTTGAACTTGAAGCTAATGTTGCATTGTTCTACCTACCTATAGTCACAGATGTATGTATGTATGCATTTGTGTATGTATTCATGTAGTACTAACTAATAAATATTCAACACCACACAGTGTCAGCCAAAGTTCGTAAAGGCCATGACCAGAAATCGAAAGCTACATACTCATACAACGTGAAGTGCAAACATACTTATGTACTTATTTATATATGTATGTGTGTGTGTGTGTGTGTGTGTGTGTAGGTAGGATGCACTGCAGACAGACAGACATTGCAATTTTTATTATATTTTCAAGGAATACAATCACACACACACACACTTATAAATTATATTCAGGAATATACATACATACTGGTTGCCATTAGAATTCTCGACTTTAGGAATATGCTGGAAATTACAAATTTTATGTATTTCGCTGTTGTTATTTTTGAGTTCGTTTCATGCAACATTGCATGCAGTTGCTGCTGCTCGTCGCTCTGCCATTGCTATATTGCCGTATTTATCGTCTGCTGTTGAGAATTAAGTTGCTGCTAGCTGTTGTATTTCAAGTTTTTTAATTTTATTGTTGCGGTTTTCTTTTTTTCTAAAAATAATTTCGTTTTCATTAGAATTCAGAGGTGGGCTATTCCTGCAGACAAGAATTAATTAGTTACTCAATACTATGTTGGAATACTTAAATTATAATTGGCCGTTGTGGCGTAGTTGGTAGTATGCTAGAACCCGCATTGTTATCAACTCTCGCCACATTAAAAAAAAATTAATAAGTACAAAATATAAATTTGAATTTATCCTACACGGTATCACTCTTCGCAGGAATGGCAAACTTCCAAAAGTAAAAATCGGCGAAGAAAAGCATTTTACTTTGCCGTTGGGGTTCAGCCTACAACTGTAGGTCTCCTACATTCGTGCACAATTTTAACTCACACGACATGAATGGTTGCGAAAAACTCGGCCTAGGCTCTCCATGAGGATGATGTGCCATTAAAGAAGAAAAATAAATTGTAATTTCCTTATGTGGAGAAATAGGATACGATCAGCAGGATCCGTTTAAGCTTCGTCCCCTGCACTGATCACTGGCCCACTGGTTACTAGGCAGAGAAAATGGATTTAAGTGTCCTAATATAATTTTTAAAATTCAAGATTCAAGGCATCTATCAGAAAGGTTAAATCAACAATAAATGACAACAAGTCAAAAGTGATGACCTTATCTCGTAACTAGGCTATTGAAATCAGGATGTTGAGATAATTTGGTAGAATGAATGCGATACTTGAGATCACTGTGGCCGAGGTTCAAATCTCGGCACAGACAAAATCAAAAAGTTGGAGAAACAAGTTTTCTACAAGGCCTACAAAAGCTTCTCACTTCGCCATTCGGTTTCGGCATAAAACTGTAGGTCTCTTACATTCATGTACAAATATAACACGCTCAACATGAGTGGATATGAAAAAGCAAGGCCTAGGCCCTCCATGGGCTGTTGTGCCATTTAAAGAAGAAGAAGAAAAAGGATACATCTCTTACGAAAATTGTTAAATGAAGGGCAACGGATCCAATATTATCTCCGAGTGGAAGTTAGACGCACACAATCCTTCTGAAGCCTAACCTTTAACCTACCTACTTGGCAGCAAAATACATACATATTATTTAAAAGAAGCATTTGTCCAGCTATACTCGTTTTGCCCCAACGATGAAAGTATAAGTCTTATTGTAACCTATTCAAAGGAGCCCATAAACTAAGGAGTGTATTGGTAATCTTTGTAATGAAATTTCGAAAATTCTCTAATTTCTCAGATGGAAACAATCGATAATAATAGACGGTACAACGATCATAATGGATATACATACGTATACATAAGCCCTGGTAATCTTACTTAGGTCCTCTTACCAAGGTCCTTTCGTTTTTTCCAATCTGGTTTTTAGACTACTACACAAAGACCTAAATTAATAAATAAAACAACTGTATCTCCGTATGTTTAGTTGAATGTTTAAATTAAACGTATCCCTGGTAGCCTTTTTCATATTAAATGAGAATTCTTCTCGTAAACGGTGATTTTTTAAGAACTTGTTTTTTCGAAATTCAAAAAAACACAGAAATTTTACAACAGTGAATGAAATTTTTGTGGTTGTTGTGGCGTAGTAGTAGTGAATTGGACTGCTACGCAGGGTGTCCGGGGTTCGAATCTCGGCACAGGCATAATAAAAAAAAATCAAAAAAGTGGAACAAAATAATTTTTCTACACGGCACCACTTCTTGGCAGGCAACGTCTAACCTACAAGAGTAAAAATTGCCTATGAAAAGCTTTTCATTTCGCAATTCGGATTCGGCATTAAAATGTAGGTCCCTTCCATTCATGTACAAATATAACACGCACACCATGAGTGGATGCGAAATGCTCGGCCTAGGCCCTCCATGGGCTGTTGCGTTAAAAGTAAAGTAAAGAATGAAATTTTTATTTGAATCGATAAATCAATTCCTGCCATTTACTTTTTAAAGATGATTTCACGTAAATGTTGCCCGCGGCTATGCTTCAAGTGGTCCATTCTTAATGTCAAATTTTGACACCATTTTTCACACATTTCAGCCGGAATCTCACCAATGACAGGTCCAATGTTGGCTTCCAAAGCAGCAATTCTGTTTGGCTGGTCCCTATAGACAAGAGGCTTAACATAGCCCCACAAAAAGTAGTATAACGGGGTCTAATCACACGGTCTTGGTGGCCAGTTGACAGCACCAAAACATGAGATTAACTGCTCACCATATTCGCCTCTCAATTGATGCATGGTTTCCCGTGCAGTGTGGCATGTGGTATTTTCGGCAAAAAAAAGTCTGTTATCATCGAACGGTATCTTTCTCCATTGACCATAACGTTGCGGCCTTCATTGTCTTTGAAAAAGTACGGCCCAATGATGCCGCCTGCCCATAAACCGCACCAAACAGTGCATTTTTCGGGATGGATTGTTAGCTGCTGAATTGCCTCTGGATGGTCTTCACTTCAAATATGGCAATTCTGTTATTTACCCAGTCTAGCACATTACCAACTATTCCATGGCGACCCAGATAATATGCGTAAAACTGTAAGATTAAGTTATTGGATGCGCGTAGTTTGTCCACTTCTGGATAAGAACCCGACACATTCTTAAATTCATAACAAAAACCATAGCAAATGATGATTGCCCCTCGTTCTCTCTCCTGCTTCCTTTCTATCTGTGCTTATTTTTGACATGCATATTGTGTTCATGTCATTTTTTTCTTTCTGGTTTTACATACATATGTAAGTATGTATATATTATATTTGATTCACTCCATTCTCTATCCTATATCCAGTATACTACATATAGTATACCATACATCTACACAAAGTATTTGAAAACTTTCAAGGCCAAACTGCTTTTGCACTGCATACATTGTATGTGCCAATGCATGAGTATTTGTTTCTTGTATCTGTGTATGGCACTCCGCTTATTTATAAGTATGTATGTATATTTGTTTCGACTATAGAACAACAAACAAAACAACGCCTTGTTGTTGGGATCCTCAGTGCGCCGCCAAGAGTTGTGGTTGTTGTTGATCGTCATCGACGGGTACCTACATACATACATACATACATTCATCGAAAAAGTCGACTTCGCTGTTGCCGCTGTTGCGCCGCTATCGTCGTTGTCGTCAACGACATGTTGTGTTCTTCGGGATTTCGTGCCTTGAGTGTAAATATTGTCCCAATTGGAAGACAAGCAGACGGACGGACGAATGGTTAGACGGACAGACAAAAAGACAAAGATTGTTCTAAAGGCTAACAATGTTTATTCTTGCAGTTCTTGCGCTTCATTATATTTTTCCTTATTTCTTTTTTTCTTTGCGCGGCGCGGCGCGGCGTCTTGTTTATTCCCGTATTTCTTCTTCTTGTTTTTAATTTTTACTTATGCTGTTCTGTTCTGTTCTGTTCTTCGTTCGATCGTTCTTGATGTACATAAGTACTACGAGTGCATGCATGTTATAGCTGTGCAGAAAACATTTCAAGGTTTTTGGAGGGGAAAGGATTTGGGGTTCTATTGCATGCAATACATACACATACACAACTTACAATTTGAGTATAAAATTTGTTGTAGTTGCTTTTGAAGTTAGCAGAAGCAAGAAACAGCCAGCAATCCTATATATTTCAATGTCATTGAAGATCGCATGTATTGACTGGTTCTGGCACAATTACAGTTTGGGAGATACGGGGAGCAAGGTTTGCAATTAGTTGGGGCATTGTTAAGTAAGGGTCTAGAGATATCTTAAAATATAAAGGGGGAAATATCAAAGTAAATACTTCAGAAGGCATTCTCTTCTTCTTTTCTTTGAATGGCACAACAGCCCATGGAGGGCCCAGGCCGAGCTTTTCGCATCCACTCATGTTGCGCGTGTTATATTTCTACATGAATGGAAGGGACCTACAGTTTTACGCCGAAACCGAACGGCGAAGTGAAAAGCTTTTCATAAGCAATTTTTACTTTTGTAGGTTTGCCATTGCCTGCCAAGAGGTGGTGCCGTGTAGATATATAGTTTTTTATACTTTTTGATTTTGCCTGTGCCGAAATTCGAACCCCGGCAGTCTGCGTAACAGTCCATAGAACTATCACTACGCTACAGCGACCAGAAGGCATAAGGCGATCATAAGGCATTATTCATTCAATAAATTCTTCTGCTTCTTTTAATGGCACAATAACCCATGGACGGCCTAGGCGTGCTATATTTGTACACGAATAGATACATATGTTAAAATCTTTAAAAGCTCAATTTCAGATAATAATGGATTCAAGATTTGTCGAACCCAAGATTTGTAGAACAAAACATACTTCATTGAGAATATTACTTACATAAATTACAATATTGCTTTCTTATTCCTTAAATGCGCTGGTTAAACGTTTTTCTCTAATTTTTGTTCAGTAATATCTCAAAAATGTGTGCTTAAAATTTTATAAATTTTATTTTTACTAGGTTTATACATATTTACTTTTAATAAAATGTCCACTTTTTTTGTTTGTTTTAGAGGACACTGCAGAGCACTTTGTTTCTCACACCTCAACTTCAGGATCCACTCAAAATCAAAAAATCAAAATTCTATAACTTCATATTATGTACCTACTTAATATGTTAAATGTTTTTTTTATTAAATATTAAATTAGCTCCGCAAATAGCTGGCTTTTATTGGAAAGAGGAGAAAGACTCCTTTATGAGTAGTTGAAGAAGCGTCCACTTGGAAGATAATTTGACTATTGGAAAAAAGTACCCTATTCGTAACTCTAGAAGTATATCTTATAGAGATTTATTCTACTGGTAGACGCTCACTCAAATGCTGTTATCTTAATAAATTTTAATGGGCGTCCTTGTATCAATGTTAAGGTCCAACTTTGAGCCATCTCGGTGTTGATATTTAAATTTTTCTGAAACTGCATAAATTAAGTAAAAATTTTAGCTTTTTGAGTCCGACTGTACCTAAAATTGCATAATTCCAAAAATTTAATGTGCAGCTGGTTTGGCGCGCTTAAAACTCCGCTTTATTTTGTAATTCCTTCTTTTTGGTTTTAAGCTTAAGGTTATTCCCAACCTGCAAAAATAAATTTAAGAGCAGAATTTTCAGTGATTAAATATGTATGTATGTATGTATTTACATATATAATTTTACTGCCCTCATCCATTTGTCGCTCGTTATTGGCGGATATAAGCTCCGTTTCTTAGCAGATGGCGCTTCATTAGCGCCACCAATTTCTTGAAAAACTGTTGACTGATGACTTTGTATCGTGGAAAATTAATGAATACAAGTTTTCAGCTGCAAATAATTTAATTTACTCTTTTCCATTTTAAACTTTATTCGTTGTGAGACAAGCAGATTGGTCAGAAAATCAAGCAACTTGAAGTCGATCGTTGATAGACAGTCGATGATCGATTGAGATTTGCAATAAGCAAACTAAAATCGATCGATTGTTCATCAATAACTAACTACCATATTATCGACAGTGGATCGAGATTCGCAATAGGGGCAATAGTTAAGGTTTCCCAACTCAAAATCGTTGCTTTCATGGACTAGACTGAATACAATACAGGATATATATCATATACAACAATTCTTCACGTCAAAAGGTAACAATGGTGTTAAGTTTGTATGAATGTAATGGTCAGAGCAGTGTACTCTTCAAAAAAATCAACCATTCAACGTTGAGGAAAATCTTGTGAGTCGATAATCTAAAATTAATTTTTGTATCTAATGTAGGACGTTTGGTGTTCCTGAACTTAAATACCAGGACATCTCGTGAAATCCGGAACTTTTGAGAACCCCGGTAATAGCTAACAAATAACACAATGCGATAAATTTCAACTTCATCTTCTTAGACCTTGTGTTTATCATATGGAATGGGAAGTGTATAAGTACATACCCAATAGCAATACTAGAAATTTTCTGGGTTGACCATTTATAATTTGCGCTGGTGCACTTGTAGACGAATTTGCCAACATTTACACTATTTATGCACTTTTTTTAAATGGTCAAATTCAGAAACCTTTTCTGAAGAAACTTACGCTTTACGTAAACCAAAAAAAAAAAGCAAAACAAAAAACCAGTTTTATGTAAAATTTGCTTCTTTTTCAAATTCTTGGTGTTTCCAAGTCGCGATTTAAGTAGGCATAATTAAAAATTGGAAATATTCTCTTAAGTCAATTTAATCTTTCAGTCATTGTCTATTTTTTTATAGGCATGAGAGAATTTGGCAGATATCCAATTTATGTATGACTATCAGCGAATCAAGAAAGTAATAGATAGTGATGGGAAATATCGAGTAAGTAATTTGGAGAATCGAAAGCTTATTCTCAATACTATAAAGAATCGGCCATTTTTCGAGAGAATCGAGTACTTGTTTTTTAAAAATTTTCAGCCGATTCTTACTTCTGGCAATATTATTTCACTTCATTACCTTGAATAAATGCAGCGCATGGCCACAGTTACGCGCGTGGACTTCTGGGTGCTTTGAAGGTTTTTTTTTTGTTTTACTAAATTGAATTCAATGTAGTAACTTTACTTTAACTTAAACAATCATAGAACGTATTATTAAACAGACTTGTAAATAGCTTGAACAGGAACGAGGTGTGAAAATTCTTTGAAAGAATAAGACGTCTGACTTATGGTTTGAAGACCGGGGCCTCTTCCTGCAAGGATGAAAATGGAAATCTGGTGACAGATGTCCAGGGCATAATGGGATTTAGAGGGAGCACTTTTCGCGGCTGCTTAATGCCGATGGCGGCAATAATCCCACCACTGCGAAAACCCCAATCACTGATGGCGTTGAAGTACCGTCGCCCGACTATGAGGAGGTCTAAACAGTCATCGCTCGGCTGAAAAACAATAAGGCTGCAGGTGCAGATGGCCTGTCTGCTGAGATGTTTAAGATTGGAGCCAAAGAGCTCACAAAACGCATGCATGAGCTTCTATACAGAATATGGTCAGGTGAAAGCATGCGTACTCTGCCCAATACTTAAGAGAGGTGATTCCACGATCTGCGCCAACTACCGAGGGATAAGCCATCCTAATATCACATATATGGTAAGGTGTATCAACCGTACTGTGCGAAAGGCTGAAGCCCATCGTCAATAAACGGATTGGACCCTATTCAGTGTGGCTTCAGGCCTTGTAAGTCCATCATCGATCAGATATTCACACTACGCCAAATTCTGGAAAAGACCCGAGAAAAACCGATCGACACCCACCATCTATTCGTCGATTATAAAACCGCCTTCGAAAGCACGATTAAAGATCACTTGTACGTTGCAATATCTGATTTTGGTATCCCTGCAAAGCTCATTCGTTTTTGCAAAATGACACTGACCAACACTACCAGCGCAGTGAAAATTGGAACAGACCTCTCCGCTCCATTTGATACCAAAAGAGGTTTCAGACAAGGTGACTCCCTATCGTGAGACTTCTTTAACCTTATACTGGAGAAAATATTTCGAGCTGCGAACATCGACATCTCTGGCACTATTTTCTACAAGAGAGACACTGAGACACTTGCTGCTAGCATACGCTGATGATATTGACATCATTGGCACCAACGTGCTAGCAGTACAGCATTCTCCAACTGATGAAAATAACGCTCTATAAGTTCCTCATCTTTCCCGTCCTAATATATGGCGCCGAGACGTGGACATTGATCATCAATTATGAGAGGCTGTTAGACGATGTGTATCGAATAAGATGGAACGATGAGCTGTGTGAGCTGTACGCCGACACTGACATAGTCAAGCGTATAAAAATCCTGCGGCTTCGCTGGCTGGGTCATGTTGAACGAATGGAAGAAAGCGTTCCGGCTAGAAGGTGGTTTTATTCTAGCCACGGTGGAGGAACACGCAGAAGAGGACGTCCTAATCTCCGTTGGAAAGACCAGGCACATGGCAACCTGGCTGCACTTGGCCTTATCAACTGGCGCCAGCGCGCGCCTTGCAGAGGCAACTGGCGAAGCTTTATAGAAGCGGTCAAGACCGATCATCGGTTGTAGTGCCATCTAAGTAAGTAAGTAAGTCAATAGCTTGAAAAAAAAGGAAAAGCATCGATTCGGTTTGATTCGGTACTGAGTACAAGTATAGATTCGATTCAAAATACTGAGTACTTTTGAATACTGAAAATCAATACTTTCTAGAATCGATTACTGCCGATTCTTTTACTAGTTTAAGTATGGATTCGGTCCAACACTAGTAATATATTTGTGTTAGTTTCTTATGACATACGCAGGACTTTTTTCTTGCATTAACAAATTAAATTAAAATAATGAGGACAACTTAAATTTGGCATTAAAAAGCGGCTCATTAGTGATTCTTTACGCTAGAGTAAAATATTCAAATTATCCTGTTGCTCTAACAAGAAGAATAAGTTCCTTGCTTTACCAACTTTCGTGGAGACTGCTGCTAGTAAAATTCAGCGACCGTTTATCATAGGCATCTGTGGATTGCCTGCTGATTATTAGTATATAATTCCTATCACTCATATATCACTTCAATCACTTAATCCTTTAGCGTCTAACCCTTCAATTCTTTTTACTCGAAAAATCGAAAAATTCATTACGAAAATTAAAATTGAAAATAAATGTGCCGCTGCAGCATCGCGGCACATTTTCACAATTATGCTTATTAAAAATTATGATAATAAATCATTTTTATGTTGCTGCGAGATGAAAAATCTGGCGCATATTACGAGTTTTACAGTTAAAAAGACAAAATGAAAAAAAAGTATCCGTAAAAATTAAGTTAATTTTTTTGTTGGGCTATTTAAATTTCCACAAGCTTCTGCTGCTGCTCAAAAATATTTCGGCGCTTCGTTTTCATTTTGTCGCTATAAATTGTAAAACTAATTTCCGAACTGTCTGTTTCTTGTAATTGCCCTACAGTGTATGAGCTGCCCCTTTAACCCTTTGATGTTGGCTGATGTTTATATGTACGCGCTATGCCACCACAACCCCTTGTGGGTATCCTGGAGAGAAGGAGAGGACAAAGAAGAACAAAAGAAGGTGCTTGCGTGTGCTAATTTAGCTGACTTTTGTTGTTTTTTTTTTTGAGTATTTTTTTTTTGGAAAATATTTTTAAATTGGAATTCAATTTTTTTTCTCTTTAGCTGCGGGTGTTTATGTTAAGCAACAACAACAATAACAACAACAGAAACTTCATGCTTTTACTTGAAGCTAATTTGAATAGAGAAAAACGCATGCAGCATACAACAAAAGCGCGAAGTAAATTTTTTTTTTACTACGCCTGCATCAAAAATAAAATAAATTTTTTTTCTACACTCTGAAAGTAGGGGGGCAGGAGAAATCAAGAAAATTGGGTTACTTTTTGTTAATTTTAACTTAAAAGTGGAAATTTCTTGTTTGTTGCTGCAACTGTCGACCTGACAACGTAATAAGAACAACTTCTGATGGGTTCTTTTTCGCTAAAGGGGTTTTCTTTCTCTATAAGTGACACAAGTGATGATGATGCAGTACATTTTCCACTTGAAGAGACCACAAAAAAAATGTTAAATTTAAATAAAAATGAATCGAATTGAATTGTTTTTCAACATTTTGTTATTTTTTGTATACGATTTTTGTATAACAAATTGCTTTATTTAATTGCCACCCACTTCTATTTTGTTTTGTTTTTTGTATGACAACAATTCTTCCCCTGAGTGTAATCGATCAAAATTTTGTTAAAAAAAAAACAATTTTGCATTTTTTTTTTAATTGCTGAAGCCATTCAAGTCCCGAATAAAACCTGAAATCTTTGTAGTAATTAAACAATAAAAACAGCTGACGTCATTATCCGATGCGTTGTATGCAAAAGGTTTACAGTGGCGTTTAAAGGGTTGATTTTAAATCATTTTTAAATACGCTGACAAATTGATTTATGTCCGAATTGAGAACAAAATAAATATATGGAGATAAAACAGGCGCTTTAAAAATTCCTTTTAAACGAATCTTGGAAGTAATATGTTTTCTATTTCTGTTCTAGCTTTATGTGATATAAATAAAAATTTAAGTTTAAAATAATTAAAATAATTTTTGGAAATAATTTGATTTATTAAAGAGGCGTGTGAAATGATGCCGCATAAGTGCTGATCATATTATCTTAAGCCGATTCTGGCTAATACTGATGCCGACTCTACTCTAGAGAGCCCAATGTAGTATGTTCAGTTCGTAATTCAGGATTGCGTAAAAGATTTCTTTTTGTAGGTGCTTTGAATAAAACTGGTTCCAATTTAAAATTTATGGACGAATCAGTGGAATAGACCAGAAGCCGACGGACAGTATGTGATCTTGTGAAGGTCCGTGAACCCAAGGGAAAAGGCGAGCAGTTAATATGTATTTTAAAGTTTGTTCAATATTTAATTTATATACCATATATATTTTTTGTTTGTTTTTTTTTTTTATAATACAGTCAACATACAGGGAGTACCCCTATACTGCAGAGCATTGATTGGGAGGAATAAGGAAGGGCATGGATGGAATGGATGTGAAGAAGGCCGAGAACCTGACCTACGAGTGCAGGATAGTTCCTCAAGCACTCAGGCTATGTAGCCCATTGTACTTAAGGCCTAGGAAAAGAAGAAGGGTGACAGTAAGTAAGGGGTTAGAGAAAAAGAGGGAAATAGTTGAAAAAGGGGTTATAGGGGGACTACGTTCTCTTCCGCAAATTTTCCGGATTCTCTCACAAATATCAGAAGATCGCAGAAGGGGAAGGAGTGAACTTTGTCCATTCCTGTGACATCGAAACCCAAAATGCGCCATCTCGTTCTGGCAAAGGCGGGACATGTGCATAGAAAATACTCTGTGCTATCCACCTCCTCCAGACAAGATGTGCAGGTCGGGTCCTCGGTGATGCTGATGGTGGTCATATGCTGGCCCCATGGATTATGTCCTGTGATGAGTCCCACCATCCGGCGCAGGTCCTTCCTTCCTAATTTAAGAAGGAATCTTTCTGCCTTCCTATTTGGACAAATCACAAAACACTTAGCCGTTTTACAGATGTTTAGACTGGACCAGCGTCTCTTATGTAAATCATTAGCATAAGATTTTATCCAATGCATAGCACCTGCCAAACTGGTCCCGACTATTGGCTCTGGTCCCAAAGGCATGTTCTTTGATCCACAGTTGGCCAACTTGTCGGCTTTCTCATTCCCAGGAAATCCACAGTGCCAAGGAACCCAGAAAAGATAGAGCTGATTCAGTCTTGCGACTGATCTAAGTTTCTTCTTACACTCTTGCATAATCTTTGAAGTAATTCTCGCGTTCTCAAGAGTCTTATGTGCAGCCTGACTGTCACTACAGACACCTATACGTTTCCCGCGCCATTTTCTTTCAATTATCCATTCCGCTACTTTAAAGATGGCGAAAACTTCTGGAAGACAGTTGCCAACCCACCCAAGGAATAGTAGCAATTGACACCTTCGTTTAAGTGCCATCCAGCTCCAGTACCTTCATCGGTCTTGGATCCGTCAGTGAAGAAGATATCCGTCAGATTCTCCAGCACGACGTCTGGATTGCTCCATTGTTCACGCTTCGGGAAGCTAACTTTTATATTTTCTTCCGAAAGTAACCACGGGTATGAGGCAATCTTTCGGGGCCAGTAGCAATTATATATATAATTATTATATTGCTCTGACAACCTCTTGAAGATTTCTCCATGACCCGATGTTCTGTTATCGAGCCAATACCCATAAGAGTATAGCCGACATGTCGCCTTCATCGCTTCTTGTTGGATCTGTATGTCCAGTGGGAGCAAGTCAAGTATGGCGTTAAGGGCGTCACCAGAGGTGGTACTCATGGCGCCCGTTATGCTAATGCATACGCTTCTTTGTAGCCTGTTCAACGCCAGAACTGAGGATTTAACCATAGTTCGGCGCCACCAAACCACCGAAGCATATGTGATTATCGGTCTGTTAAGTGCTGTGTATATCCAAAGGACCACCAAAGGCTCGGCGACATTGGTGGAAAACCTTCAATGCTCGATCTAGCTTCGTTAAGACGTGCGTCTTCCATGTTAGTTTCCGATCTAGGGTTACACCCAGATATTTCACTTCCATGGAAAGACTGAGTGTCACACCTTTCAGTACTGGCAGTTTTAAACACTCCAGCTTCCGCTTCCTAGTAAATAGAACAAGAGTCGTTTTACTAGGATTGACAGAAAGACCCCAGAAAGAGTTAATAGAGCTGGAAACTCTACCATAGTGTCTCCTATTAGCTTTATCGCTCGATGTTCGATACGGTCATGGAGGTCCAGTTGTTTTGTGAAGCTCCAGCTCATAGGTGCGAATTAAACTCCAATTCAGGACGTATATATGTAAGTGGTGTAGATCATCAGGAGATCAGCTGGCTTGAAATATTTTTTACACCGCCTAAGAAAGCCGAGGCACTTGACTGCTTCTTACGACATGTCAAAATTACATTAGATGGACATGCCCAGAACACCAAGAGACGCTGTCTCCGCAATACCTACCCCACTCATATCTAGTGGGTTAACGGGGGGCTGGGAAACTTGTTTGTGAGATAACAGACAACATTGCGTCTTATGCGCATTGAACTCAACTCTATTCGTGAGACCCCTCTCGGAGATTGCCTGGAGATCTTTATTGAGTGAGTCATTCATAACATAAATTTACCTCTCAATCTCCAAAGAGTTAGCGCGATTTGAACCAATTTCCATATATGAGGTATTCTTATTTAATTTGGTCCTTTACAATTTATTGAAACAAGTAGTTTTTGAATACAACATCAATTAAGTCGTGCCCTCTTCGCTGCGTTTTCCAACACTTTTTCGAGCATTTCGCACGGTGTAGCGATGACTTCGGCACGAATGTTTGCCCTGAGCTCGTCAATGGTCTGAGACTTTTCTCAAAAAGTAGCCAGGTGAGGGTAAATCTGGAGATCTGGTTGGCCAGTCAATGTCGCCATTTTGTAACACCACACATCCAGCGAATTTTCGTTGCAGAAACTGGCGCACCGCACCGTCTTGTTGAAACCAATAACCGTTTAGACCTTCTTCACACATTTGTGGGCAGACATAATGAGCCAACATTAACCGATATCGATTCCCATCGACTGTTTCGTCTTCTCTGAAGAAAAATGGCACAATGATGTTTTTGGCGCAAAAGCTGGCTCAGGTAGTAACTTTTTAGTCAAGCAATGGTGTTTCATGGATCTTGTGTGTATTCTTCGTTTCCCAAATGCGGCAATTTGTCTTATTAACAGCGTCAGAGAGCGTGAAATGACATTTGATGACTATCGTTTGTCTGGTTTCGTTATTTTGTTGTGTCCATGGCAGAGTCGCATTTTGAGTATATTATATTTAGGTAGAGTATGATGAATGTTGAGTGTGGTCAATAAGTCCTAGCACCTCGTCCGTCATTTCCTACATACATAATACATACTACATAATAAAAAAATATTTAACTATTCTTTTTTTGTCATTCAAGATTATCTTTAATTACTTATTACTAATATTTTTTCTAAGCTTTTTATGTTGTTTTACATTTAATTTATTGCAATTTTAATTGGGCTTCGTAGCATGTTCTGTGTCGTTTGTTCAATATATCAATTCATCTTATAATACATATGTACATATGTACAATATACGAAAATTATCTATATATATATATATATCTGTACATATCTAACAAATCACAATACATAAAAACCGGCAGACCATATGTTTTCAGTTGAAATCCAATTATAATAACATTCATATAGTAAATATATAGAAGAAGATTTCGTTCAAAGATTATGCGACAAATTTTTGAAATGTTTCATTTGTAAAGTTTTGTTATTAACATTTAATTTTATAATTAAAAAGAGAAACGAAATTGAAATTACTTGTAGTTGATGATGTCATTAAAAGTCTTTTTTGTTCTTCTCATCGCTTCACAGATGTGTACGATTTGCGATGAAAGTGTTCTGTAAAACACTAGAAAACTAGAAAAAACGAAAGAATAATTAAACAACTTTGCAATCTTAATTTTGTATAATTTTTAAGACTTTAGGCAGCAAAACATATACGAACATATGCACCTGAAGATTATACCATTTAAGGCAAAAAGTTGAAAAATATTGCTGCTCTTTGTTGAAAAATCGCCAATAAAAATTCAATTTCATGCGTTTCCAATATAAAACGTGATTTCGACTGATATCAAAATCACGATTTATGCGCATGCAATCAAATTAAGAAGAGACTCTTTCGAGAGGAGGCTATTCCTGGAGCAAACTACAAAGCAACATGCTGACATAAGAAAAAAAAACTCTTTTAACTTTTAAATATATACTATATATAGGCACATGTATGATTGTGTGTGTTTGTGTATGTTTGTGTGTGTGTGTGTATAGGTGAAATGTCTAAAGAGCATTAAAAAATCGAGAAGGAATACCAAAACTGCTGATAAAAATAATTAAACGCCTATTGTAGTCAATTGTCAGCAGAAGCAGCAACAGCAACAGCTACAGCAAAAGCCAGCAGCAACAGCCAGCAATGCAGTAGTAAATAGCATAAGCATTAAACATGTATGTATTCTTCTCTCTAGTAGTTCACTTTTGGAATTGTGCTTCAAGGTGCGACGCGGCGTGCAACGACGTGGCAAGCAGAGGCAGAGGCGGCAGCAGCAACAGCATTAATACATAGTTCCCGACAAACCTCCTGCCTTACTTTAATTTCTGCTCCTTTTTGCTTTTTGCGCTGGCCCCAGTCTGACATACTGCCACTTCTTCAGTGCATTTAGATATCAGTGCATACATACAACAATTGCATGTAGCTAGTCGCTTAGTGGTTGATGTTGTTGTTGTTGCTGGCAATTTTTCACAGGCGCACCGATTGTTGTGCAATCAGCGAAGCATTCAATAAAAGTATAAAAAACAACAGAAAAGAAGATGAAAATGAGAAGAAGAAAAAAACAAAAGAATCGTGGATGTTGTAGTTGCCTTTGAAGTTATTGCAGCAATCGGAAAGTGCAGAGATAGAGGATAGGAAGGGTGAAAGAAGCGATGGGTAAGCGCTGGTAAGTGGGGAGCAAATGACAGAAACGTTTCATTTTTATGCTCTAACACACCGTGCCACATCAGCAGCAGCAGCAGCAACACCAGCAACAGCAACAGTACACTAATGTTGTCGTTTGAGAATTCTGATCAAAATCAGTTGGCGCTGATTATCATTCAGATATACTTACATAAACGAATAGGTTCATACTTACTTAGGTTAGGTTAGTACTCTACCTACACATTTATATAAAGCAATTGCTCTACTGTGTGCCACCCAAAAGCATCAACACACACACTCTCATATGCTGCATTATGATGCAGCAAATAAAAGCGAAACTTACAAGTGAAATGCTTCAACGCTCATCGTTTTTTTTTTTTTTTTTTTTAAGTTTTTCATTTTTATTTCCACATATTACTTTGATTTCATTGGGGGCCTTGAGGCGTCCTGTTTTTGGCAGTGCAGGCTGCAGTGCACACATGAACTTGTTCGTTGTTATTCATTTAAGCTCCAGCACATACTTACAAACACACGCACAACAATTATTACAACAATAACACAAATACATATAAGTATTGTAGTGCATTTTATGCTTCAAGTCCTCTAGATCATCTCATTGTTGTTGTTGTTGGTGTTATTGTGTTTTATTATGCAGTCAGGCATAGAGCAAAAGAAGCGACGACTCCTCGCACTTTTGCTGGTTTACTGAATTTACTTTGGTTTCGCTACATTGTAGTCTGGTTTTTGATGATATCACTGCCATACACCGCAACTAAAGCAGCAGACAGACTGTCTGTCCGACTGACGACAATAGCAATGACGCTGATCGGGGCGTAGAATACACACACTCACATACCTCACATTCATACACGCATCCAAAGTAAGCTAGGTACCTACACTTACCTACACTACACTACTACATATACCATATAAAAGTATTTCAAGTTAAAATCGGTTTGGTTTTTTTTTCTTTTTTTTTTCTTGGCATGCCAAGTTGTTATGCTACGAGACAACATTTTTTAAAGAGTTGACAGCACTTTCGATCATGCAAGTTTGGCTTTTTTATTTGTTTCCACAAATTTGCTTTTAAATGGATTCAGTAAGTCAGTCTGTTGCTGCTGGTTATGCTGCTGCTGCTGCCACTAAGCCGATTATCTACATCCAGCATTGATTTAGTTCATGCTGCGGCCGATGCTGCTGCAGTTAGTCAATTACCAAGACCTTGAATTCGCACAACTCGTTCCGTTCCTCGTAGATATCCTAAAAGCTTTTTCATGGTCATACATACATACATTTGTGTACTGAGTACTCTTACTTATATATGATAAATAAATTTTTTAGTGATAAGAGAGTAACCCAGTCGATTAAGAAGGGTTTGTGTATACTTGAATGGATCGATATACCATACAGCGGACTATTATAAACCATGTAATCCATGCCCACTTAGGAATAATTTTCACCTCAAATTAAAGCTCATAAATGGATCCCTTTGATTTGGTTGGTCAATTGATGATCGTTCAGTACCAGTGAATATATCTATCGAAAAACTTTGAACAATTTTTGTGAAAATTTGTTCAACTTTCTTGGTGCCATGCTAATATTTCAGCCACGTTTTGAGGCTTAAGTTCGAACTGTTTCCTAATTCCAGCTCTAATTTCTCTAAAGTCTAAATATTTCCTTATGCATTTCTGATCTATACTCTGGTCTCAGCAAAGACGAATTTACCTCATTTCCGACTAAAAAAATTTCGCATATCTGGTTTGACTCCGGTCTTGTCTTCAAGCCTAATCTATTTTTAAACTGGGAACTTTAAATGTTTTAATTAATAGATTTGTCTTGCATTTTGAAATATAAGCATTTTACAGCAAGACATTTCAATAAACAGTTTCATTAATCAAATTCGTTTAATTAATTGACCCAATATACATACTATTATTACAAGCTTGTTCAAATTGGCCAAAAAGATGTTTGCTTGAATACGAGGGTAGATCAATAAGTACCCGTGTTGATAATTAAGAGGCAAGTTTTTCACAAAATTTTGTTTATTATTATTTTTCAACATCTCCTTTTTGTACAATACATTTTCCCAACGTTTCTGCCATTTCTTTAACCCTTCCAAAAAATACGATTTTTCAAACTCTTCAAAATACGCTTCTGTCTCGACGATAACCTCCTCGTTTGAGCTGACGTTTATCCCCCGAGCCACGTTTTCATGTTGGGGAACAGAAAGAAGTCGCAGGGAGCCAAGTCGGGCGAGTACGGTGGGTGCGGCAGCAATTCGTAGTTCAATTCATGCAATTTGGCCGCTACAATTTCGTATCCGCTTGTTGTCTACCGTAAGAAATCGCGGCACCCATCGGGCCGACACCTTTCTCATGCTTAACCTATCATGTAAAATATTAATTACCGTTCCGTACGACACTCCTACGGCCCCTGCTTCTTCGCGCACTTTCGTTTGGCGATCAGCGAGAATCATGTCGCGGGCTTTTTCAACGATTTCCTCGGTAACCACGTCTGCCTGGCGGCCTGGGCGCTCTTCATCAAAAACAGATGTACGACCACGTTTAAATTCGTTGAACCAATATCTTACGGTTGTCATAGATGGTGAAGGCTCCCCATAGACAGCATCCAACTTCGGTTTTAATTCTTTGCATGTTTTTCCATCTAAAAATAAAAAGTGAATTACGGATCGATGTTGTTCTTTTTCCATTTTATCGCGAAACACCAAACACGTGTGATTCTAATGGCTGCCAAATAAAAACTAACCTATGAATCAGTTTTTAGTGTGGTGTCGTGTGACAGATGGCAATACACGACGGTAATACCAACTTCCCTCAGCAACGCCACCTGTCTTCACACACGGGTACTTATTGATCTACCCTCGTATTTGTGTTATACATAACTTTCAACAAATTTGTGAAACGTAAAAAAGCGGTCTATGAAACATTTTCCGGCCAATTTGTATCTGGCTTATTGCGACGCCATTGGAGCTCAGGAAAAATTACTCTCAATCATTGCAACTTTTTGCTGCTCCCTCCAAAATAGCGAAGGAAGAAATCGACTCACCAGAATGTGTACAATGCGGCATAATGGAGACAAAAAAGAGGTAATGCATATTTTTACTTCACTATCGAATACTAACATCACCATCGAACAGTTAAGGACATTAAGGATAATGAGTTGCATTTATCGTTTTACATGCTGAAAGAAAGAAACATTTCATACTATAGCACATTTCTTATAGTAAAATTTTAATGTAGTTATTATTTTTTTTTTTTTTTGTTACCCATACCCACGTATTGGTAACATAATTTTTTACATTTTTGAACTGCCAAAATTTTACACATTTCCAATTTTTCTTTTTGATGAATTTCGACCGCAGGCAAACTTGCGTTAAATTATGGTACATCTGCGTTTTGGTTGTTTGTAGAAACTGTATTTGTAAAAGCACTTGAGGCATGTTGCAGCTTGTTAATTAGTATATTTTTCATGCTTGAAGTATGCCAAAAAGGATAAGTGTTGCAATTTTTTTTAACTCTTTTAAAAATTTCTTTAAATATATGGTACCTACTCATCTCTAGTTATTATTCAATACAACGAGCTTCCCCAATCAGAAATGAACACGGTCAGTGGGCCAGGAGTAATTCGGAAAAAGCTATTGAAAAGGGATTGGCAACCTTAGAAAGTACTTTTACAACTTACCATGCACAGCAGCCTTCAACAAATAATCAAAACCTTCGGAGAGGTCGCTAATGAGATTAAAACGAGTTTGAAAACAAAAAAAGCGCCAGGGTTTGATCTTATCACAACAGAGGTACTCAAAGAACTCCCACAAAATGGTAACCAAAAGTTAACAAACTTGTTTAACGCAACAATACGTTCCATGTCTCTGGAAAATAGCCGATGTGATTATGATAGCAAAACTAGACAAAGAGCTGTGCAATTATATTATTATCATACAGTCCAATATCATTGCTCCCAGTAATTTCAAAAATCTTCGAAAAGTTGTTATTAAAATTAATAAAACCCATAATTGAAACCAAAAATAAAGGGTGATTTTTGAAGAACTTGATTTTTGAAAATTCAAAAAATATCAAAAGTGAATGAAATTTTTATTTGGATCGATAAATCAATTCCTGCCATTTACATTTCAGAGATAATTTCACTTAAATGTTGCCCGCGGTTATGCTTCAAGTGGTCCATTCTGAAGGTCCAATTTTGGCACACTTTATCACACATTTCGGCCGGAATCTCACCAATGACGCCTTCAATGTTGGCTTCCAAAGCAGCAATTCTGTTTGCCTTGTCCCTATAGACAAGAGATTTAACATAGCCACAAAAAATAGCCTAACGGGGTCAAATCACACGATCTTGGTGGGCAATTGACTGCACCAAAACATGAGATTAATTGCTCATCAAATTCGCCTCTCAATTGAAGCATGTATTCGCGTGCAGTGTGGCATGTGGCACCGTCCTTTTGGAATCACATGCCGGCCGAGTCCAATTCTTTCATTTTCGGCAAAAGAAAAGTCTATTATCATCGAACGGTACCGGTTCCTTTCTCCATTGACCGTAACGTTACATAGAGCCAAAAATGAGCCTCGTCGCCTCGTCGCTGAAGACAATTTTTCGATAAAAAAAACGGATCCTCATCCAGCTTTTCTAAGGCCCCTTCACCGAAAATTCGACATTGTGGTAGGTCGCCTGGCTTCAGTTCTTGCACCAGCTATATTTTGTTGGACATTAATCCGAGATCTTTGCGTAAAATCTTTCAGGTAGTCGAATAACTCAAACCCAGTTGCTGCGATCGTCGCCTGATAGTCATATCGCGATCTTCTTTAACACTGGCGGATACAGCAGCTATATTCTTTTCGGTACGCACTCTATGGATACGATCTGGTGGATTGATGTCCAATAAAGTGAAACTGGTGCGAAATTCGGTCACAATGAGCTGAATAGCCTGTTCTGTGTGTCGATTATGATGACCACCAAATTCGACGTAGCTTGCGAAACACATTTTTCACAGAGCACGAATTTTGATAATAAATTTGAATAATTTGCAAACGTTGTTCAGGTGTAAGTCTATTCATGATGAAATGGCAAACCAAACTGAGCATTTTTACTTTGACACAAGTCAAAAATCAGGTGTGAACTGTCAGAAATATAAACGTCAAAAACCAAGTAGCAAAAAAATCATCCTTTATTATACCCTCTCACCAGTTGGGTTTTCGCGATAAGCACTCAACAATTAACCGAGAGAATAAAAAAGAAAGTTAGTACTTGCATCAAGAATGCAGCTTAATTTATAATAATATATGAAACATAAATCTCGTGCTCAAACTACGTCACTCAAACTTTCTACATACCATAACCCCAACATTTTAACTGCTATACTTACCTAGGTAATAGCTAAAGACTAAATTCAAAACATTTAAGCGAATGTTATCTGTACCCTACAATAAAATGTGGAAAATATGTGCATATAAAAAAAAGTGGATGAAAAGTTACAGATTGTGACTGCCTCAGTTAAGAAGACAACAATCAACGACATATACCATACATGAAAAATGTCGACTGTCAGAACTGAAAACAACTACTGAAATGAAGAGAGATTTCGCTTGTGTGATTTGTGATTATGTCGCATTTAACACCTTCATTATAAATAATTAATTCACAGGCACATATTACATACGAGTATTGTGGTGTAAAATCATTAAGCAAGGTAAGTATAAAACTTATGGTAACAATGCACTTAAGCCAAATTGAAACGTAAAATTAAAACCAAAATAGAAACAGTGAAAGGAATCACGCTTAAGTGAGTTTTGTCCAAAACCTAAAGTTGTGAGTGATAAACAAATAATATAAGATAAGCTGAACAATTTGGATACCAATGGAAAACAAGGAAACGTGTGCGATTAGTGGTGATTCGAATAAGATAAGGCATGTAATTTTGGTTTTTTTTTTTTGTGAAATATATGTATAAAAGACTACAGAAACATTGGCATGGACATTTCCATGTCTTTCATGTTTTCTAGTCATGATTTAGCACGATTTGTGAGTGTAATATAATGAGAAAGGGGATGTAGGAGAACGTTCACTAACAGGCTTTGTGTAAGACTGTGATAGGCTCAAATGCCAGATTGGGAGATTAGAGCAGATAGCAGAGACAATGGAAGAGAAGACACACCTCAGAATAAATCAGAGACTACATAGTTTAAGTACCAAAATAGAGTTCGCAACGAAAACGAAAACATAACTAGAAAAGATCAGAATTGAGGCAATAAACGTGGAATTAAATCAAATTAGGCCTTAAAGAGTGATGAGTGAATAACACCTAAATACAGGCTTAGCATAAGTGCAGTTCCTTCTTCCGTTCTATTATCTATAACATAAGTACATAAAATATCCATTAATTTATAAGAGTTTCGGAGACGCGTCTTAATGGAAACCTGCAGTTCAGGTCTTTAAGCTTTGAATCAGTTTTGCTTTAGAATTGAATAAAATACTTTTTCTAAAAATTTAGTACTGTTTTTATTCATTCGAACCATAGTCCAGATTAGACAATAGGCTAGATTAGTGACCGGATCATTCCAGAATAGAGCTAAAAAGAATAACCAAAACATAGGACAGCTCAGAATAGGGATACCAACTGGAGTAAAATAATTAAGAAATCAGCACAAACATTTCATCACTTAATCATATCAAATTCGCTATAAGAAGCTCGCTTTAAAAATCTTAAAATTAAATTTAAAATGTAACACATGATCCGATCAAAATGAAGATTTCGGAAGTTTTTAAATATTTTTTTCGGACTTCTGGTTTGGTCAATTTTCTTCTGGGAGTTTTGTAAAGAAAAAGTTTTATTCATTAAAAATCATAACCCTATAAAAAACGAAGTTATTCTGATAGAGATTAATGAAGCAAAACTTTAATTTTATCCTATTTGGCACATTTTCTTTTATAAATTTTATACAATGGAATTCGTTTACGTATTAAAAATGGTGAACAAAAATTTACAATATTTTTGGAAACAAAATGTTTGCTCTTACTTACTTTTAATGGCACAACAGCCCATGGAGGGCCTAGGCCGAGCTTTTCGCATTCACTCATGTTGTGCGTGTTATATTTGTACATGAATTGAAGGTACCTACAGTTTAATACCGAATCCGAACGGCGAAGGAAAAAGCTTTTCATAGGCAATTTTTACTTTTGTAGGTTTGCCATTGCCTGCCAAGAGGTGCCGTGTAGATATATAGTTCTTTATACTTTTTGATTTTGCCTGTGCCAAGATTCGAACTCCGGAAAACCTGCGTAACAGTCCAACGCGCTACCACTACGCCAAAGCGACCACCACGGCGATGCAATGGAACGAAATTTGCTACTTATGAAAAAAGATATCTAATATTTCATTTCTGAGTTTTAAGAGTCAAGCAGTTATTAGTGCTCATACTGAATACAGATTCATAATTTTTTAATAAATACTTCAAGATTTAGAGGAATTTTAACACAAAAGAGGAAAAGTCTGAGAATTTTTCTCAATTCTTCCATTTGATTCACAATAAACTACTGTAATTTCGATCGGATCGTATGTTACGCTACGATTTAAATTTAACTTAAAAATTTCTAAAACAAGCTTTTAACAGCGAATTTGGTATGATTAAGTGATGAAATGTTTATACTGAGTTCTTAATCATTTTACAATAATGAATCAGGATCTGTTTATTACAGAAATTAGCATCTTTTGTATCAGAAATCTCCGAGTCTAAGCTTTGACAATGTTGGTAACTCTAGGCCAGAAAAAATCGGCTTGAAACAAGACCAAATCGGACCAGTCGAGTTGAGATGTCCAGATTGTTCATTCAACGAGATCTCTGTATGACCTAAGCTACTACGCCCAGTAGATTTGTTTTCCTTCTGCATCTTTTTCACTTCCTTCATCTCAATAATATAATATTCATTAGTTTCTAAGGTTTCCAAGGTCCTAATGGCACTTCATATAAGTATAAACCCAGTCCTATGATATTTATGCCTCGCTTGAGACTCATTAATCATACAATTTTTTTTCTCTCGCAATTTTTATTGGTGCTTTTTTATTGATCCAATCAAGATTCGTCCACACTCGAGATCGATTTCTTCTTTCTTTGATTTTGGTTAAGTTTTTTTCGGTGCCATTTCTTCACTCTAAACTTGCATGGAATATCAATGAAAAAAGCTGAAAAGAAGCTAAAAAGTAAACTCGTATACATAGTTACTAAAAATCACGATCATGAACGTGAATAATTGACATGTGGATGTTGCATAAATAACAAACTCAGAGTTAAATGCACGAGTATGTGTGCCTGTTTATCTGCGGCAAATATACATATACATATACGAGTGCATATATATAGTATTGTATGTATATATGTATGAATGTACGTAAAGACTGCATGTCCACTCGTCTGGCTTGTCTATCAAATTGGCAGGCAATAAAATTACAAAAACAAAAGCAACAAAAACACCAATAAAGCAAAGATAAAAAGCTAACGATATTTTTCTGTTTAAACAACTACAAAAAATAAAATTAAAAAAAAAAACAACAACAATATTACAAAAAGGAACCTGTTAAACAATTTCAACATAACCTTCACTGCTGTCATGACATACCAACTTGTTTAATTTTTTTCGTTTAATTTTTTCTTTTTTTTTTTTATGCATTATTATTATTATTGTGATATTTTTATGTCAGCGACAAATACTTATATTTTACTACCACTTGTACATAATCGTCCAGATTCGTATACATACGAGTACATAATATTTATGTATGTATATCCTTCAAATGCATGAAAGCAGCCTGAGACAAGTGCAAGTTAAACCAAGTGTACAGAAGAAGAAAGAGGAGTAGCAATTCTTCTACATGGGCAAAACTGCTAAGCCAAAAAAAAAGTGAATCTTGTAGAACCGGTTAAAGTTTTTGCTTGCCTTTTTTCTGGCTTTTAAATACATTTCTTAATTTTATACTTTTTCCATTTATTTTCTTCTTTATCAACATATTTTTTCTTCCTTCCTTGCATATGTTGTTATTTTTGTTGTTGTTTTGTTTCAAAACTTTTTTGTGTTTTTATGTTTATTATTATTAGTTTTTATTTTTGTTTATTTGTTTTGTGGGTATTTTTACGAGAATGTATATTATATAGTATTTGCAGCGCGTCAGTATTAAATGAAAAGGGTTCTTTATAGGTCACCGGTACACACAGGTATCTACACTCACACACTCTCACACATGGACGCATGCACACATGCGCTCTTTTATATTTTTATCTTGCCGCATAGTTACTGCCTAAGCAATTTAAATTTAGGTTTCCACAACACAAGCAGCTTTTACTCTATCTTTCAATGATTTGAGTTTTATCTTTTTTCTTCGTCTTTTGAATTTAGGCCCGTGCAGTCTCTATAATTATGTATTGGGATAAAACTTATCTGTTATTATTTTTGTTTGTGGTTTGAAAAAAAAAAATGTATCTGAATATTTTCATATATATGTTTATACGACAAATACATATAAGAATTTGCGAGAGGCAAGTTACACTTGTTAGGTCTCACGCCCGATTCTAATTAGATTCTAATTAGATATTGCTTTAGATGTTGTGTATATGGGCAGTAAAGACGCCACATAATCCGCAGGAATACTGCCCCTATAAAGGTGGATGTTAACTATTTATTTTCCGCACATGTGTTTGCTTTCTGTTCTTGGTATGTTACATAGAATAGGTTGGTTTGAACCAAAAACTCAAGCGTCAAGATTCCACTGTGAAAAATTCTATTAAGAAAATAAAGCAACAAATAATTGTTCTGACCGCAAGCTGGCATCTAATATTTGATCCCTACTTAAATTTTTCAATGGGTATTTCTTTTAAAATTACATCCTTCCAAAACAATTCCTTCTCTTTTAAAAGTAGATTTAAGGTACGATCACAATGGCTGCGACTGCGTTATTGCATCCTAATAACAAGATGTTTATCTGGAAAAACAATACACATACATAGTTAGTGAAGCCACAATTCAAATGGTCTGCAACAGCTTAACGGGGTAAACAGGGGGATTTAATCTCTATATCGTAAAGTTGAAGTACGATGCAGTTGCACGTTTTTAAAGAACAGAAAAAGAACTAGCAGCAAAGAGGAACACTAAGTTAGTGCAGTGGTTAGCTTGTGTTTGTGGCACGGTTAGATTTAACGCCTCTACATCTAATTATAGATATGGAATACAGTCAGGACATTAAAAGGTTTAACAAAGAAGATCGCTAGACGAGGGAAAATAATTATCAAAAGAGATGTGTAAACATCTCTGCTGTAATACTTCTAATCAGGCTACCCAGGGATAACATTAGCCAAAAATATAACTGTGACATCCTTCAAAGTTTTAACCAACAATAAGAAAGAGTGCGAAGTAGAAAAATTCGAAAACTCTTTCAAAGCACATACATTAACGTGGTTCCAAAGCAGAAGGAGGAACCAAACTCTCCAACTATCTCGCATATGGGGGAAGACTCCTAGCATTTTTCAAGAGGACATTTTCTACAATTAAGCTGTGTGCACGATTCAACCTTGAAGGAAGTGTAGAAGTCAAGATATGCAATCAGAACATTAAACTACTTTGAGATATCTTCAAAGCTACTCTTGGAATGCACTGAGTGAATTAATGAAACCAAACAAGGTAACCATATGCTAGATCCCTGGGCATACAAAAATATATCACTCATTTGCAGCAAACGCGAGATATGGAAACCATATTATGTTATGTTATGGCAAAGGAGGCAGCTTCCAAGAATTACATTGGCCTCGAACCCTCTCTAGGTATAAGAACTAATGCTAAAGGTGAGCTAAGAAGAGATGAAAGGATTGGAACGGCATTGAAATGGACTCAAATTCGTAAGCTTAGACAGTCAAAGTTACTATGTAATTGGAGACTTTTACTCAATAAGAGCTTATCTCTGTCTTAAGATAAACAACAATACATAAGCTCAAAATCATTATCATGGTTTCCTTTCAGAGCATTACAAACTGGAGATGACATAAAGAATCGAGACATAAGGCAGGGCAGTACCTGTCGCGCTTTTCATGAAGGAAACGAAACGCCGGAGCACATCCTTTTGCACTGCGAGACCCTAAATCTCAGGAGAAAAGGGATTCTGAGGCACTATTGGTCAGAAAGCTGTCACAATACGACTAGCAACAAGTATTAAACCTCTGACTGATATTGGCCTGTCTGATTATTTACTTACTTAGTTGGCACTACAACCGATGCTCAGTTTTGGGGCGGAAAACACTTCGCCAGCCGCATCTATGCGTGCTGGTCCCACTTGGTAAGGCCAAGTGCAGTTAGGTCCTCCTGTGCGTGCTTCCACCATGGCTCGAATAAAACACCCTTCTAGCAGGAGAGCCTAGCGATAGTGTGGTAGGAGTTAACGAGACCAGTTCCCTGGGTCAACATTTTTAGGTGGTCTCGTATGTCTTTATATATTTTCCCATATGGTTTTCCATACATAAGTTTAGGCAATCTATCAAGTGTGTAGCTAACTAATAAGTACATATCCAAAATGTGTTAAAGAGTAAGCTTTATGTCCATATTTTTAAAATAAGAGGTTCGTAGGTTGAACATCCTCTGTCACCACGGGTCCCTCATCTTCTCTCCAAGTCTCTAGATATATACTACTTACATATATTATAAGTATATATGTAATCATTACGTTGTAATGCCTTTAATTAAGGCTTTTTGTGAGGCAAAAGTGAAGGAGGCTCGTGTCAAAATGTGCAACTGTAGTTTATTTTGTATGCTTCGTTGTATTTTGCTTTTCCTATTTTTGGTTGATTCCTTGTTGGGTTGTCAATTTTAAACAAAGTTTAGCGATGAAGTAAAGCTGCAGAACAACCATTCAATTGTAGTATCTTTCTAAACTTGTACTAAATACCAACATTTCCATGTATGTACTTAAAAATTATATAAATGCCCGAAAACAAAACCAGTTTTAAGCAGTTTGAACTTATTTACTACATGCATACATACCATCAGGATTATATTTTATATTTACACATATATCAACAGTGTTTCGCTTTTGTTTGCTGCTAAATATGTACTACATTCATACACATACTTATGTACACACTTAGGTACGAGTAGTACTGTAATGCCTTATGTTTTGTGGCGCATGACAACCCTTTCTCCCCCCTACATACACACCACACTTCCAATGTGCACTGTTTATGCTCTGGAGTGAATTTGAAGGTTTACTGCAGAAGCACCCAAAGCATATGTACTGCAGTAATCCTGCGGTAAATATACTCCAAGGTAGGAGAAAGTTTCACTTGGACTATAAATCTATTTCGTGGGGGCCTACTGTACTTTTTTGTGTATATGTATGTTGCAAGTGTTCGTATGTTTTATTTTTATTGCGACTGCCCTTGTTGTTGCTATTGATGATGATGTTGTTGTTGTTGTTGTTGTTGTTGTTTGTGGCAATCAGGAATCACGTTGCACATGCATGATGCATTTGCAATTTATGTAATTTACTTATATAAGTTTTGCTATAGTTGTTCTTGTTGTTGGTGTTGCCTGTCGTTTTATGTACTTTAATTCCATTTTTCTTTTTTTCTTTTTATTTTGCTGTTGTTGTTTTGTGTGTCTGCTCCTTAGACCTTGACCACTAACATAGAAACACAGCAAAAATTAAAACAAAAAAGTAGGTACAACTAAAAAAAAAGATGAAAATTTATATAGAACTGGTTTTGATTTTCGTTGGTTTCTGGTTAAGTCTTGCAAATAAATATCAATTTTTTTTTGGTAAGGAGCGCTTATTCTTATACCATATATGTATTGCATAAGTATGAGTATATTTTTAGAATTTTAAGTATGTACCTTGTGAATGATTTTATATTCTGCCGCTTTTCTGATCAGACCTTAGTGTTGCTGCCAATTTTTGGGAGATTTTTGCTCTCATTGTAATCAGAATTACTGAGAGCCAAGCACAAAAACTAAAAACTACAGACTTTAGAGAATAACGTGCTTTTGAACTTAATTCCCTTCTCCTTGCCCGACAAATATCTCGTAGATTATGACTGCTACTGAATAGTTTCTATTACGTCCTACCACTTACTAAAAATCTCGTAGTTTTTATACGAAACAATTCCAACGCTATTTATGATGTAACTCTTTTTTGGTATCATTTTCTATCCCTGTTCCCCTCTTAAGATTTCAGTTTAACTGTCAACACAATTAATGGCTTTTTGTCACGCTTACATCGAAGCAATTTTTTAGACTTTCAATACAAACAAATTATGTGTTAAATCGAGCTACAGATCGAAAATACTCGACGCTGCATAGACCTACAGGGGGTGTATTAAATAATATAGAGACATGAATGTATAAAAATGTCTGGCTTACACAAACAGAAATCGTGCAATCGTGTAGGTGTTACCCATTGGCTTTAAATTATTGTTAATAGAGTTTTATGTTAAGTGCTAACAGATAGGAGGAAAAGCAAAAAAAAAAAAACCCTAAAGTATTCTCCAAATTATTTGTTAATTTTTCATAATTGCTAGTTTTAGAGCTTAGCATTCAGAAATGTGAAATTTATTTATTTATGTTTTGGAAGTTGTAAATATTTCATTCACGTATTTTCTTTTTCGTTTTTTTTTTATTGTTTTTTTGATTTAGCCAACCAATTTTCTTAGTTACGATTTTAGTAATAACATAACAAACTTGTAATTACGAACACTCAACAGTGTTAAAGATTTTTTGTTGTTTTGCTGTTATAAATTCAGCGCACCTTTTTCTTGCTCTACTAAAACGAATGGCTTCCGCTTTTGTATTTTCTGTTCATGTACGAGCACATGTAGCGCTTAGGGTTACTATCGTTTTGACCTAATTTCCTTACATGCGCTTCTTTATTTACCAGCATTTTTTTATATCTACATTCATACGTATGTACAAATGTTTGTATGTGTTGGCTTTGGTGTTTATTTTTGAGTTTTTAACGAAATTTGATACCCTAATGCTGAAAATATTCACGTGTTTTGATTCTGATTTATATACTCAAAAGCAGGAGTTATTAAAGAATTCTTCCGTTATATGTGTGAGTTGTGTTCTTAAATTTTGAAAATGACCTTGTTAATAGCTATCAAATTTCATAACAAGCTGGCAAAGGATAGAATTATTATTAAAAAAGGCAAGGTATAGGTATAGGCATTAGGACCCACTTGAAGATTTTGAGGTGCAAGCAGAGTCGTGGAAAAAAATTAAGGGGGAAAGGGGCGCTTATGTGGAGGCAGAACTTTAACCCTTTCGCTACTGCGGTGACACTGGTGTCCCGCGGAATGTTCAGTTGATCCTGCAACTCGCTATTTGCATTGTAAGTTCAACCAAAAAGGCAAAATCAGTAGCTATGAACAATATTTCAAATTTACCGTTATCGGTGACGCACGAGGCGGTGTTCGATTTTTATTATTAACAGTTGTTCATAAGCAGCGACTTCGTTCGGGTAAATTTTACGCGTTATTTATAGAAAAAAACACGTTTATTTCAAGGCAGTGGTGTTATTTCTAAAGAAAAATACTGAACTAAAAGCGATAAGTAAATAAATATAGTTTTATAAGTGTAAACAAATTTGGGATGCATGAGTCCCAATAGGGTCCCATAGTAGGTCCCACACACATGTCCCAGCAGTACATTGCTTTTGCTATGTTGTAGAATGTAAAAAATTAATACCGAAGAAATAACTGCTGTTCTTCATGACGATGAAGATGAGACCAGTGATTCGGAAACTGATTTTAGGGAAGGTAGTGAAGATAACTATCTATCTATCTGACTGGATACACCTATGACCTGAACATAAACAGTGGAAAAGAAGGACCTAGACTTGAAGGTACACTCGGGGTGCGAGTTGTAAAGGATCTCGCAGCTACGATTTCGAGCCCTAACGTGACTCTTTGCTTTCATTCAATATATGTAGAATATCCAGCTTTTGGGAACATGCATGTCTTATCGCAAGAATGTCCCGAAAATTCCACAAAAATTGCAACGAGGCGAAGCTATTTTCCAAGTTAATTCGGCACTCGATACTTCTTTTCTTTAGTTTGAGATTCGAGATTTGAGATTTCTTGATGGCAGGAACCATTGCTGTGTAGTGGCAGGACGTCAACGTAGTTCTGCTGCTCAGTAACTACCACACATCTGAAATGACCTGAAAGTAAACGCAAAATGAAAGATGGTACTGAGAAATTTCGTGCCCTGAGATCGTAAAGACGTATCGCCCTATAATGGTGCCGTCGACTTAACAGACCAAATATCGGGATTGTATGATATAAACAGAAACTCCAACAAATGGTGGAAAAAGTTTTTTACCGTGGTATGATGATGGCCGCTGTGAATGCCTGGTTTATACATTCGGAGCTGAATAGAGAGAAAAAGCCTTTTCTGACAGTCCTTGTCGAAATTGCTGAGTCGCTTATTGAGAACGGTAAGGAATCTACTGCAAACAAACGACCTCGTCGGCTTGGAAGATCTTCGAATATGTACAAAGCAATGCGAAACATTGGTGATCATTTGCCCATAGAGGAGTCTACAAGACGTCGATGCACAGCATGCGCCAAGCGAAAACAACAAGTATTTGCCAAGCCTGTAAACTTGCCATTTTGTACAAATTGTTTCACTTCATTACATCCTTTGGGACTAATAGGTCCACCCCAAAACTCCTTTTTCCACATAAGTTACGTGCTACGTTTGATTTTTACGCTTCTAAAGTCCCATTGGGCCTCCAAAAAGTCGAAAATAAAGCACTGCAAAAGTCGGAGCAAAAGGGTTAACTTACTGAACCCAGTTTTTTTTTTAAATGTGCTCATTAAGCTTAATCTCCCAGCATTATACTGTACGATTTTTAGGAAAATTTTAAATTCATCTAAAATACATTTATAAACTTTTCCCAAAAGAAATCACTATTATTTCCCAAAAGCAACGCATCGGTCAAAATACCGAAAAAATCACAGCCGTAGGTGCTTCAGTTCAAAATAAGCCAAATCAGTCTATTCCAAGCCGTTCACAGTTCACATTCTGGCGAATTTTGCGTAAAGATCTTCGCGTACACCTTCACAAGATCAAATTAACACAACAAGTGAAGAATCGTGATTATTTGAAGCTCCGAAACTTCTGCGATGGGGCTCTGCGAAACTTTGAAGAAAATTTCGTTTCAGTTAAGAAACAAAAATTTAATCACTACAAACATTGCTTGCTGTTTTATATACTTCGAAAATATATTTTTATATAATTTTTTATTAAAGCACTTTCTCTATTTATTTGTTCATTAACTTTTCAGTTTTCCTTGGCATCCAGTGCAGTATCGATGGCAATACCACTAGCAACCACATTAGCAACAGGCTCGATTTCATTGGCAGCCTTATCAATAGCGATTGCATTAGCCTGAATAGCCTTACCTGCATTCTCTATTCCAGTAGCCTTGAAATTTATTAAAATATAGAAATGTTTTGAAAAATATTGTTTTACGAAATATATTTTCTAACTAACCACATGACTCATTACAGTTTTGGCATCACCTTCCTGTAAACAAAAATGAAAAATTTAAAAATAATTATATGGAAGTAAGAAATTATATATTTTGAATGATCAAAAACTTACAGCATCATGTTCAACACTGTCAGCAGTTTGACTCTAGAAATACATTAGGTAAAAAAATGTATGACTTGAAAGAATCAATCAGTTCAAAATGTTTTCAAATGTTTCAACTTACAATATCTTGTCCGAGGTTAACCAAAAAGTCGGCATTCACTCCCACCAAGCAAACCACCAAAAGAACGGACAAAGCGAAGAATTTCATAGTGAATGAGTTGTCTGCGAATTTATAGCAAACTGATTTGTAATCAAACCAAATTCTGCATTATTTATACCCAAAAGAATTTTGTCAACAAATGTTTGAAGTTCGATGAATTATTGCGATAAGAATTTAATTAATTGAATTAATTTTGCATTTTTGATAAGTAAAACAAAACAACAGCAGTCGTAACACTTCATTAACACAGACATTACTTAAGTTTGGTGTTTGTTCTTTTGTGCAGTTTCGATTTCACTGATGGATGAGTTCCGCTAATTATGTGTGTCTGTGAAAAATATCTAATAAGTAATATTTATACTATTTATATTGCTTAAAAATACTGCTGAATTATGGGAGCAGAGTTACCAACTAGTGTGTTCTCGCCCGAAATGTCCAGGAACCTTTCATTTTCTTCGGGCTTCGAAACGATTTTTCTCCGCAAAAAAACAGGAGAAAAATCGTATCCGTATTCATAGAAGATATAGTACTTATATCGAATTAAAAAGAAAAATGCAACCTTAGACTGCATTGGAATTTCACTCTTTTTTTGGCACTCAGTTCTGCGAGATCAGTACAAAAAAACACCGAAAGGATTTACTATTTAGTAAGTGAAAGTGCTCGCTGTGGTGTAGTGGTAGTGCGTTGGACTGCTACGCAGAGTGTCCGGGGTTCGAATCTCGGCACAGGCAAAATCAAAAAGTAGAAAAAATAATTTTTCTACACGGCACCACCTACAAGAGTAAACATTGCCTATGAAAAGCTTTTCACTTCGCCTTTCGAATTCGGAATTAAACTGTAGGTCCCTTCCATTCATGTACAAATATAACACGCACAATATGAGTGAGGATGCGAAAAGCTCGGCCTAGGCCCTCCATAGGCTGTTGTGCCATTAAAAGTAAGTAAAGTAAGCAAGTTACTTTGACATCATTGGCAAAAACGCTCGAGCAGTCAGTGCAGCATTCACCAACCTGGAAAGGGAGTCTCGTCGTGTGGGTCTAGTGGTGAACGAGGACAAAACGAAATACCTTGTGTCAACAAACAAAGAGTCACGGCGTCTTGGACAAAATGTCACTGTTGACAACTACACTTTTGAAGTCGTCAAGGATTTCGTTTATCTAGGATCCAGCATAAACACCAACAATAATGTCAGCCTTGAGATCAAGCGGAGACTAACTCTTGCGAACAGGTGTTACTACGGATTCAGTAGGCAATTGAGAAGTAGAGCCCTCTCTCGACCGACGAAAATAACGCTCTATGAGTCCCTCATCCTTCCCGTCCTAATGTATGGCGCAGAGACGTGAACATTGACCATCAATGATGAGAGGCTGTTAGGAGCGTTCGAGAGGAAGATACTCCGTAAGATCTACGGTCCAGTATGCGTGCACGACGTGTTTCGAATAAGATGGAACGATGAGCTGTATGAGCTGTACGCCGACACTGACATAGTCAAGCGTATAAAACTCCAGCGGCTTCGCTGGCTGGGTCATGTTGAGCGAATGAATGAGTGCAGGGCAACCTGACTGCACTTGGCCTTATCAACTGGCGCCAGCGCGCGCATAGCAGAAGTGAATGGCGAAGCTTTGTGGAGGCGGCCAAGACCGATCATCGGTTGTAGTGCCAGCTAAGTAAGTAAGTAAGTAAAGTAAGCAAGTTCTGCTTACTCGCTGGATATAGCTCAGTGAATGAAAACTCTCGAAAACTCTAACCAAAGTGACAAATCAATTGGCACCATTGAATTCCTTGGACCCAAATTAGATAAGACCAACCATTAAATTCTTTGCCCAAAAAGAGTTAAAAATCCGAACACATTATAATTGACATAGAAATCATCACATTAGATAAAATTACACCTACAAAAGAAATTACTTGAAACTAACCAAATTGTGTAATGATGACTATCAGTCTATTGTTCAGAGAATTGTATAATAAGAAAGAATTTATTATGATTGTCCCAGATTAAATACGGAAAAATAATATTATATCTGTGAAAGTTGTTCTCCAGTGGAAAATACATTGATGATAAATGAATGGAATATTTTGGATTTTTTCTAATTTTCCTATAAATTTCCGATTTTAGATCAGAATATATTTTCTGATTACACTGTTTCTCCTTCTGTTTTCGGATTTAATCATTATCAAGATGTGCTTAAACCAGTGGAGGCCACTCCACAGCACGCATGCTCGAGAGAATTAACTCTTCTAATGTTTGTTCTTTGACAATGTTACTCCTTTATTGGCTCTTGCCCGTCTATTGTGTAATTGCTACTAAACTTTTCTTGGCGACTAGGAAGTAACACAATTTTTGTATACAATAGCTTCTCCTTAACAGATAAAGGTCTGATCATTTTGAGGCTACCCAACAATTTAAACTTTTGTCAGACTTTTTTATTTAAAAAAACACGCTTCTAATTTTCCAGTAAAAGTATGCATCAAGTGGCAACAAACCAATGTACATAAGCCTACCATACAATAGGTACTTCACATGAGCCTACAGTCAATTTTGACATATACATAGATGTCATCAATGAAATAAACTGAAAGCCTGAAAATATGCTGTAAAATGGAGAAGCAACTACGCATTCTGCTTAGGACAGATTGAATGAATTCAATTCACATACATCTACTTATGCATGTGTACCATATGAGTAAGTATGCATGTGATTATCATCAAATTTCTCATTGTTAATTAGCTTACAAAAAAAAAACCATAATAAATAAAAAATAAATCGTAAGCAAAATAATAAAAAGTGAAGTAAGTACAATTTAATTGATTTTTAATTCCTATAATCTTCGTATGGCAAAATTGTTTTACTACCTTACATTTTCTACACAGATTTTGGAACTTTGTTATTAGTTAAGCAAAAAGATAAGAAATTTTCACGGAGCTAATAATTTTGCGTATAAATATAGGCGAAGTGGGTGAAATCCATGAAAATAATTGTTAATTTTAAATTAAACCAGTAAACATGAACTTTTACAAGTACTTCGCTTTCTTGGCCATTTTGGTCGTTTGCCTTTTGGGATATCAAGAGGCAGAGGCACATTTCTTAAGACACATAAGACATGAAATTGTAAGCATTTGCTAATTTTATTGAGTTTTATATAAAAAATTATATTAATTAAAATTTTGCACTATTACTTAGCGAAAAACTTCTCATAAAGTTGACAAGGTTGTCTCTCATGTCAGAACCGCAAAGAAGGTGATTACTGCTGGTGGGGCCATTGCAGGAGTTATTGCCGGTGATGAAGTACCTGCCCATTAGGAATTTGTTGAATAAAGTTGAATGAAGTTTAGAAAAATTGCTAGTATTTTGAATGATTTTTGTTCTTTTGTTTACGGAAAGACGACATTTTATGAAGTGATAATATCTATTCCTTTAAAAATATAATTTGAGGCACTACGTTCAGTCATAGTCGACATTGATAAACTGAAGTTAATTGTGGTAAAGGCATAATACTGGCTGTCTATCTCTTTATCAGTATCCTGTGATTGCATTCCCTCTCTCATTCTCCCTCCTTCTTCCTTCCACCTATCAATCTTCCTTCTTCTTGTGTGTTTAATATATCATAAAAAAGAAAAAAAAATTCAACCTTGATTGATAAATTGTGGAATGTATCTTTGGTATTTAGTCCAAGTCGAAAAGCTTCTGTTATTTACCCTTTATTGGAGTTCAAATTAAATTCGATAATACATACAAAAAAAAAGCGTTAAACTTACTTACTTACTTAGCTGGCTCTACAACCGATGATCGGTCTTGGCCGCCTCAATAAAGCTTCGCCTCTGCTATGCGCGCGCTGGCGCCAGTTGATAAGGCCAAGTGCAGTCAGTTCGCCCTGCACCTGGTCTTTCCAACGGAGATTAGGACGTCCTCTTCTGCGTGTTCCTCCACCGTGGCTCGAATAAAACACCCTTCTAGACGGAGCGCTTTCTTCCATTCGATCAACATGACCCAGCCAGCGAAGCCGCTGGATTTTTATACGCTTGACTATGTCAGTGTCGGCGTACAGTTCATACAGCCCATCGTTCCATCTTATTCGATACACGTCGTCCACGCATACTGGACCGTAGATCTTCCTCTCGAACGCTCCTAACAGCCTCTCATAATTGATGATCAATGTCCACGTCTCTGCGCCATACAAATTAGTACGGGAAGGATGAGGGGCTTATAGAGCGTCATTTTCGTCGGTCGAGAGAGGGCTCTACTTCTCAATTGCCTACTGAGCCCGTAGTAAAACCTGTTAGCAAGACCTAGTCTCCGCTTGATCTCAAGGCTGACATTATTGTTGGTGTTTATGCTGGATCATAGATATACGAAATCCTTGACGACTTCAAAGGTATAGTTGTCAACAGTGATATTTTAGCCAAGACGCCGTGACTCCTTGTTTGTTGACACAAGGTATTTCGTTTTGTCCTCGTTCAACACTAGACCCACACGACGAGACTCCCTTTCCAGATTGGAGAATGCTGCACTGACTGCTCGAGCGTTTTTGCCAATGATGTCAATATCATCAGCGTATGCTAGCAGCATGACACTCTTGTAGAAGATAGTGCCAGAGATGTCGATGTTCGCAGCTCGAATTATTTTCTCCAGCATAAGGTTAAAGAAGTCTCACGATAGGGAGTCACCTTGTCTGAAACCTCTTTTGGTATGAAATGGCGCGGGGAGATCTTTTCACTGCGCTGGTGGTGTCGGTCAGCGTCATTTTGCAAAGACGAATGAGCTTTGCAGGGATACCAAAATCAGACATTGCGGCGTACAAGTGATCTCTAATCGTGCTGTCGAATGCGGCTTTATAATCGACAAATAGATGGTGTGCGTCGATCTGTTTTTCTATGGTCTTTTCCAAGATATGCCGCAGTGAGAATATCTGGTCGATGGTGGATTTACCAGGTCTGAAGCCACACTGATAAGGTCCAATCAGTTTGTTGACAATGGGCTTCAGTCTTTCGCACAGTACGCTCGTTAGAACCTTATGCAATATTAAGAAGGTTTATCCTACGGTAGTTGGCGCAGATCGTGTAATCACCTTTCTTATGGATTGAGCAGAGTACGCTGAGGTTCCAATCACTTGGCATGCTTTCATCCAACCATATTCTGCATAGAAGCTCATGCAAGCGTTTTATGGGCTATTTGCCTACAGTCTTAAACAACTCAGCACCTGCAGCCTTATTAATTTTCAGCCGACCCATGGCTGCTAAGACCTCCTCATAGTCGGGCGGCGGTACTTCAACGTCGTCAGTGATTGGGGTTTCCGGAGTAGGTTCCGCAGTAACGGGATTATTGCCATTATCGCCATTAAACATTTCAATATCATTGAACTCACGTCTTTCTTCATCTCTTTTCTTGCGCCTGAAGAGACGTTTCTCCCCCTCCTCAACTCTCTGTATCGCTCCTTAGCAGCTAACATTGCAACTGACTGTAGGGTGGCTCTGTAAACAGCGTTTTTCGCTTCAGTAGCACATATTTCTCCGTCGACGGTAGTAGCCTAGCACCTCTTCGGCAACCGTACGCATAGACCGGGAAATGTGCGTCCACTGCGCGCATATATGTATCATCAAATTGAGGGGTGTTTTTGCGATAAGAGGAGTGCGAGTTAATTGGCAAACACTTCAGCAGTCTGTTGTGATTGCAGCTTTTCGACATCCAGCTTTCTCTTAGTTCCTATCCGTACGCGATTTGCTAGCAATGGTGATCTTTTTAAATATGTGCCAAAAATTCGTGCACAACTTATAAATGAAGGCAAGAAGGCCCCTCAGAACACACAGTCCGCAACAGGTTACGCCAAAACAATATACACGGCCGCGTTACCTTACTTAAGTGAGGTATATAGAAAAAAACGACGAGAATTGTATGAAGAGCACATATTAAAAACTCAAAACTTTCGGCATAAGGTGTTTTGAACTAATAAGTCTATGATTAGACTACGATATTTTCAAGGCATGGTTTATGTATGGCACAAACTCAAGGAAGAACTAACATACAAGTGCATTTTACACACAGTAAAGTCGGTGGGGAAAGGCTTAATGGTGTGGGGGTGCTTATCCTGAAATGGCACTGGTAATATTGTGGTACTAGAAGGAAAGGTTACGGCGGTAGTGTATTTAAATATTTTAAAAGAGCATGCTATTCCCGAGGGTCAACGATTAATAGTATCACATTTCGAACTTCAGCAGGATAATGCACCCATACATGCAGCAAAAACTGTTTCGAATACCGCAATAATAAAAGTGTGCGTTTATTGAAATGGATCCCATAAAGTCAACGGTGTCAAAACCTAACTGATTTCAAAGATTGCATATAATAAAATTTATCCAATTTTCCTCAAAATGAGTGTTTAAAACTCGTTAACTTCGTGAAACAACAATTGGGCCAATTAGCAACGCGGAATTATGAACTTTGTGGAATAAAACAGTTTGACAACTTATTTGTTCTATCTAAATTTATATGCTGGTTTCTGTTTTTTGCCTGTATAAAATGAATGAATTACCTTTTTGTTTGAAAATTACTTTGTCCGTTGTCCATTCTTTGATAACTTACTTTTTCTGCATATTGTAATTGTCAAATGCAATCCCAACTGTCAACTGCAAGTTCTATTTTGTTGTAACACTTTTGTTTCATCTAGAAGACCACAGAAATATCTCGATAAAGAGAATAAACTAATCGTAGAGTTGGGAGACAAAAAATTGGGAGATGCAGTACTTACAAGGTCATAAGCCTTTAAAGCTAACGTCCACGATCACCTCCTATTAGAGAACACATCAATTTCTTGAGAAAAAAAATTATGGAAAATTTACTTGTAAATAGATGAGCTTCAAAAGAATTTACATAAGCTTCAAGTATTTTGTCCAACTTAGCCTTGAGAGATTGGACAAGCAAAACTTGAACTGATTGAACACATAAAAAGAGTTCGCCATTTAATGGAACGTCACCAAATGAAATGTGACTTCGCAAGGGATTAAATCTGTTTTTTGCCACAGGATCTAATAATGGGAACGCCTTGTTCACACTTAACGTGCAACACAATGTACAAAGTATTTCATTTGAGTATTAATTTTAAGTATTTCCCTAAAGCAAATAAATTTAGAAAGGAACGTTAAAGGAAATTAACCCGGATTAACAGTTTCAACGATGATTTGTTTTTTGTTTTACCTTCTACAGTAATAAACAACTTTATTATTTGGTTTAACTGAGCTCATGAAACTAAATACATTAATAATATAAGTTATAAGTAATGTATACAACTATGTAGAGACCTCCAAATCCACAATATTTTATGTAAATATTTACTAAAATTTCTAGAATTTTAATTTTTAAAATAGAATTTGCGTTCTAATGAAGGAATGTAAAGTTTAAGCTGCAATGGCACCAGCTACAGCGCCACCAACGGTTACCACATTTTGTGCGGTGGAAATCTGATTCGATACCTTCTCAACGGATTTGACAGCATGGTGCTGTAAAATTCAATAATTAAGTATTTAAAGTATAAGCACTTGCATTTCATTCAACATTTACCAATTTATGGCCAACCTTGCCCAAGAAGCGAGCCTCTGTCGCTTGGTGGCCCAAAACACAGAATACCAAAAAAGCCAAGAAAGCGAAATACTTGCAGAAGTTCATGTTGTTGGTTACTTGCTTGTTGCTCGATTAATAATTGATTTTTAACTCATAGTTTCAGTCTATTTATATTAAAATTGTTGGTACTCATTTCAGAATATTACTGCGAGGGACTGAAGAAAAATAAATATTTGTCATGGGATACCAATGTAATTTGTCATATTTTTATCGTACCGCAGATATTTATGAATTACATACAGCCTGTCAACAAAGTAACAGCGAAAATATTGGGGATTAAAAATAATAATAAATATTTAGTATAAACACGTAAGAAATGTGTAACTAATTCAAACTTCTTGAAACTATCAAGAACTATAGAGATTAATTACATATGGTATGTTGAGTTTTAATTTAGTTGAAGAAGTAAAGTGGGAAAATGAAATGATGAGATTATAACTAACTAGTGTGTAACTATAAATTTCAAATAGAAATCCCAATCACAGGCGACATGGATGTACCGTCACCAGACTATGGCAGGGTCTTAACCGGCAGCGCTGCTGGGTTTAGAAGCAAAAAGGCTTCTGGTGCAGATAGCTTATAGAGTATTATCGTATAAAAGAATGCCCTATCCACAATAAAGGCGATCTTACGATTTGCGCCAAACATCGTAGGATAAGGCTTAAGATCGCAAACAAGGTTTTTGTGAAAGAGAGCGCCAACGAGCTGATTTCTAACTTATTAGTGTGGCTGCAGGTGTGGTAAATCGATCATTCACCAGATATCCAACTACACCAAATCTTGTAAAAGACCCGAGAAAGACAGATGGAAACCCAGCATTTAATATTTATTTACGAAGCTGCCTTCGACAGCTCGTGATCACTTGTAGGCCTCAATGTATGGTCCCTGCAAAGCTGAAACGGCTTAGCAAAATTTCACTGAAAATTAAAACTGACCTTTACTTATCATCTGATTTAGTACTAAGTAAACGAAGTTCAAACAAAAAGATTTCCCATCGCACTACTATTTTAATCTTATATTGGAGAATATAATATGAGCTGCAAAAATCATCGACATCTCTATCAATACCTATTTTTAAAAGAGAGTCATGCTGCTAGCGTATCATTGGCCTCAATGCACGACCAATAAGTGCTGAATTCTCCAACCTGGTCTAGTGGTGAGTCAGGATGTATCGGACAAAATGTTAATATTGACCATTACAATTTCAAAGTCTCGTCAAGCTTTTCGTTTATCTAGGATCCAGCATCAATACACACAACAATGGCAGCCTTGACACCAAGCTCAGACTTCTATCTAACAGCTGTTTCTACGGGCTTAGTAGACAATTGAGAAGCAGAGTCTTTTCTCGCTTTTCTCAATGAGAAACGTTGAGACGTAGAAAACGACTACTAATGATGAGAGGCTATTTGGAGGTACTTCGCAAGCAAAACCGCTGGCTGGGAATGGGTTTTATTAGAGCCACGGTGTTGAAACGCTTAGAAGAGGAGGAGCTAATCTCCGTACAGCGACCAGGTACAGCGGGACATGGCTACAAATGGGACTACCAAATGGCGCCAGCGCTGGCATAGCAGGCGCGATTAACAAAGCTTTATTAAGGCGGCCAAGACCGATTATCGCTGGTGCTGGCATCTAAGTACATACACACATAGGTCTAGATATTTCCCTATGCCGAGCTTTTTTGTTGTGCGTGTTATACATATTTGTATGTACATGAATGGAAGGAACCTACAGTTTTATGCCGAATCTGAACGGCGAAGTGAAAAGCTGTTTTAAAGCAATTTTTACTCTTGTGGGTTTCGCATTGCCTGCCAAGAGGCCTGTGCCAAGATTTGAACTTCGGATGCACAGTATAACGAGTTCATACAAGCGGTTTCCAAAAATTGTACACATGATATTTTGACTGAAAAATATTTAAATTCGAAATTTCACGAAAATCAGGCGTTTACCACACCCACCTCCCATGTAAAAAATGTTATCCAACCCTATTAATTCATCCATATTAAGTCAGAGACCGATTACATTTGCTGCAGAGGTAAGCCACAAGCATTTTTTAAAGCTAAAACAAATGGATGGGCTGCTACGCCTACTTCAAAAGTTAGCGATAATTCACAAAGTAAAAGCCCTCCATTAATAAAAATCGGTGTATCAACTTATTTTATCATCTTTTAAAAGGGTGCCATATTTTTATTGCAAAATGTTTTACAAATAACTCTACTAAATTCATATTTCTTGTTATAATCTTTAGATATCCCAAAAAAGCGCAAGGAAAAATTTAAAGTTTGTCAATCACTTTTTTCAGTAAAATCTTGTCTCGAATCTGTTGGAATGAAATTTTCATATTTAATTTCTGAGAAAATTGCGTTTTGAATGCTTCGACCATCAGCCCCTATTTCTTCTAACTCTATGAAGGGATAGCTTTTATATCTTTTTGATGATGCTATTTTTTACTACACGTTTTCCGTTCAGCTCAAATTAGAGGTTCTGAAGGCGCTAATAAGTGTGACAAAAGGTCTTTATTACTTGATTCTCTTGAGTTTTTACTAGTATTTCCTAGTCGACATTTTCGAAACTCTTTATACCTAGTCTCGAGTGCATCTTCGGACAGAAACCCTATAGGAGGACTGAAATAGTTAATAATGTCGCACCCATGAATGGCAATTTCCAGATTTGGCAAATGCATCTTCATATTTTTTGAGCGCATAGTAGCTTGGGAAAAAATCCTTGTATATGCTATTAACTACCGACTGTAGCGTATTGTATTTTCTCACCGATAAATCAAGGTCATACCATAAAGCAACTGCTTTGGTATGTGACAAACAATTATTGCTCTCATTCGACTGCTGATTTGTTCAGCTGAGGTACCTGTGATGAGCTCATTGACTCTTCATCTTTTTGTTCGCTCAGACGCGAACAAACATTAAATGAGAAATATGATTGAAGCCGCTACAAACTATGATATTCTTCTACCAATTTCTATTCGACTTAGTTTGGAACTTTGTATGAAGAATGGTAACTCGACGATATTTATTTTCTACGTATGTTTTTAACGCAGTTTGCTTATTTGCTTTGCTCGCCTAACATCGAGCATCGAAAAGATCGCCAAGAAGGTTGAAGGTTCCATTATAAAAGTAATCATTGTGGAAATTGTGGCACTTTATTCCATTTTTCTATTAATATAAATGTTCTTGTCCATCAAAGATTTCTGAAATTTTAGGGGACACTTGCGGACAAAATTTTTTATTTTATTTTTAGTGTGTTTTCCTGGATAACGGTACTTACAAACTTTACGACTTAGAAAAATGAGAACTAAAACATGGTATTACTTATAAAAAAAAGTATCATATTACATATTCAGAAAAGTCATCTACTGTGACAATAGAGGAAAAAATAAAAATGTTACACTAGCTTAAAGTCTGCATAAACATATTGAAATTTGTTAATATAAATCGTAATAGTTTCATACCCTTGACTTTCAAGGCTCCATAACATAAGAAAAAGTTCTTATTTAACAAAAATATGTAGGGGAGACCGGGCTATTTTACCATAAAATGCTTAATTTAAACTCTATTCTCAAACCGATTGCACCATTAGAAGGAGTAAATTCTTAATTCAAAATGACAGCAAGTACGACCGAAAAAACGCACAAAAAAGTATATCTAGATCGGTTTGACCTCTGTGACGGGGTAATTCTGGGCACGACGGGGTAATTATAGACACAAAAGAGTAATTTTGGGGAACTTGTATTTTCTTATTTTTAAACATGATAAAACTTTATTCAAAACACAAAAATGGTGAAAAGTGATAAAAAAAAGCATTTCTAGTCAGAATATTCAATGCGGCCAATAAATTTTCTGAATTTTTTTGCATTTTTATCGGGTTTATGCACATAGTTTCGAGGCATGATTACAACAAAATGACTAAAAATCGAAAAACCAACTTATTTTACATGGAACGAGTGTCAAAACAAAGCAAAAACAACAATGGAATACAACGATAACATTTGCCGCCATGTGTCCATAATTACCCCGGGTCGGGTTTTTTTTGAATGTTATCGCAATATAACATGTTGTATAAAACCATGGAAGTTTTTCGTACGGACTGAAAGAGAAAGGACCAAACTTCACCATCAATTCACTTACCGGTATTAGTTGCTGCAAAAAATAACAAATTCAGAACACCAAAACCACAAAAAATTCATAAAATAAATGAAATTTTTTTCAATCCACTCAGAGAGTTACGAAAATACGTGTACAAAGTCCGTTTCTTCGAGAGCATATGTTTTTTTTTTCGTGAGAAAAACGAATTGACATGTTACAGACGTCAAAGAGAAAGTGTCAGTCCACAATTACCCCGTGTCCAGAATTACCCCGGCCTTCCTTATTTTGACGTGATTGAAATGAAGGCTTTGCCAGTTAATCTCTATTAAAATTTTTTTAATAAAAACGACAGAAAACTTTTTGCTATTTTGGCCGCACTTGTTACGCCGTGTGCACTACCAACTACACCTTAGCGACCACACCGCGATTTATTCAGTGACTTACAAAACCGTTCATAAAAAACTATCGTTATATATTAGATGAGATTTAGTTTTGTTGCTGCATGAGCCATCACATTAGTCTTTTTACTTTTAATGGCACAACAGCCCATGGAGGACCTAGGCCGAGCTTTTTGCATCCTCACTCATGTTGTGCGTGTTATATTTGTAAATGAATGGAAGGCGTAGGTAAAAGCTTTTCATAGCAATTTTTACTATTGTAGGTTTGCCATTGCCTGCCAAGATGTGGTGCCGTGTAGAAAAATTATTTTTTTTACTTTTTTTCTTTTTTTTGATTTTGCCTGTGCCGAGATTCGAACCCCGAACACTCTGCGTAGCAGTCCAATGCATTACCACTACGCCACAGCGACCACAATAATTGATCAAGCTTAAAGATAATCGTTGGAAGTGTGTGGTCGCAATCTCGAATTTCCATATTTCTCGCAATTTAATTATTATTCTAGAAGGAATTAATAAGCACACCAAAATCATAATCAACATGAACTTTTCCAAGTATTTCGAAGAAGGGCAAAGACTTCTGGCCTTCAAGGTTCGTCAGAAATTGGTATGGTAAACACCGGAAGCATTTAACTTCTCATTTACAACTTAAAAACCAGGACCTTGCCGCTAATACTATTGACAAAAATCATAATATTGTTGCGGCTGGGAGCGCTGTAACGGGTGTCATTGTTGCTGCATAAATGGAATTATAGACGTATTTATGTAGTTATGAAAATTTAAGTCTTAACTTTAAGACATTTTTATACTGCTACATATACCATAATATTTCACCGTAGGTACTCCAACAAACTCTCCTTAATAAATCTGATTTATTTTTTGGCTTTACTGAAACAACTTCACTCAATTGTAATCGCACACAAAATATTTTTACCAACTAATTAACTTTTGTTGGATTTCACGGTGAAGTTTTGTGTGTTTTGCAGTCGTTAAAAGGATTCTCTGGCAAAAGGATTCACAAAACAATTTCGTGACGCTCAAAATGGTAGAATGTTTATTGTGATTTACGAGTTTGCAGCAGAGTTGCCAACGTGCTGTGGTATGCGCACAATTTGTAATTGTACACAAATATTTTTGCTGCCGGTAATAAAATTAATTAATTAAATTATACGCTGTTGTAATTGACTTTTGTAAGCGTTCGCTGATAATTTCAGCCGGCAAATCGAAAGTTAAAGTTATTATGTAATGGCAAAATTAAATTTTATAATACAAGAGAGAAATATGCGAGTGTAAGTACATACAAAATTTAAGTCACATACATAAATTAAATTTTATATGATTTCTTACTTTTTTGGTTATTTTTTTATTGACATATTTCTTCTCATCGCATTGCATTAATCTTTACTTCCTTTTCTTTTTTCTTTTGCAGATATTTTCAGATATTTTCTATTTTGTATTTGATTTTAGTAACCTCACAATGATTTTTACTATACTACATTTTTGTTTTTGAATGAAATATTTCTCACCGAGCTTAATTCTCTTGGCCGCTTTTTTTTATGGGATTATAAAAACATCTATAAATCGTTACGATTCGATTTGTTTACTCTACATTCGGCAATTTACTTTACATTGAACAATTGGGTGAGTTAATAATTCACGTCTTCGATATTAGGATTGAAATTAATGGAATAGCGACTTTTTTCTGACAGCCATTCCCAATCTATAATGGTACACTGCCTCGCTTACATCTTTATTCTGTTCGTCGGTTTAGCTTCAGTTTTGCTGTAACGTCTCTTTATTTCGATTGCGAGTAGGTCGATGGGCACATTTCTTACTATGGCACTAATGTATGAATAAAATTTCTTTTAAATTGTCATCCTCTTCGCATTCCCCGTTTTGTTTTAGTCGAAGACGACACGGTAAGATAAGCGCTTGCTGTTCTACTGAGTCTATAAGTCCAGTTAATGACTGTCTTTGTAAGCTGTTCTCTGTTGAAAGCAGTTGACACCCCCTCCGGGTACCTCTGTATTCCGCATAATACACTATGGTACGCCGTTTAACCTGCCTGCTTTATCACTGACGGTTTCAAAGTTTTGCTTGAATGTCAACTTTGATTCCATGGTTATCCCTAGGTATTTAAAATGTGGCTGTAAGGTAAAAGCGACCACAAAACGGTGATGAAAGGTCTTTGCGGAAGGTTTCAAGATCTCAATAGCACGACTTCAGTCATTTGGGCTGCCAACTCTAATTTCGAACTATTCAGCCATCTTCTCATTGTTGTATTTTCGGGGAAATGCTGAATCCAATATGGAGGGAATCAATATCTAACTGCGTACATATATGCATATCTATGATAAAACAAACTAGATGATCATTCTAAGTATTCGAAAGCAAAGCCAATTAGTTGACTTTGCGCCATATGACTTGATTTTATGAGATTTGATTTCATCATACTTACTTTCATTGGGCTTCAATTTATCGAATTCGAACTTATCGATATTGATATGATTGGACTTACTAATAATGTATGAATAAAGTTTCTTTTAAATTGCCATCCTCTTCGCATTCCCTGTTTTGTTTTAGTAGAAGAGAATCTAATAGTTAAATTCTTATAACAGAATTAAGATTCATTATATTCATTTCAGTCTTGTAGCATATAACTATGTACTTAAAGACCGATGTTAAACTTGCTTCCATGCTTGTTTTTTTTGTTTTGTTTTTTGTTTGATACTTTCGATAATGCAAACATAAAATGTAAACTATGAAGTCATAAAAATGCAGTAAAAAATTACTAAAAATGTAATGCATGGATCAAAAGTGTAGCCCAAAGTGGCAGGGAACAATTTTTGTAACATTTTCCTCCATAGTGAGTAAATGATGAATACGCACCCTTTGCGTGAATTCGCAATATGCAAAAATCGTAAAAAATCATAAAAAATCAGCAACATCAATAAAAAAACAAACAAGAAAAATTTCACAGCTAAATACATACTACATACATAAATACTTACCATAGTGTCGCTGGGGGTATCAAAGTTCAAAGGTGTTCCCTAAATAAGTATGTATAGTATTATCCAAAAATCAAATTGCGTCGCATGTTTGCATGTCAGTCAATGAAATTAGAATCGCCTTTAAGGATAATAATTTTTATCGCCCAGTATTTCAGGCTATTGTTTGATGAGTATTCGAGATCTTGTGCTGGCTGGCTGCTTCTGATGATATCTTTTTACGATTTTTCACATACATACATACATACATACATATGCACATTTAAAGCTTCTTATTTCTTTATGTATTACTTGATGTTGTCATGTTGTGCTCATGTGCTCTGCCCCTGAATGAAGTTCTCCCATCGAATTTTTATACATAATAATAGTAATAGAAATAGTTCCGCATTGTAAATTGCGTACGTTTAAGTTTAAGTCGTAAAACCATAAAAAAAAATTCTTTTGTATTTTTTTATTATGAGAGTGAGTTTTTTTTTACGGTGTATGTGTCAAAGTGTTTATTGTTTGAAATTTTATATGATTTTTTGTTTGTCACATTTGTGTTTTTCATACGTGTACAGGCGCGGATCTCGTATCCTCCGAAGGAGGGACGGCAACATTTTTGTTGTAACCATGGTATCAAAAATTTATAATTTTTTCTTTAACTAAGTCTTAGTTTAAATAAGGTTGGGAGAAAAATAAAAAATTGCATTTCTCAAAAGAAAGAAGAGAATACTCTAGGGTATCAAGAGATACTAAGTATGCAGGTTATAAATGTTTTTATTTAAATAATGAAGCAGTGGAACCAGTAAAATCGCTAATCACAAATCTGTCGTTGAATGAGCTGGCCTATCAGCCCTCCAAGGGATGGTGTTGACTTTTGGGACACCCTGTATAAATGAAATTTTTTAATTATTTGTTTGTTTTAAGGAAATACTTTTGCTTTTGGAAAGTACTTTTTGAAAATGCAAAAGTTCTTTTTGAAAATTCCTCCATGGAACTCTGCTAAATTTTTTTTTTGCTACCTTTCTGGTCCTAAGTACTTATAATGATGCCAAAATTTTAGGGAGTTTCTTTGGGTTTTTTTTGCCTCTAACGAGTAATTTAAAGGGTGCTAAATTTTTAAGGCTGCTAATATTTTTTTGCGGTATCAGCTAATTTTAGCCGCCAAGCCGCAAGCTAGTCACTCTGCCTTTTCTGGGCGAAGAAAAGACTTTTCAGTTGGGCTAAACTATTGAATCCACTGATCCCAATTGAAAAACCTATTTGATTGAAATGGTAATTGAAACAACATTGGTAATTGAAACATTTTACAGCTTCAGGGGCCCCGAAAATGCTCAAATAATGCACGAAGAGCCAGAGATTTACGGAGAAACTCTGATTGGTTTAACGAGTTTTTGCTGTAAAAATTGATAAGCTGGGTTTAGAGAATATGTGCTTCCAGCTGTGTTCCAGAGCAATAATGGATCAAACAAGGCGTCAGCTACTTAGCCAATATTACTTATTTTCTTGACTTAACAGTTAATGTAAAGGTCCCAATATACCTTATTCACAAATCGAATCGAATTTTTTAATTTACAGAAAAAGTTATAGCCTTACGAAATCGGTTGATGATTTTTGCGACACCCTGTACACATATGAGATGCGTTGCTGACACACGTTGTAAAAAAAATGTTGAGGGGGAAGTGGTGGATTGGGAAAACATGCTCTATATGGCGTGAGAACGTGTAACTATCAGGTAACACTGCCGTACTAACTGATTCGAAACAGTAAGGTTTTCTACATTTTCTGTTGCCATCTTTTAAAATAAAATCATTAATATGTAACTTTTAGCGTTTTCTTATTATTTCTTCACTACAAGTGACTGCCTTTTGTAACTTAACTGGAATTTTTTTTTTTTTTTGTGATATACTAATTTAATCTAAAATTGCCAATGAGAGGAGACGGGCTGAAGCCCATACCGCTCTCCCCTTGGATCCACCACTGTACATACGTGTTTAAGTAATGGATTGCCAAGATATATTACTTACTTGCTGACATAGTAAGCAAAGATAATAATGATTGTAATGTAATAAAGATTTCTGTCAATTTCATTTGAGACATATTTAAGAAATGTTTAACGTTTTTACGTTGTTTCCATTTAGGATTAACAATCCTTTGAAAGGAATACAAGATGCACATGAAGTCGACCATGAGTAATAAATTTTTTAACAACTCAACCCTTTAACGACTGGCGTAGAAATAGAAGCTTCGCATTATGTAAGTAAATGCGCATTGGTTTTAATTTGTGCAATCCAAATCGAATTTTCAAACATTCCTTGCTTGGCTCCCAGTGAATCACTGAACAAAATTCTATGCATAGCAACATGAACGAACAACTTCAATATTATAATTTATGCCAGCATGCATGCGCCTCATGTTATGTGAAGTTTTCGGTATAAATAATTAGATTTGCGTGAAGTTTTCATTGAAAGCTTTAAGCATAAAGCTTTAATACAATGAACTTTACAGAAATGTTAGCCTCATGAAACCTAACAGATACAGAATGAATATTAGCAGCAAATATTCGAATGGATAAAATATCAAATGCAAATAATAATAAAAAGCAAATTATTAATGACTGAACATAACCGAAGGCAAAATTTTAATTATCAATTTGTTTGCGGCGTAATCACACGGTCCAAACCTTCTCTTCAGAAGAAGAAGAAGAAGAAGAAGAAGAAGCAGAAGAAGAAGAATATTTCAATGCACATCCGTGCTGCAGCGGTGTGTACCTCACACCCACTAGTCAAATAATATACGAAAACCTCAATTTGAAAACCCTTAAAGAATTGCGAATGTCCCGCTGTTTTATCTGTCAGTGACATTTTGTAAACGTTTCTGCTTCCGCTTCTTCTACACATATTTAACCCTTTAACTGACGCAACTGCCGCGGCCCTAAGCGGAAACATGTTGATCTTGTTAAGGAGATTTGAACGTTTATGTCTTAAATTTATATTGTACCGACAATTCAATGTGAAGGGAATGGAGATTTGGAACTGAAAAAAAGAAAAAAAGGAAATCCAAGGAAATTAAAAGAGCTTTCAAGTACACACGTTCCACCGTCATCGCTTCAGTTTTAATTATATGTTGTTGGTAAGGCAATGTCAGTGATTTTATTCACTCATTGGTTTTTGGGTTAAATAATTTATTTTGAAATCTGTAATGGAAATATCAAATGTTCTTGTTAAATTGTAAATTGTGTGGTTTAAAATTGTTGCCCAAACCATTACATTCATCTGTTTCAGTGGTTTTTATCTTTCTTCAATGCTCTTTGTGACCATCAAGTTGTGTTCTCATCTAATTTATACAGAAATACAGAAAAGTATCAAATTTCCAACAGATTTCAATTTTTTGTTACTTATTTGTGTTGTGTATGTATCGGGGGTTGATTGAGACTAGAAAGGATTGGTAGTTCTTTTTTATTGTTGTTAGAAAAGTATGAAGAAATAAACAAGTATGAAGTTATAACTTTAGTATTGTTAATAAGGCAAGTTCTTATTTTAAGATTCTTTTGTTCTAACTTTAACGAATATGTGTTCTTGAATCAAGACCGCTCGTTCCTATTTTAAGATTAGAAAGGAAGGACCTGCGCCGGATGGTGGGACTCATCAAAGGACATAATCCATGGGGCCAACATATGACCACCATCGGCATCACCGAGGACCCGACCTGCACATCTTGTCTGGAGGAGGTGGACAGCACAGAGCATTTTCTCTGCACATGTCCCGCCTTTGCCAGAACGAGATGACGCATTTTGGGTTTCGATGTCACAGGAATGGACAAAGTTCGCTGCTTCCCCTTCTGCGATCTTCGGTGATTTGTGAGAGAATCCGGAAAATTTGCGGAAGAGAAAGTAGTCCCCCTATAACCCCTTTTCCGACTTTTTCCCTCTTTTTCTCTAACCCCTTACTTCCTGTCACCCCTTCTTCTATTCCTAGGCCTTAATTACAATGGGCTACATAGCCTGAGTGCTTGAGGAACTGCCCTGCACTCGTAGGTCAGGTTCTCGGCCTTCTTCACATCCATCCATCCTATTTTAAGATTGAAACGACCTTATTTTGAGATTGTTTTGTGATTAATTTAAAAATTCGGTTTTGTTTAATGATTGTTTCTGGTTTAATTTCAAGAACAAAAATTTGATTTATACTGAAAAGTTTTTAAAAAAGATGTTCTTATCTTAAATATGAATGATTTCTTAAAAAAGTATAATTTTAGATATAAATTTTTCGCTCAGTGTATAATATGATTTACATAATTTAGTAACTTAACTTAATTTAGTATATAATTAAGTAGTAAATTGAATGATAAGAGTAATCAAAATAAGCATTTCGTGTAGTTAATGTGTGATCGAAAAAAATTCAGGCATTGTGGCAAATCCCACAAAAATCGACAGCTTCGCTTAAAATTCAATTAACATTAGTTGGGTTGTTTTATTATTGATTATAAAGTTTTTTAATAATACATGTTATGTTGATGCCAATTCAGTTCTCTACCTTGGCTCTGCCATATCTATATTTTACCCGAACCTAGTCAACAACTGTAAAAAGTTTTTATCTTAACGTTTTTTCTTTATTTTAAGCAAAGCTTCGAACTAAGAAAAAATTGTATAATAGATATTCAAAGTTTATGAATAATTCATAACAAAAACAAAAATACTAAAATAATTAAGGTTATACAGGGTGATTCAGGTGCTCTTTTAAAATTGTTTAAGAAAAATCATTTATAGTCAAAATAAAATTAAACTACTTATGTGTACTTAAATTCCATAAGAATTTTATGCCAGTATTAGTTTACTTAAATATTCTTCATACTTACACTTTATTTTTGTCTCTGACCTATGGGCTAATATTTTTATATTTTCATAAAAAGTGTGTGTGATAATTTTTCAGCTTTTCTTAGCATTTCTATTTGTTTTCTATTTCTATATTTAGGAATTTCGTTTCGTTAAAATTTAATCCCGGTCTTTAGTAGGAACATTCATAAATGTAAGATCTATCTCCATAAATTTCTGCTTTCCATTATTTTTTTCTCATATATGTGTCTACTTACCCAGTTGGTCGCTGTGGCGTAGTGGTACTTAATGCTTTGGACTTCTACGCAGAGTGTCCGGGGTTCAAATCTCGGCACAATGTAATTCAAAAAAAAAAAAAAAGTAAAAAAAATAAATTTTCTACACGGCACCACCTCTTGGCAGGCAATGGCAAACCTACAAGAGTAAAAATTGCTATGATGCTATGAAAAGCTTTTCACTTCGCCGTTCGGATTCGGAATTAAACTGTAGGTCCCTTCCATTCATGTACAAATATAACACGCACAACATGAGTGGATGCGAAAAGCTCGGCCTAGGCCCTCCATGGGCTGTTGTGCCATTAAAAGTAAAGTAAGTAAAGTGTTAAAATATAAGCCGGTCCTCCATAAATTTTCACTCTCCAATATTTTTCTCCAACATACTTACCCCCCATCTCCAACTCTAAAGGTGGCTCCCATACAAAGTGCAAATTTTTATGAAAATCGACTAGCTCTCAGTTCATGAATATGTAATTTTCACTCACTCAAATTTTTAACATATTCACCTCCACTATATGCCATATCAACTGAAACTCCTGAATCACCCTGTATGCAAACATCGTTCGAATTTGAGAACTTGAAGAAATACGTTACGACAAGCTTTGAAACACGACTAAGAAAAAAGTTCAGTTTAATCTCAGTGGTTTAAGTGTTAAGTTGTCTATGTAATTCCAGGAAATATTGTTAACAATGATGTTTAGATTTTATAATTGGTTAGTAATCGCAAGCTTAACTCAACATTACGTGCAAATTGGCGGCGCTTATGGTATGTGCTTGCTAGTTTTTGTATTTCAGACAGATATAAATTTACCAATTCTAATTCTCACGTCGTTTTAGGTGGAAAAGAGTGTGTTAATCCCAATGGCCGTTTAGGCCAATGCCTTTCCATACGACAATGTGCACCTTTAAATTATGTACTACGTCATGCAATGCGGGAGAATTTTGGATTTGTGCGCTCATCACAATGTCAATTGGGTAAAGGGGAGCCTCCGTATGTTTGCTGCACAACAGATTCACATTTCACAGACCCAATTGCAGATTACCGGCAGCGTGTTGTATTCCGCGATAACAGCACGTTGGCAACAACGAACATTGAAATGCCATCACAGCCTGCAGCGAAAGTGGAAAACAATGAAATACGTAAATTTGAGAAATTTCCGAAACCACCAAATTGCGGGGCTTTGCCAGTATTAACGCGAATTTATGGCGGTGAAGCAACAGCACTAACCGAATTTTCTTGGATGGTCAACTTGGAATATCGGACGGGTATGTAGAAATGTACTTCTATATTGATTCATCGACTGCCACTCAACGCTACTCTGGTATTTGCAAAGCCAAAAGCCAAAAAGCATGTTATTAAAGCATATTTCTCGTAATCTTCAACCGATCGATCTATTGTATTGTGTAGTATTCCGTCAGGAGCATTTCAATGTCGTCTAAGGTTGAATGAATTCCGCTTTTATTTGTTGAACAATAAACAAATAAATTATAATACCAGTTTTATGGTAAATTTTTTGTTTGTTTTGTTTTAGCAAGCGGTGCAATTATCTCGGAATGTTCCGGTTCTCTTATAAATGAGCGCTACGTTCTAACAGCAGCACACTGCGTTCGTGGGGCAGTGGAGCATAAAGTTGGCAAACTGTAAGTAGGTATTTAAATAATTATATAATTGATTTATTACATTTATATGGAAATTCATATATATTTGTAGCATTTCACTGCGTTTAGGTGAGCACAACATTCACACAGAAATCGATTGCAATGAAAATGGCTGCCTACCGCCAGCGCAACATATTGGCATTGAGCAGATACTAGTGCATGAACATTATGAGGACAAGCAGGATTTAAATATAAATCAGCATAACGATATCGCCTTGCTACGCATGGATCGTACTGTTAACTTTACCGATTTCATACAGCCAGTGTGTTTGCCACATGTGGATACGATACCATTGCAGGAGCTTCACAGCGGCATGTACTTAACTGTAGCTGGTTGGGGTCACAACAGCACTGGTAGGTGTATACAGGGTGACAATTAATAAGTGTATACAACATTCTCTACGCTATAGAAAAAGTATTGTAATTTTTCTGTAATTTTCTTCTTTTCTTATTCTACGTAATCGAGAGTATGTACATCTAATTTAATTTCATTTAGTGATTTAGTTTACGATGTCAAATAATGGGTCAGTTGTTATAACATTGCACCAGTTAGGCAAACGCAATTGTGAGATTGCATTGCTCGTTCGTTAGTTTCTCGTGCAGTTAAACGGTTTATGGAGCTGAGTCACGAAGGCGATCGACCAGAAAACCCACCGTCAACACTCTCAGGAATGTTAATTTCGTTCAGAAGCGGGTGCAGCGTAATTCAACGGTTTCCGTGAAAAAAGTTGCTCAAGAAAATGGCATCAATACTGAAACACTCACTCGACTCACAGCAAAAAACCAACTAGGACACAGTGGTTGCAAGCTCCAAAAAGGCCAGTTACTTACAAATGAAGACAGGCGGTAGGAATTCGATGGGTTTGTTGATGTTTATTGTTGAACAAGCGCATAACCGTGAAAAAGACAGAAGCTGGTTAATAGAGGCTCCTGGACCATCATTCGTCATTCAATATGTCCAAAATCCGCAATGAGGTGGGATTTGCGCAAATGGCAAGATACCCTTGATTTTCGTGGAACAAGGAGTCAAAATTAACCGAGAAGTTTACCGCCGTGAAATTTTAGGGGCTGTGGTATTACCCTGGGCCCGACAGCACTTTAGCGATAATGATTGCACGTTTTAGCAAGACTATGCGGCAGCTCATAGAGCCAAAACGACACAAGATTGGTGCAGGGCTCATTTTCACAATTTTATCACATCTCAAGAATGGCCGCCATATTCGACAGATCTCTATCCGATGGATTACAGCGTATGGCCCATTTTAGAGACCAGGGTCTGTACTAAACGACACAAAAATTTGCAATACCTGAAACAGTCGTTGCGTTGTGAATGGTACTGAATAACGGTGTAGCAGCTGCGCCCCATAGCCAGATATTTGGTGGCCATTTCTTCGGTCTGTTTTTCACTTTTAATTACAATAATTTGCTTATGTCCAAAACTGTTCTATAGTATACACTTATTAATTGTCACCCTGTATATCTATCATATTTACCATATAACCTGTACCTGTTATACTAAATAATTTACAGTATCGCATACATCCGAAAAACATAAAGTTAATCTTCCGTTGGTCGATCTGCAACAATGTCGTGATTCATATGAACACCGCATTTATATTGCCGAGGAACAACTTTGTGCTGGTGGTGAATTCAGAAAGGACAGCTGTACTGGTGACTCCGGTGGTCCTTTGATGCGACTTAGCCGTGCCAATTGGATGCTAGAGGGTATTACCTCATTCGGGTTTCGTTGTGGCATTGAACATAAGCCGGGTGTATATACTCGCATCCGTAGTTATTTGCATTGGATTGAAGAACATATACAAGCGTGGTAGTAAGCGGGGAGGAAAACCAGAAAACATCAGAAATAAGGAAATATCAGAAAGTTTTTGATACTTGTAAGAAAAATAGTTAAATTTTATTAAATATAAGTTAACCTTTTAAAAAGGCAAAAGATTTATTAAGTTATATTTCTGTGGCGACAATGGATACCAGATAAAGTCGACTTCAGATCATAAAAATATTTCATCATAGATTTTTAAATACATATAATTATTTGCAGATTTTTGTGTCCACTGAGTCCCGAGTTCAAATTTCAGCGTAGGCGAAATTAAAAAAAGTATAAAAAACAATTTTTCTGCACGACAAGGGTAAAAATTGGCTATGAAAATCTTTTCATTTCGCTGTTCGAATTCGGCATAAAACTGTAGGTTCCTTCCATTCATGTAAAAATATAACCCACACGACATGAGAGGATGCGAAAAGCTCGGCCTAGGTCCTACGTGTGCTGTTGTCCCATTAAAAGAAGAAGTAGATATAATTTAAAGAATGACAGAACGGCCTTCGACTAGCAAATAGGTCTATCTGAAGTATTGCTATGTATGGTTTCTATAATATTTTCATTCAAATCAATCGAACTCACACTCAACAAGAAAATACATTTTACATTTTTCACATAGTTTTTTTCTAGAAAAGTTAGAAAAACATTTTCAGGAATAACTATTTCTCCGGGTTTCAGCTTGTTAGAGTTGGTAACCCTGGTGAAAATGGTACTAAGTACATCTCGGTTTGTACAGCTTTTTATGTTTAAAAACTATTGGCATCAGTGTATCTGTTAATCAAAGGGATAAATTTACACTTAAATTAAAAATGGTCCAATGGATTTTAGTAAGCGTTTAGAATTTCGTATGGAGCTACTGTGACCAATAGGATTATATTTGCCAGCCATTACTATGGTAAATGCAATAATTAATTTTAAATGGTATTTAAGTTTGCTACAGCCACGTATAAAAAAAAAGAAATACAATTTCCATCACACAAGTCGCCAGATAAAACATTCTCAACCATCATTTAGGAGTCTACCATCCATTCGTTCACTTATTGTGGAACACAGCATTTTCAGCAATGATATTAAAATATCTGTTTGTTTTTTTAATAATACATGTTTTAGTTTGTGCCGCTATTGGTGATCAAAATGTGACCACCACTATGAGTGATGTGGAAAAGCCAATAATAAGGTAATAGCATCATCAATGGAATAATTACACAGAGCGTTCTCACACTTTTTATAAATACTTATTTTGAAATTTCTTATTAGCAATAAGGAGCAAGCACCAAAAGGTAGTATTGCTGAAATAGTAGATACTACTCATATTCCGAAGGTAAAAGTTAACGATCCGATAAAGATTGTGCATGATGGAAAACCGGATGAGAACGTAAAACCAATATCGAAAAAGGCGAGAAAATTTCACAAGAAGCGAAAGTCGAGAAAATATAAGACGAGACATAAGAAAAGGCATGCCAAGAAGATGATAGAGAAAAAACGTTTGGATGAGGAGGTAAAAACAGTTTCGGTGAAACCACTTTCAGAAAATCCGAAGGCGAAAAAGCATCACAAGAAGTTAAAGGCGAAAAAACATAAGAAGATATCAGCGAAAGTAAAATCATTTCATAAACCACATGACAATACATTAATAGATACAATCCGTCCCATGGAGATAAGGACGACAAGATATACCAAGAAGGCTATGAGAAAACGACTCAGCAAGGGTTTAAAGAATAGAAAAGGTGGTAACAAGAAAAAGGGTGGAAAACATGGTAAGAAGATATTTAAGAGAAAACGTAACAAGATGACAAATAAGAAAAATTATATCAAAAACGGCATAAAAGAGAAAAGAAAGCGAAGAAGGACAATGAAGAAGAAATTTGACAAGGCAAATGAAGAAAATAACAAAATCAAAGCTACAACGGATGAAATGAACTAGGAGAACATTGCAAATCCTTATCACAAAAATCATATAAATTTGGATTTCAAATTATTTCGATTTGCTTAAGAATTTATTTTTAGTTTTTACACATAAAATAAGCACGTAAATTTGGTTGTTAAGCGAAAGTACGTACTTCACGTACGTACGTATCTGCTTTCACAAAATTATTTCAGATAATAAACTGTTCTTGATCATAGTGCAAAGTCAAATGTAAGTTTTCATTGTTCTTAGCGGAACAAGCCGAATGATGGGCGATTATAATTTTTTCAATGTATCGAGCAAACTAAGCAATTACTAGTTTTGGAAGAAACACAAAATGGAAAAAAGACATTAGTTTACAATGCTTACAAAGCTGAGAAACAAGCCAGTAATGTTAGCGTTGAGTATATAGCGGGAAACACTATAGAATTACTTTCGTCTTTCCTCAAGATAAAGAAATTCATACTGTTTAGCAACTGGTATGTGCAATTGGGGTGGGTTCTATTACGATTATCGAAACATGAACACAATACAGATATGTATGGTAAGTATATGAATGTGCGAGTAGCTGTGGTAAAAAGGAATATATAAAGTAGAATCTGGCACTATTTCGGAGCACTCTATATTCAATCTCCAATTTACAATTAATTTGTTCATTAGCAACAGCATGAAAATATACATAATATTGTGACGATATTTGGAGGACAACCGCATTGGCGTACATAAATGTATTGTTAGCGGCGTCTGGTAACGGGCCTTCTAATGGTGGAATGATTGCTGCGGTGGACGTCTTCACTTCTCGGCTTCTCGATTAGTAATAATAAATTCTTTAAACATTGCGGTAAATTGTCTAAAGATTGATGAAATACCCCCACTATTCTCTCCAAACTTAACGAAAGGAAAATCGAACTGTTAAGGGTTGCCAGGATTACAAAAAATTAACTTAAACCTAATGGACATTAAAATTATGGCTACAGACCTAAACAAACATTTGTCTATTAACTAGTTAAAATTTGATTGGTTTACACACTAGTCGAAAAACATCTATCTTCATGCATATCTTGAAAAGATATGCAAAGCTGGACAATTGACTTGCGCCTAGGCAGTGGCGTAGCCAGGGGGGCAGGTCCTCCCTGGGTGTCACCATATTTGGGGTGACACCCGCAATGTCCAAAAAGCGGAAAAAATATTATAATTGCCTAAGTAGGTGTAAATGTCTAAGATTATACTTTCATTTGTTTTCATTTATTTTTTGCACGATGTGTTGGAGGAAGTGGATGCTACACAAAAATATTTGCAAACTTCAGGACTAACTGTCGATAAAGTAATAGCGAAATCGAATGCTCTAATTCTCTTTTAACAAGAAAAGCGGGAATGTTTAGTGGAAGGTGCATTTAAGTAGGCTAGTATTATTTGCTCAAAACTCGGAACAAGTATCAGCCGGCGCATAAGGTACAATAAAAGAATGCCGGGTGAAACGGAACGAGATATTGGTTTAACTGCTAATGAAGAAAACAAGAGGACGATGCTTGAATGCATCGATCGTTTCTCGACAGAATTAAAGTCTCGAACCATGGCATTCAATGATATAGCCGATATCTTTCAAATTGTGAAAACAAATGACTTGCTGTTTTGCACGGATGAAGAACTGAATATCAATGCAAAAAAGTTGGCGTCGCACTACGATGAAGTTGTAGAAGAAGGACTTAAAGTAGAAGTACAAAGACTTCGTAGACAAATCAAGGCAGCAAATTGAATTTAAAGTCGCAAGTAAATGGACTACGCTTGATGTGCTAACTTTTATTGTAGAATGGGACTTTATAGAGTCTGTTTCAAACGTATCTTAAGCTCTTCAATTGTTCTTAACAGTCTGTGTCTCTGTGGCTTCATGTGGACGAAGTTTTTCAAAGTTAAATCTAATTATATCATATTTACGCTCAACTATGTGTCAATCTAGGATATGCGACCTAGACATTTTATCAATAGAAAACGAATTTTCTAGCAAATTAGGCAATGTTATTTCAGAATTAGCTGAGAAAAAATGCAAAATTTTTAAAATATTTTTTTAAAGCATCATATATCGCAATGTAAATTTGGTACTTTAAATATGTACTCACATACAAACATCAATTTCCTACAACAGCAATTAAATACTCATTTAAAAAAAAGAAGTTTTATGTAAACAAATATCTTCCTAGATCTTTAAGAAGAACATGCTGTAAATAAAAATTTCCCTTATAGGTCTCATACTCGTAGAGGTTGTAACTATTTTGTGACTTAAATTAAGTACGTATTAATTTAAGTTCACTCATCTTTATGAATTCCTGTATTATCTACTTACTTTTAAATAAAAAATAATCCTACATACCTACACATACTTAGTATAATTATTTCAAAACAAGAGGGGGGAGAGGTATTAATGGGTGACATCATTTAGGGCTGCCCCGGGTGTCACCCGATCTGGCTACGCCACTGCGCCTAGGACAACATAATGTTAAATAATCCAGTTTGCTATGAGAAAGGATAGCAAATATGAGCCTAGCTGTGGTGTTGAGTAAACCAGTTGATCGACTACCTATAAACCAGCTGGTTTCTCTAAAGGGAATATATACATCTACGGCATTTAGAGGCAACAATAATGTATAGTTAGTGGCCATGCTAATTGTTCGTGGCTTTGCTAACTAATGACATAAATAAATGTTCACGAAAGCGATGTCATATATGGCAGCAGCAGTGGCTTAATGGCAGTCACAGTTTGTTTTAGCAGTCTTAAGTAGTAAAAACACAGAGTGTGAAAGATAAATGTAAAGTAATTTTTTAGTGTTGTCCAATGGTGAATTAATCAATGCGCCATGTTGAGAATAAATAAACAGTAGGAACTAGATAATCGTAACAACATAAAAGGTATTATAGATAGTTGGGAGACTAAGATGGAAGTACTTAGTAAAGGTAGCACCAAGTCGATTTTATATAGGCATCAATCAAAATTCGATATTAAGTAATTATCCATCAAAAATTGGAGAGAATATTCTTATGTTAGTATTAAGATGTGTTTTCGAAGTACCTATAATTTGTTACATAACAATATATTACCATAGAAGGAAGTTGTTAGGATTGATTTAATCGCTTAAGTTGTGTTATGTTGCATTAAAACTATAGCAGAATAAAATTTAATTCCATTTTAAACTTATATTTTCTAGTTTTTTAAGAGAATCTGGTACTGGTCGGCGATACTGGCCAGGATCTGTGTATATTTATATATAAATTCAATCATTCCGAGACTCTATTCAACAGAAGAATCATCGTCATCATTGAAGAAAATAAATGTAAAGGGTTTGTGAGGCAAGTTAATATATAGTCGGAGATCAACCAGCTAAACTAATTATGAAATAATGACAACTCTGTGCTTATGATGGTTGAGTAACACCTCTGACTATGACCACAGAGATGTTTTCAAATACGCATTTGATTCGTCATGATGTTAATTGCAATTAGTTTAAATAAGATACCGATCAAAACCGATCCTGAAAAACTTATTTTGAATCTTCACTTGAATTCGATTTGCTAATGATGGAATTTAGCTGTAGATGGAATTAAACTAAAAATTATGTAGAATAAACAGACTGAATTTTTTGTCTTTCAGGTAAATTTTTCATATGTATATGCGAATTATTTCTTCATTTAATATGGAAAAAAATGGTTGAAGTGATTTTGCGCCGAAAGGAGTTAATATAAAAACCGATTTTGTGAAAATGTGGTATGCATCACTCGTTCTACAAGTAGAAAAACTGATATCTAAGCCGCTAAATTTTGATTTCAATGAAAGTTAACTGCTGATAATGATAATGCGAAAAGCTCGGCCTAGGCCCTCCATGGGCTGTTATGCCATTAAAAGTAAAGTAAAGTAAATGATAATTGTCTGGTGTAATTAAAAAAAAATATATCGATTCAATGAATTGTATAAAAAATCTAGAAATCAAATCGACAAGTTCTGCTATTCCTCAAAAATATTTTTGTTAAAGTCGGTATCCATCCCTCTGAAGGCAAGCGAAAAGTTCATATAAAAAAGCTCAAGAAATGCATTTATACTACTCTTTTAATGAAATGTAAAGCTTTTCTACTTGATCTCTAAGGCTGTGGTTATATTTAAATTTTACTCGGCGAACACCATGCAATTGTTGTTGCCCGAACACGAAAAAAGAGCTTTTACTCACTCTTACGAGCACGCCGAGTATTCAGGGTGTCAATGAGTTATTTTACAAAAAAAAGAACACAAATGCATGTAAAATCGAACGAAAACATGTAAACCTCTACATCACTATTTTCATATGCTGAAAAGCGAAGTTGCGAATGTTTTTAGTTTTTAAAAGTGAATATTAAATATATTATTCATAAAACTATTGAAGAAAAATCATATTATTTTCATAATTTTTCAATTATATTATTAATTGCACTCTCCATATTGATAGAATTGTTTAAACTTTTTTGGTATACCATTTAGGGTTGCCGTTGCGAACAATATAGTATTACAAAAAAACTGAATTTCGACAAAAAGCAACTCTGTAACGAACACCAATGTAACCACTACACCCAGCACGAAAGTAAAATATGATGTGTTCGTCGAACAGCGAACAGCGAACACCAGTATAACCAGCACCTAATAATTTGTTGAGTTGGATTTATTATGCATAGGTAATAAATTAATAGTAATTTTTGCAGCAGTAAGCTTTTCATCAAATGTTTTGGAAACGATAGGTTATAGATAAATAACACTTTTCGATATTTTTATTCATTTACAATTTCAATCCTTTGGTTTCCGGAAGCCCAGAAATTCTAGGGTTTTTTCTAAATATTAGTTTTTTTGGGTTTTGCCAGATTAACTTTGAATTCCCATAACTTGCAATAAATATACAGTGCATAAATCATGGATTGCAGTTCCTCTGAGCATGTTGATAACAAAACAATATCATTGGCATACATACATAACTACCTTGACCGTCGTGTTACCTACTTGAAATCCACTCGGGAAAGCCTCATATACTTAGTTCGTTTAAATATAAAGAGAAGAGAACAGGGCTTAGCACACAACATTGTTTAACACATTGATTTATAGTAAAAAGCTTAGATATAGTTACTTCATCCCAAATTTGAATAGTGGTTTCATTATTCAGTAACTTTAGTATTTTAACAATTTTGGTAGACAACCCAAACTTGGACAATTAATAAAAAAGATAATTGAACAACTAAATCGCGTCTTTCAACTTCCGATACCAAGACTCAACTGAAAGTTCACAAGTCAAAAAACATGTGATTGCATTTCATCCGAATTTCTCCAACGCAAAGCCTACTGTTTGAATTTTTTCATTCAGATGAAGAGTTTCAAAGCAGTGGTCTTTCAAAGTTATTCGATTTTTTCGATCTCACTCCTTAGTGTGGGTACGAGTATGTATTTAGCTAGCTGAGACAGGTAGCATTAATTGTAATTTTTGCAGTAGTAAGCTTTTCATCAATTGTTGTGGAAACGATAGGTAGGTAAATAACACTTTTAGATATTTTATTCATTTACAATTTCAATCTTTTGGTTTCCGGAAGCCCAGAATTTCTAGGGGTTTCTCTAAATATTAGATTTTTGACAATCAATAGAAAAGATAATTTCTTAGAATTGTACCAAAAGCGCATGAAAAATGCGTATGTTTTCTTCATTTTCCAAAAATTTAAATGAACTATAATCGGTAATATAAACCTGATACTCATTTATACAACTAAGTACTGCCATTTAATTAACTTTTGATTCCATCCAAAAGCTTTTATGTAAAAATGTTGTAGGACTTATAAATGAAGAGGCCGTGGAGAAGGGGTGGGGGGGCAAGGGGGGTAATTCCTCGGGCCTAAAGTTTTTTTTAGAAGCCCTTGCCAGTTAATCTTCGCTTCAGTTAAAGCATGTATATTTTAGATATAAAAATAAGAAGGCACATAGCTGTTCATCCTCTTCCCCTCAAACCCGCATTTTTTATCCACGGTCCTGCATATTAACGATAATGTATTTCTGGAAAGAAACTGACTGCTGATTCGCCAAAAGTAAGTGTATTCGTAAATTTTATTGAAATAGCTGTGAATATTCTCCCATCAAATTATCTTACCTAATAGCTTTAATAATAATAGTTGTATTCATGGAAGCTTGCAAGCGTCTCGTATACCTACCAAGCGTCTCGTATACCTACAACCTGTTCTCTCTCTCTCTTTCTTTCACATTTAATTTGCAAAACGACTTGTGGACTAGCCGGTATGAGTTCAAATGCTAACGGGCTCTGTGGCCTAGTTTAGAATGGAAGAGAAGGAAGTTCTTTTCGGGCTTGACATAACCTCGAGCTCTAGGCATAACCGGACATTGTGCTAACGCACCAATGCTCCAGCATTGGCGGATTCCAACGAGCGGACTTTGTAAAAATTGTCCCGATGAAAAATAGGTAGAACGATATTCTGGGCCACAGATGAAACTTCACCATTGCCTGGATTCATGTTTCTCTAGAAGCCTAACAGAGAAAACGGAAGTGGAACATTCGGATCTCATTCAATATAAGCTGCCTCCGTGTGGAAAGGCAGATATTTACCATAAATAATTCTTTATGCTTAGTTCCGTGGTATCACAAGTCCGCAAAAAAAAAAAAAAAATTCATGTTGGAGGTATATGGCCTATTTAAATAAAATAGGTACTTTATTTTAATATAGTTTTCAAAAATTTTATTATTATTTCAATTATTTTAAGACCTTGCCACGATCACATTCTTTTCAAGACTGATAATTAAATTCAAAAAATATGTCTTCTTAGGCTGTGGTTATATTCAAGTTTTACTTGGCGAACACCATGCAATTGTTGTTGCCCGAACAAGAAAAAAGAGCTTTTACTCACTCTCACAGCTAACACGATATGCTGGGTGAAATGTACACCGAACACTCCGAGCATTCAGGGTGTCACTGAGTTATTCTACAAAAAAAGAACAAAAATGTATGTAAAATTAAAGGAAAACATGCAAACTTCTAAATCATTTTTTTTCATATGCTGAAAAGCGAAGTTGCAAATGTTTTTGGTTTTTAAAAGTGAATATTAAATATATTATTCATAAAACTATTGAAGAAAAATCATATTATTTTCATAATTTTTCAATTATATTATTAATTTCACGCTCCATATTGATAAAATCGTTTAACGTTTTTTGGTATGACATTTAGTTTTGCCGTTGCGAACAAAATAGTATTAAAAAAAACCTGAATTTCGACCAAAAGCAACTCTGTAACGAACTCTAATGTTACCAATACTCCGAGCACGAGAGAAAAATATGATGTGTACGTCGAACAGCGAACACCAGCATAACCAGCACCTTAAGATTAGCTATGCAATACATAACTGACACACGCGACAGACAGTCGCCAACTATGGTATTTACATGCCTATAAGTGTAGTTATTAGTACTTCCTGTGATCAATGCATTTTTGTTATTAGCATAAGAATTTCGTGTGTCCATGTTACTCCGCACTTTATACTCTATAGGAAACTCTTATACAAGAAGTAACCCAGGATGAAATTCCTGTGCACTCAACACATGTGTACGTAATAAGAAAACTGTAGACGGAAGCATCACGAGAATTTGAGAATATGTAAAGTTTCTAGAGAATAGGTCTTTACATGCGAGTAATACTCATTTGAATTAAGCGATTAAATTTTTTTATGACATATAGTAGTTTACCTACGAGTATCTAAGCATGTATGTACGTAGTATAATTTTTATGAATGAATAAATTATAGTAATATTTACGTTAATCTTACGCTGAAAAATGTAAAATTATCACAATTAAAAAATGTACCTATATATAATTTATGTATAATATATAGTATGTATTTATTCTTAGAATTAAGTAAAATGAATGAATTGTTCCATTTTCGAAGTCGTTATCATTTGAATGACTAACAGTACATAAGATTTATTGAGGTATTCCCCCAACCAAGACTATGTATGGTTTCTTAAAATTATGGAAAGATTTTATTGTATGCGGTTCATTGAGTAGAATCAAAGAGTAAGTAAAGAAGTCATTGAAAAGATTCGATTTAAAAACAAAAAACAAGAACAATGAAACGTCATTGAAAAAAGTGTTAGAAAACATAAAGAGTTCAGTGAACTATTGTGATTAGCCGGTGGCTTATGCGGTTATTGATTTTAAGTATCTACACTTGTGATTAATACAGGATTTGTTACTTGTGTATTGGATTTTCCTATCTATAAGAAGTAAATAAGTAATTTTAAGGATACATAGAATTCCATCCGGCTTTGAATATTCTGTATTCTGTATGTTACTCTTGGGGTTGCTGTGGCGTAGTGGTAATGCGTTGGACTGCTACGCAGAATGTCCGGGGTTCGAATCTCCGCACAGGCAAAATCAAACAAACAAAAAAAAATGTAGAAAAATAATTGTTTTACACGGCACCACCTCTTGGCAGGCAATGGCAAACCTACAAGAGTAAAAATTGCTATGATGCTATGAAAAGCTTTTCACTTCGCCATTCGGATTCGGCATTAAACTGTAGGCCCCTTACATTCATGTGCAAATATAACACGCACAACATGAGTGAATGCGAAAAGCTCAGCCTAGGCCCTCCATGGGCTGTTGTGCCATTAAAAGTAAAGTAAAAAATATGTTACTCTTATGTGGTGATAAAGAAGAAGTTTTAAAAAATCCGATTGCACTCACTACTTCTTTCAAAGCAACAAGATAGCGGTGTCATAGTCGAGATGGTTAAGCGTTGTTTAATTCAAAAGTGAATAATATAGATATCAAAACATAAAGAATTTGTATTTAAATTAAACAAAATAAATTTATTGAAAAGAAAATTGGAACTTTTAAAAGTACAACAAATAATGGAAGAGCCCATCCGACAGGTGTGAAATTGTCCTGGAGAAGTAAAAATTAGAGTGGCTTAAACAAGTGTAAACTTCACTCTAGTAGCTTTAGTTCTTGTCAAATAAAAGTCGAGTGCTCTAGTTTATTGTTACGAGTATCAAAGCGAAAAAATTGTTAGAATGTTGCGAAAAGCTTAGCCTCGGCCCTTCATTGGCTGTTGTGCCATTAAAAGAAAAAAAGAAAAGAAGAATGTTGCCCCAAAAGGATAATCACAAACTCGAGTTTCCAGATATGTTTATTGGATTGTTTCGGCTGACAAGTACAGCATCATTGAATTGAATAGTTTCTCCAATTCCATTTCATATTATTAGTCATTCACTAGGCTCAAGCGATTATCTTCAACTTATATCCAGTTATAATCCGCAGGTGCTGATGTGTCTATCTTTGCTCGGCTGCTTATTTGATAATCATCTTGGATTTTACCTTAGGAAGGGAATTCCTTGTCAAAATCATTTATATCCAAAGAAATTAATTCCAGTTTAATATTGACATTCAGTCAATGTAATGAATTGAAATTCCGTGATCAATTTGAATACTCCTCTACTCTTTTATGGAATCTTGTATGAAATTTTGAGTATTTATTTATTTTTGAATAATACAGTATCACATTCTATTATATTTAGGTATGTACATTTTTTTTAAGTAATTTGCATAAACAGTTAACAAAAATGTCAAAGTGTTACTTTGTTTTTAAAAACAACTTGTTTGCCGAATTGAAACTTTGATCAACTTGGGTAAAGCACATTTGCATTTTTTTTAATATTATATTAAAAATAAGGTAACAACTGAGTAATGATGAGTTAATTAGAATGTGTAATATACCTATGGTAAAAAGAACATTTTCCAAATTTCACTATCCACAAATAATTAGATTTGTTAAAAACAAACAAATTAACAATACTTACATCAATGGAATTGATTTTAGTATCTAACATTTGTTGACATTTTTATTGATTATATTTAATTCATATTGTGGTCAACTGGTGTAGAGACAAAGTTCGGATCTGTCTTTGACATATGCTACATTCATCCATATAAATAAAAATTTCTCTCTTAGCTTTCGGTGTTACTTACTCTTTTTTATCGATGGCTGAACCAAGAGCAACCGATAAACTCATCTGACTTTATGACTTCTTTTGTTTTTGTAAAGTCTTCCGCTATGAAGCCAAGAATGATTCAACTGAGAATGAATATCTTTTTTTTATGGTATTATCAAATTTACAGTAGAACAAAATGACAATACACTATTTGAATAATGAATTTCAGACTAGCAAACTGAATAAGTAACTTGCAAATGGATAACATTCCGGTGAATCGGTTCTATCATACTTCGATTGTTTTTTAACAATTAAAGTTTCCAATGTGGTCGCTATAGCGTAGTGATAGTGCGTTGGGCCGAGGTACGAATCAAAATGTAAAAAATACCATTTTTCTACACGGCACCACCTCTTGGCAGGCAATGGGAAAGCTAAAAGAATAAAAATTGCCTATGAAAAACTTTTCACTTTGCGTTCGGATTCAACATAAAACTATAGATCCCTTCCATTCATGTCGAAGTATAACACGCACGACATGAGTGAATGCGAAAAGCTCGGCCTAGGCCCTCCTTTAGCTGTTGCGCCATTAAAAGGAAGAAACAATAAGTTTCCAAGGCAATTGGAAATCACTCTTACAACGTTTACAACGTTTTCCACTATCTTTTCCTGAAATTTTCCAATGCTATCTTATTTTGTACTGTTTATTACAAACACCTTCATTTCGAGATAGTTCACAATTTTTTTTTAGTTATTTTATTAGATATTTTTAGCACATTTTGAAGATCAGTCAGCCTATTAGAAATTAGAATTAATAGCTTTTTCACACGTGAGAGAAATTCACTCAAATTTAGCATTTCGTTCAAATGCGCATGAAGTGCGAAGTTTCGTCATACAAAAACTGTCAAATGAAATTTGGGATTACAAACGAATTTCAGCGAAATTCACTTGATATTCGGAAAGGATCTCTGCAATCTCATACACAAGTTTAGAAAAAATTAGAAAAAATTAAAACCTTTTACTTTTATATTTTTATATTGGAATTCGGCGTATAATTGTAGGTCCCTTCCTAGACGAAAAGCTAGGCTTAGGCTCTCCATGGACTGTTGTGCCATTAAAAGAAGAAGAAGAAGAAAAATATTAAGAAAATAACTGTTTATGTTAGTTATCATAACAGCTGCACTTTGTTTAGTTGCTAAAGCAGTGGAAATTAGAACCAAATGATAAATAAAATAATGGATAATTGCAATATAAACTCTTTTTATCCAAATCCAAATTAGTAAGTAACAATTTTTACAATAGACTTTCCTTTATATTTATGACGAAATTTCAATTTTGGTCGTTTGAACACCTTTATTACAAATTCACCATTTCGCTGAAATTCTCTATCGTGTGAACAAGCTTTAAGAATGCACAAAGTTGAACCGAATAAGCAACTACTACATAACTTTTAAACTAAAAAAACAAAAACAAACAAAAAATGTTCCGATCTTCCACTGTATGTATGGTAACTATTAACAGCTAGTTATTACATAAAGTTAAACTCTTCAAAACGTTTCCATTTACATAAGTAATATTCTCTTAATTTAACCACAAATTCAAAGAATTTTTTTTAATAGCTTCTCTTACTCATGCTACTTAGCCACACAGGTCTGAAAGACGCCCAGATAGCAATGGCTAGCAGCATACAACATCGTTCAATCGTTTATTCGCTATTAACAACAGCAATATAAACAAAATTTTCAAAGTTTACTATAAAAACTGGTCTCAATTTCCGTTAAGACTTCAGTTGAGCTTTAGAAGTGCATGCAAGCGTGTTTACTTAACCATTTTGGTGGCAATCAAAGAAATCAACTAAACAACCGAAAGAAGTGAAATATTTTATATACTCGTGAATTGTGTTCGACGGCGCATGTGCAAAGTCAAGGTTGTCTTATTTTTAACCGATGATTTAAAATAATAATAAACATTTCAATATATTGCAATAAAACTTGTTGCATCCAAGCCCAGCAAGAAACCGCTAAAACTATACGAAGAAGTTTACACGAAACGAAACAAAACGAAACGAAACGAAACAAACAACAAATTGTGAAATATGAAAGTGATTGTAGTGAAGTTGTTGCTGTTGCTGTTGCTGCCGCTGTTGTTATGCATTTTTGATGCAAGCTTCGTTCGAGCACAATATTTTCGCCCACAGTCCTGTAAGTTGCTAATCTATTAAACTCAATATTTTCATATCCGTTTCCGGTGCTGCAATTTTGTAAAGAAGATTGTAGTGAGAAAATATCAACCAGTTTTAATTCGCATTAACTCACTTACATTTAAACTTTAATTAAACATTTATTAAATAAAAAATTAAATTAATTAAATTTACTTGTAAGTTAACTTATTACCACAACTGATTTCTCTCTTTCTACTTTTCTCATCTTCTTTCCCATTTATATATCAAATGTTTTTTTTTCAATTTGCTACACATTGTTTTAATGCTCGTCAACTTAAATTTCTGAATAGATACTAATTACTTCATTTTATCCTCAAAGCTATAATTAAAATTGGCTTTGCTGAAAAAAATTATCATATGAATCGCATATGAAATTACGCATTAAGAACACATTCCAAATTTGGCACGGTTACTCGAAATATTGTTATTTTGGGCAAATTTTTTAGCTAATTAACAAATAATATATAGAACTTAATAAGTAGTAGTTTTTCTACATAATAGCAGTCTAGTAATTTTGTAAAAAAAAAAAAATTCACAACAGGAGGCCAACGCTCATCTCTTTTTAGTAAAAACAATTTCGTTAATAGATTAGAAAGCTTCAATGTACAATCACTGTGCAGACAATTTGATTGCATTATGAATTTACATTTTCCATATTTCTCCTACTGCGAGAGTATTCGAAAAAGTTATCTCTTATAAAATTAACAAAGAAATATTTCTTTCCATAGGAAATAGAAAATTCATATCTCTAACCTTTAAAAAAATCGAACTTGTCCTAAAATATTCGCGTAATGATCTATTAACATTTAATTTCAGGACACTGTACACTTATAAATGGTGACTTTTTTGCTTCTTGGTTTTTGACGTTTATATTTCTGACAGTTCACGCATGATTCTTGACATGTGTCAAAGTAAAAAATGCTCAGTTTAGTTTGTCATTTCATCATGAATAGACTTACGCCTGAACAACGTTTGCAAATTATTGAAATTTATTATCAAAATTCGTGCTCTGTGAAAAATTTGTTTCGCAAGCTACATCCATTTTATGGTCATCATACTCGACCCACAGAACAGGCTATTCAGCTCATTTTGACCAAATTTCGTATCAGTTTCACTTTATTGGACATCAATCCACCAGATCGTATTCATAGAGTGCGTACCGAAGAGAATATTGCTGCTGTATCCGCCAGACTTTTTTTTTTTTGCCGAAAAAGCAAGAATTGGACTTGGCCAACATGTGGTTCCAAAAGGACGGTACCACATGCCACACTGCACGCGAAACCATGCATCAATTGAGAGGCGAATTTGATGAGCGTTAATCTCACGTTTTGGTGCAGTCAATTGGCCACCAAGATCGTGTGATTTGACCCCGTTAGACTATTTTTTGTGGGTATGGGGCTATGTTAAGTCTCTTGTCTATAAGGGACAAGCCAAATACGATTGCTGCTTTTTAAGCCAAAGACAACATTGAATGCGTCATTGGTGAGATTCCGGCCAAAATGTGTGAAAAAGTGTGCCAAAATTGGACCTTCAGAATGGACAACTTGAAGCATAGCCGTGGGCAACAATTAAGTGAAATTATCTTTAAAAAGTAAATGGCAGGAATTGCTTTATCGATTCAAATAAAAATTTCATTCACTTTTGTAAAATTTGTGTGTTTTTTTGAAATTCAAAAACCAAGCTCTTAAAAAATCGTCCTTAATTTTTTTTTAGCAAACCAAAAATTTTGTGGAAAAATAATCCGGAAAAAGCTCAAATTTGGGTTGCCTTTTTGTGTATGCATTATTTCCAATTATCCTTCCTGACCAGCGTTGCCAGATGAGATTGGTTGAATTCCCCACATTAGATCCCTAAAATACCTAAACGTGGAAAAATTCTCCAAAAAAAAATTTATAAATATTATAAAAAATACATATAATATTACGATGTTTTTATTCAGACTACATTATACAACAATTGCATCTTTTCCAAAAATCTGTTCAGTTTCTACATCAATCCTAATATTTTCAGGTCAATCAAGGTTTAGAAGTTAGAGTTTAGAAGTGCATTTGAAAATTTAGTCTTTCCACCGGCAGATTTTTCAAAAAAAACTTCTAAAATAAGGAGAAATTTTACAGTTGTAAAATCTTTACATATGCAATAATGTTTATTATGCAACTCAAAAACTTAATTCTACTTGGGAATAGCTTTCCGTCAAGTCTATTTTCAGATACCAACTGTAAAATGTCTCCATGTCTTTATTTTATGAAAATATAGTGATGGAAAACTTTCATTTCTCAATGTATCTAGCTCCAAAACGTTGCCTGACCCGAAAACCTGAATACAGATCTGTTATCAGCAAGGGCAAGGACAAATATTTAAGAACGATTAAAAATATTATGGGAAATTTTGCGAAATAAATAAAAATGTATCGAGAAAGTTAACAATACTTTGTTGTAAAGCCGTTTTCATTAATCGCAACTGGGTAACGTCATTGCGCGTTGATTCAAAGAAAGGCTCTACATTGGGTTTTTCGAATTCACATACGAAACATTTTGCGGTTTGAGGGCATTTTTGACGTCATTTCACAAATGCTCGATTGGATTTTAGTGCCAGCTAGACGAAGCCTAATCAAGAACAATAATGGAATTGCCTTTAAACATTTTTATGCAAGCCTAGAGGCCAATTTTGGGAGATTTTTCAATTGGATTTTTCATAAGAACGGCAATCTCTCTTCAGCCCATGCAGTATCTCAACATAGTTGAAAGTATTCATAGTACCTTCACTTCAGAGAATTGGCTCAACTCTACTTAAAGACTCTACTCAAAGAGAAACAAACTCAGTTGCTTTATGGTATTTCTGTTGCAACGTACTTTTTTGGACATTTTTGGTGTACAAAATTCAAACAACATTCAACAATAATGTATTGTTCATATCGCTTGTTTGCTGCGAGTCTGTCATAACTCCAGAAACTTAAATTTTGAGAAAACATCATTGAATTTACTCGTCACCCCATACAATTGGTAAGGATGGACACATTTCGCACGTAAAGAGTTCTTAGGAGTTCTTAGTTCTCTTCTACAGATGTTTTTTTTTCACTAAATACATATACATATATGTACGTATATGCCATGCTTAAGTTGATCTTTTTTTTTTTTTTTTTTTTTTGTGAACAACAGTTGAGTCATATGAAGCGTAAAGAATTCCTCTCAGTTATTAAAAATTCCCATTTACCCATATTAGTGAATACAATCTGGCATCCCTGTATCCGACATCGACAGTGATTCTGAATAGTTACTCTAGATTGGCAGCCCTTTTTTCTTACACTTATGCTCAAAGTTTACGGGACCAAACTGCTACGCTTTGCGTTAATTGGAACAATGAATCAAATATGGATAAAAACTATTTTCATTAAGAGAACGACTCTTCGTTTTTTGGTGTCCCATAGAACAAGTATTTTTGATTATATTTGTTAAAAACTTTTCTTTGAATTTCTTTCAACGTTGGAAAATTCAATTGAAGCGCCAAATCCCATTTTAATCTTCTTAAGCCTAGTGCCAAAATGTACTCGTATTTGGGCAAAACCTGGTAACGAATTTTGTGGTTGATGTCAACGGAAGCCTAATTAACTTCGGTAAAAAGTGATTTTGAAAAATATTTATCGCAATAGTAAAATCATTAACCCCAGCACATTCACAAAATTAGAATACGGTAATAAACACTTAAAACAAAAAAAAAGCTCATGACCGCAAAATTTTATTACAATGAACCACTTTTAACTTTTAATGTGATTAATCACAGGTTGAGCAGATTTTGAATAAGAAATTGTGTGTGCAGTTGATTTTGTTTTCATGTAAAGCTACGCAGAGAAAAATATGGAGATAAATGAGGAAACCATAGCCATAGATAAATAGAGGTAAATAAATGTAAGAAAAAAATATTCCACTTTCGATTAGACTTAACTACCAGTAAGTACTTGGTAACAGTATCACATACAAGACTGCACTACTTAGTAGACTGAGTGTGAAAATTTTATCACCTATTTCTAGTGTTAAAGCTAGATTCCTTTTCCTGATACCTGACAAATTGATGTACCCTCTGCAATTGGCAACTTCTTTCTATACCTAACCAGGATCGATATTTCCAGAACTTTAACACAATGATTTATGATTTAAAAACAATCGTAAATATATCCATTTTCACCAATCTTAATACGCAAAAAATAGAAAAACACACCTTCGAACTTGTTGAGGTGTGATATACAAATATTATACTTTAATTTACGTACGCCAGCCAAATTAAATAAACAAAACATTATAAAACCGCAAAGAATAACAACATTTTACAAAAAGTAAAAGAGGCTAATACACCTACTGAACTGTAAATGCAAGTAAGTATATCTCTACATAAAAAAAAAACCGCAAAATGTTTTAGGTAAATACTTATTGATGTCTACAGAAATAAAACGTTCAATTCCATGTGTAAATCCCCGCTAAACACGAGTCACATATCAAAATGTAACTGACACTATCTTCTCTTTTTTTTCTATCTCTACTTGTTCGCATCAAAAGCAACTCGCTGTCTTAATCCCAATCAACGGCCCGGTACCTGTGTCAGCATATACGATTGCCAAACATTGTTCTCGGTATTGCAACGACAGCAACTACTGCAGGCAACTGATGCAGCATTTTTGCGCGCCTCAGCATGTAACAATCGCGGCGGGCAAACGGGTGGGCGGGGTCCTTATGTTTGCTGTGCCAGCGATACGGGATTCACCAGACAAAACGATGTTCAATACGATTATTTTGATTCAGGTGAACAGCAACCAAATGCATTTGCTTTTCCATCGTACGATTATCACGACAACAATTTCAACAATTTCAATTCGAGACGTGAGCGGGGCAGTGGAAATACACCAAATTCCATAGGTAGAACGCAGTCGGCAACAGGATCAGCTTCATTGTTACCACAACTGCCTCTATGCGGTGGGGTAACAATAGATAATAAAATCTATAGTGGCACGGATACTGGACTTTTTGAGTTTCCCTGGATGGTGCTGTTGGAATATAGGCGAAGTAAGTATCTTCGATTGATTTCTTTTCTGCTTGAATGCTAACAATGTGTTTCTTCTGCTTTTCAGGATCTGGTGGCATTGTGGCGAAATGTGCAGGATCACTTATCAATCAACGTTATATTGTAACAGCGGCACATTGTGTTGTGGGGGCCATTGAACGTAGAGTGGGGCAACTGTGAGTAACAGAGATTTCAGAGTCGATTTGATTGTAATTAGCTTCAGTGCAGATTGTCTTCAGAATTCACAATTTTCTTTCAGATGAATACGTTTCACACATTTAAATTCGTAGTATAGTTGGTTCTTTTCCATGTCTGTCAAAATAACAACAAATTATACTATTCATAAATACTTACTTGTTCTGAAGAATATCAGCCGGCATTAATTGCCTTATGCTCTCGTTTACATTTTGACGGTCATTACTTATAAATTAGCCGCGCTAATTTTAAATTGCGATCTGTAAATGACTTTCATAGCTGCTTAATTGAAGTTTAAGTTTAAAAAGATTTAGTTGTTTTTTCTTCTTAAATCGCAAGTACATGCATTACTTCAGAATTTCAATGAATGATTAATGAAAACATCCACATACCTTGAGGGAGGGGCCGACTAGAGTAGCTAACTCTTTTCAAGCGTATATGATACTTATGTGGGCAAAGAAGTTTGTGGGTTCAACCCGGAAGTCGTGAAGAATCCATCGTCCCGTCTTTAAGTAGTTAAAAATATTCCATTAACGCTAGCTTTGATTTTTAATCATCTTAATTTACATACCACAAACAACTCATATCGCCATATTTGTATTTGCCTAACTACTGATAAATTTAATTGACTTATTATTTGCGGTTTCTGTAATACGAGTAAATATAATAATAAAAAAAGAAATTAGTGGTACTTTTTGAAGGTTGGCAACTTTAACGAGTTTTCTGCTAGGCCACAAGGAATAACAGCTAAAGTCGACTTAGAGAATAATAAAACTTATATTATAAATCGTGCAGTAAAACATAATTATTTGTTTAATTTTTCATTACAGAACCGCAGTTCGTTTAGGCGAATACGACACCACTAAACAAATCGATTGCAATCAATATTCATGCGCTCAAGAATATATACGTGCTGGCGTAGAAGAAATCATACCGCATGAGCTGTACAAGGATACATCGGTCAATCAGGAGAACGATATCGCGCTAGTACGACTCGATCGTAATATCCGCTTCTCAGAGGCCATAAAACCGATTTGCTTGCCATCGGCACTGCCAACGGCAGATGCGCCAAGAGCAGGTTCGAGCCTCATCGTTGCCGGTTGGGGGCGCACACTGAAGACGGCGACCAGTCCAGTAAAACAAAAGCTGACGGTGCCATTTGTCGAACAACAACAATGCCGTCAAAAATACTTGGAACGTAGAGTGCCCATTGTTGATAGCCAAATATGTGCAGGTGGCATATTCAGGGAAGACAGCTGTGATGGCGATAGTGGTGGCCCATTAATGCGTTTTCGTGACGGTGCCTGGGTGCTGGAGGGCATTGTCTCTTTTGGGTACAAGTGTGGATTGAGGGATTGGCCAGCAGTGCATACGAGAGTATCGACGTATACCAATTGGATTCAAATTAATGTCAGAGCTTGAAAGAGCGACGACGCAGAGGAATGTGATCTTGCCATCATCGTAGCATTATTAAAACAAAATCGTCACTGAAATTCATTAAAATTTAAGTTAAATTTAAATTAGGTTCACAATAACGTGTATCAAATTGAAAGACTTCTTAGTTTATAATAAAAAATAAATATCAAGAAAAATTACAAATTAACTCTTATTTGCTTCGTAGTGCTTTCCAGTTTTCCAAAGCAATGAGATTTGGAATCACGTTAAGTGATACTGCTATCGACTCATTGACCAACACTGCTCAACATTAGTGATTGGAAGCCGTCATAATTTTTCTCGCAAGCTTTGTATTCAACATTTTGTGAACTCAACGAACGGCATCCTAAAACTATGCAACACACAATCGCTCGCGATCACCACCAGCCAATGAAAGTGAAACCAGCTTTTGCTCCCCCGCATACAAATCTCTCTTCTGCACTGGAATGGGCTACGCAATCAGGTGCATTTTGCCGGCCATGCAATCATTTCTTGCATATTGCATAATTTTCCAGTTTCGCATTAAAAAAGGTAAATATCTACAAAGTAGTGTAAATGACCGACAGACAGTGAAGTAGGTAGGTACAACATGCGCGTTTAGTCTTCAGCTATGTGCTTACTTGCTGTGTCTTGAATATTTTTAAAATCGGTGTCACTCACGCTTAAGCTGGCTGCAATCGGATTTTGTAAGTACCATGTATAGGTTTTTGTTTTTGGCATGAATTCGGCGGCAGGTAGTTGAGCTTTCATTGATCGTGATCGTTATGGTTCCAGCGTCATTGTCGTCACAGCTGCGATCGTCACCGTCGTCATAGCAGCAGATTTCAGTTACTTTCCGTACGTTGAAAACACGCTAGCACACGATAATTCACGGTATTTTTTAGCTTCTTGTATTTCTTTTTGTTGCTTGGTTCACAGCTGAGCGGTACGTTGAAGTGTGGTGATCGAGTCGCGGATAAATTTTGGGGGAAAAAAATTTAATATAGTTCCGATGAGCGGTGAGCGTCGTCGCCTGTATTTTTTAGCTTCTTGTATTTCTTTTTGTTGCTTGGTTCACAGCTGAGCGGTACGTCGAAGTGTGGCGATCGAGTCGCGGATGAGTTTTTAGAAAAAAAAAAATTTAATATAGTTCCGATGAGCGGTGAGCGTCGCCGCCTGTTGTTTTTACTGTGCTAGCCCTCGCGTGTGAAAGAAGCGCAAAAACGTTTTCGTTCGTTTTGAAAGCTACATAAGTTTCTGGTGGTGTCGGTGATCAATGCGGCAATGCTCCCATATTGGTGCGCTCTCTTGCTGACACTTTCAGTTGTGTTCGATAAACGCTCGCATGCAGACGAAGCACGAGTAGAGCCGCCAAAGAGTTTCCACAATCTCCAAAAAACCACAACGATATCCTGTGACATACCAAACGAATCGAAATCGGGCGTGTGTGTTGAAGTGGGCTTGTGTGCCGCTTATCTGCAAGTGCGTAACGGTTCAAATTTGCCCGCGGAAAAAGTGAACTTTCTTAAGAAAGTGCAATGTGCTCCGTCGATACATGATTTCGATATACTGGAACCGCTCGTATGTTGCCCCGCCAACGGACAAGAATATCTATATCCGGTAATTAAGTTCTCGAAATTCGAATACCGGCGTTTTTTAAATGTCACCGCACAATTCAAAAAGAAAAAACTTAAACGACGCATACAAACTGTGGAATCGTCAGAGGGTTTTAATCTGCGCAATGAGTGCGGCAAACAGGTGACAAATCGAATTTATGGCGGCGAGATAGCCGAGCTTGACGAATATCCCTGGCTGGCCTTATTGGTTTACAATTCGAGTGAGTTTACGAGCATGTAGTTGCGTTTCGATTCCATTGTAATGGTATAATTTTAGATGATTTTGGTTGCAGCGGTGCACTGATCGACGATCGTCATGTAGTAACAGCGGCACACTGCGTTCAGGGTGCTGGCGTGCGTGAGAAGAAGGGGCTGTAAGTAAAAGCGAATTTACACCTTTCTTTATCGATGTACATTGCGGATGATATTCGTGTTAAATCGCTTAGTTCAAAAAAGGAAGCTGTTTTCAATCCAGTGATTAATCTATAACATAACTATGTTGATAAACTTGCAATGTACATCTTCAAGAAGTGAAACGCCTAATGAACAAACTTCATAACACGCGTTTCAAGCTTACATGCGTTTCGCGCGTAACAATTATATAAGCTGCGTACCGTTGCACGCCGGAACAAAGTTGCGAATAGTTAAATTTTCAACCGCGTTATGCGCTCTCCGACGGTAAGCCATGTGCGGCAAGCACTGATACGATACGATATGAGAAAAGTGGAAAACAATGTCGGAATGCGTGGAACGTGTGTTATGTAGTTTAGTCTTAAGTTCTTATATGGTACTTACGACTTGCAATTTCAGAAAGAATATTCGCCTCGGTGAGTTCAATGTCAAAACCGAACCCGATTGCATTGAGGAACCGAACTATCTCAATTGTGCTGATACCGCACTCAACATTAACTATGAAACGATCTATGTGCATCCGGAATACGATGAGCATTCATTTGATAAATACAATGATATTGCTGTTATACGCCTCAAGCATGCTGTCTCGTTTACGCATTTCGTGATGCCAATATGCTTGCCGAATAGAACCGAAGATAGTCCATTTGTGGCCGGTCAAATGTTCTCAGTTTCAGGTTGGGGTAGAACAGATCTGTGTAAGTACGCAGCCTATCACTTTCTATAGAACGATCTCTATTGATCTCTAGTGCTCTTTCACAGTTAACAAATACTTCATCAACATACACAGTCCGATTAAACTGAAGCTACGCATTCCTCTCGTGTCCAAACAGAATTGCACCATGCTCTTGGAGAAATTCGGTGTTAAATTGGGGACAAAACAAATTTGCGCTGGCGGTGAGTTTGCCAAAGATACTTGCGCCGGTGATAGTGGCGCCCCTCTGATGTATTTCGATCGTAAGAATTCACGTTGGGTCGCCTACGGAATTGTCAGTTATGGTTTCACCAATTGTGGCATGGCGGGGCATCCCGCTGTATATACGAATATTGTTGAATATATTGATTGGATACAGGGTATTACGAGTATAAATACATAATACTTACCTAACTGTACATAGTACATAGTACATATATACGAGTATGTAGTATAATTCATGAATTACTGTAGATTTATTTATTTCTCTTATAATTGCTGTTGTTCGACTGAAAAAAAAATATTTTGTAATTAATTAGAAATGTTAATATTTATATTAAAACAGAAGTTTATTGTTTATTATTTATTCGACGTCAATAGAGAAATGTGGCTGAAGAAATGTTGAAGAAATGTTGAGGAAAAGTTGAAGAAAATAAGAGAAATTTAGATACGCCACACCTATTTAAATATATGGATTGCTATTGGCTGAATACTTCAAAGTGAATTATTGTAAAAGTTCAAGGTCGAATCGTTGAGCAAAATGTCAAAACTTAAGATTCGTAAATATGTGAAGAAAAATGAGGGTCGACATTGAATAATTATAAGATTTGCAGAGTTTTCCAATCGATGGACCTTCTGTGAGGTTGTGTGGATATTTGATTATATTTCAAATGTCAGATGCTGATTCTATCAAAAAAGTTCATAAATATAGAAAATATTCACTTTAAAGGAACGTTTTTTCACGATTATAAAATTTCCTGTGATGTCTTATATGTAGGATGCTGAGTAAGGGCTTTAATATGAAAGGAGTCTGATCCTACATTATAGAATTTCGAATTATCTAGTGTTAATTATTTTTGAAAGTTTCTTCCTTTTACGTAGTTTGGTGATATTCCCACAAAAATAAATTTTTTTAAATTATAAGAGATGAAATCGAAAGGTTTATTTCAATTCTATTAGGTTGTGATTGGTATCATAAAACTCAAACTCTTTAACTTGAATAAGGCGTGTAAATAGTCAGATATTTGACAGCAAGGCCGATCCAAACGAAGATAAAAGAACTGACTAATAAATATCGATCTGGAATATTACGACAAAAGATTCACAAGAGATGACAAGATATTGAAGTAGGCTTAAAAGGAGGTAAAGGTCTTACTAATGTAGGGCTCCCAACTGTGGAGGATCCACCGTAGAAAACAACTGCGCGACGTCAAGTATTCAGCATTAAAAACAAAAATCGCTTTTAGAATATTCGCTCCTCTAAACGATGAATAATTGATTTTATGAAAAGTACATTGCTACCGACAATTTCTCATATAGAGACTAAAGTAATACTTCTACTAGACTAGAAGTACTAATACTTCTATAGACTAAGTAAATACTTCTACTGAAGTTCTCGAAGGAGTACCGACGGGTTTCGGCGGTTTTTATTTATTTGAAGTCCTACAACTTTGATGCCTGAGGCAAAGTTGCTCGACATAGTATGTATAAAGTTTGAAATTTTTGTTTTCATATCAACTTTCCTCCATCTCTCTCTACAACCCATTTTTTTTCGATTGATGAGTCTGGGTGTGGTCGCTGTGGTGTAGTGGTAGTGCGTTGGACTGCTATGCAGAGTGTCGGGGTTCGAATCTCGGCACAGACAAAATCAAAAAATAGAAAAAATAATTTTTCTACACGGCCTCACCTCTTCTCTTGGCAGGCAATGGCAAACCTACAAGAGTAAAAATTGCTATGATGCTATGAAAAGCTTTTCACTTCGCCGTTCGGATTCGGCATTAAACTGTAGGTCCCTTCCATTCATGTACAAATACAACACGCACAACATGAGTGGATGCGAAAAGCTCGGCCTAGGCCCTCCATGGGCTGTTGTGCCATTAAAAGTAAAGTAAGAGTCTGGGTGTAATTTTTATGGTACGTCTTTTATGGGGACTATTTTTGACAAACAAACTACCTATACATACTTATGTCATATTTCAAGACATTTATCTTCTACAATAATTTTTCAAAGAATTCGTGGGTAGCAAAAACTTTGGCTAAAAGAGGGGCTGAATAGAATGATTGGTGCTAAGTTAAGGGCTTGGTTTTTGGAAATTAAAAAAAAAAACACACAGAAATTTTACAGAAGTGAATGAATTTTTTATTTTGATCCATACTCAATTCCTGCCATTTACTTTTTAAAGATAATTTCACTTAAATGTTGCCCGCGGCTACGCTTCAAGTGGTCTATTCTGAAGGTCTAATTTTGGCACACTTTTTCACACATTTCGGCCGAAATCTCACTAATGATGCATTCAATGTCGTCTTTGAAAAAGTAGCCCAATGATGACGCCGGCACATAAACCACATCTAACCGTGCATTATAAAACAAAATTATTGCTTTCTATAAGAAAGTAAATGGTTGCTTTCATGTGTGAAAAATCTTTTGAATATGAGTTTCAAAAGTATCTCGCTCCGACCTAATCAGTGTAACCCCGAAACAAAAATTGTTATGAACCCTATGTTCAAATCTACTTTGAAAGTTTATACAAAATATAGCATAAGTAATTACATACACTGTAGGGTCCCTTCCATTCATGTACAAATATAACACGCACAACATGAGTGGATGCGAAAAGCTCGGCCTAGGCCCTCCATGGGCTGTTGTGCCATTAAAAGTAAAGTAAGTAAAAAATTACATACACAGTCCAACAAATTAAAACTCTTTACGTGCAACAGAGTAACCATGGTAAAATACCGAAAGAGGATGTTCTGTTGAACATTTTAGCTGAGGAAAGTTATAAGTTCTTCCTAATGGAAAGACAAAAATTGTTTGTTTTTACATCAACCCTCTACTTTTAAACTTAACCACCCCCATTACTGATAGTTTTAGTTAATTTTTTGAACAAAATTTCCAAAGTATTGAGAATCTTTTTTTATGTGAAAATTTGCTATACCTCCCTAAACATGGGATGTGGAGTGTAAAATGTGAAAAAATAGTGTCTTTATCTTTTCATCAGGAATATACTAAGTGTCTCAGGCATCAAATCTCTAGCTCTAAAACTATATTATTTACCCATTGAATATTTATGTACTTTGCTATTGCAAGTCTCGCCTTATTATTCTTTAAGTAAAGTTGGACTGTGATATTAATCAGAGTGCTCAGAGTTTTTTAGATCCCCAAAGAAACTGGTGACTATATTTTTGATTTCCATAAATATCGGTATTATTTGGAGGATTCATTGGTGGGTATTTTAACGTGGCGGGTTCCAAGCCCGACGCACAACCATTCATTCAAGGCCAATTCGAGGCGGCCAAGACCGATCATCGGTTGTAGCGCCAGCTAAGTAAGTAAGTATAAATGTCGGTAAAAGTACGTAAAAGTAAATTTTGTGGTTCGTGTCATAAATGTGGTTTAAAAAGTTTTACAAAACTGATTCATATTATTACTAACATTCTTTAGTAATTTTAGATCCGATTCAAACTTATGAACTAATTTTCTTTTTTAAATTTATTCAAAACTGATTCATTTTACGATTTTGTTACATCCGTTTACATAGGATAGGACCTTTTAAAAAATAATCTATATTTCTTATTAATAACACATTAAATTAATGGTAAAACTACAGAATTAAACACTATAATAATTACATATGTGAGTAAGGAATGTTTATGACTTTGCAAATTAAACAAAAAACACATTTCCCACCATTTCGAGAATTACATTTTTGTATTACATTGCTAATTAAATTCTATAAGCTTATGCAAGCAATATCATCTTCAATAATAAACTAAAGCGAGTACAATCAGCTGTTTTACAAATAAAACACTTCCTCTCGCCCTCCCACCTGTAGCTCAGACGAGACGCTTCAAAAGTAAAACTTGTTTACTTTGCAAGCGGCTTTTACAGCAATGAATGATGTCGTCATTGATTGCTTCATTTTGCTTTCACTCATACATTCGTTGAGGCTCTTAGCCTGGTCTCGTCTGGTCTCGTCTGGTCTCTGCATGTGGCATGCGTGGTGCAATAATACTTAATACAACAACATAATCAACACCAAGCAAACAACAAATACATTATGTAAATATGATGAATGCAATAACAGCCGATAATTGCTACTACCACTTTAGACTACCAAAATCAGTAATGAGTTGGCCTGATTCATTTAAATTTTATATAAACCCAATATGTGTGTATAATGAGGTGCCAAAACAACAAACAGCAGATGGAAAACACAACAAAAATTGTCACTCTTTTTCACACCCACACTCCCTTTCCCCCACTACGTCCAGCAACCCACGTACACAATCAATGGGCACTTTGATTGCTATAAATACCATAGTAAAGATGGTCAATATGAAGGCAGCAACCAGCAACGGACAACAGTCAAACAACACCAGCTGTTCATTGCTCCACTAACCAAAATCTTGTGTAAATTTAAAGAAAGGGTAGTCAATAAAAAAGGCGATCGATCGATGGATCGATGGATCGATGAATCGTATGGCGATCATTAGCGACAGTGGCGGGGTCGCGGTGGTGGCGGCTATCGAAGAAAGTGAAAGTGTGAAATTGTTTTGAACTTGACTTATTAATTTTTGCCATGTGTCATTTTCTGTATATTCTTTATTATTTTATGCTCTTTTTTTATCATTTATGTATGTATATTTATGTAGAGGTATGGTATTTTTTGTTGTTGTTGATATTGTTAATGTGTAAACATAAGAAAAACACAAAACGGCGCGCGCCATTGAAATTTAAAAAAAAGAACTTGCTCTTTTTTTTACTTCTCTTTCTCTGATCTTCGTGCGTAAATATATTTGCAAAATTAATTATGACGATAATTATGTATGTTGTATGTATGTATGTATGTGTGTATGTATGTAAGATATTTGTTTGGCGACTTTCGCAACCTTGAACTAAATACGATCTCATTCATATTTAATGTGAATTGTGGCCACTGATTTCGGGTGAACGCAGCAAGACTCGGGCATTCAGAGACTGTACTAACAAAATGTGAAATTTATGAAATATATTATGAATGACTTTATTTGTAAATTCGTATTTCATGAATTTGACAGATGGACTGAATCGGATAGATATAGACTTTTCTCTGTGTCAATGTAAGAGGCATTGCGGTAATCGAACTAGTCAAGGCCCTATTTGTTTAACTAAGAGAATTCTATGCACATCAAGCATCTGAAAGTAATACCTATCCACTGCTAGTTTTGGGTCTGCTATTCTTCTCCATAGTGGTCGCTGTGGCGTAGTGGTAGTGTGTTGGACTGCTACGCATAGTGTCCGGGGTTCGAATCTCGGCACAGGCGAAATCAAAAACTAGAAAAAATAATTTTTCTACACGGCACCACCTCTTGGCAGGCAATGGCAAACCTACAAGAGTAAAATTTGCTATGAAAAGCTTTTCACTTCGCCGTTCGGACTCGGCATTAAACTGTAGGTCCATTCCATTCATGTGCAAATATAACACGCACAACATGAGTGGATGCGAAAAGCTCGGCCTAGGCCCTCCATGGACTGTTGTGCCATTAAAAGTAAGTAAGTATTCTTCTCCATACTTTTTAAATGACCCTATAGCCCATGGAGGGCCAAGTTTTACGCATACATGTTGCATAATGTACGAGTTAGGTACTACATATATTTGTGAATGACTGAAAAAATTCGCCTTTGAAGAAACAATAACCAAGTTATTTACTTGTATATATTTATATCGTATATTGTATATTATTTCTACAACAATCCTCCTGAAAACTGCCAATAATGAATGAAGAACTTTTTCGAATACACTAAAACGAAGTATGAAGCGAGCTAAAAATTAAATTAAAAATGTATTATGGCATGGGCAATTTCATCCATATAAAAAATAATAGAAATACCTATGCACATATTCTAGATTACCACCGCCAGCTAGCTGCCAGTGCTGTAAAGCAGTTTCATTGTGAATGGCAACATAACGAAGCAGATACTTAGCAACGTGATCGTTTTTTCGCACATATGTTAAACGAGTTGGTGAATAAAACACAGCTTTTGCGACTTTTAGCTTTAATATCACTTAATAAATGAATATGTGTATCTTACTTTTCGCTCCTACCCTCCTGCAGTTGTCAAGGCTGGCTCACATGTGCACTACGAGTAAGTGCATTAACAACTACATATAAAGTTTATTATTATTATTGTAATTTAGCTACTTTTTTTTACAATCAACGAAAATACACATATAAAATTTTATCTGTTGCTTTAACTTTTACTCATTTGAACAAATTTTCTACTATGCTACAATATCAATAAATACTACACACTAAAGGGAATAATAACATAAAAATGTCAATGAAAAATATAAGACATTTTCCCAAAAAAAAAAATAATAAAAATACAAATGCACAGACGCATTTGACACCAAACTCAACTCATACTCATTTCTATATACATACATAAATATGTACATATGTGTATAATAAAATGTAGGATTTGTATCAAAAAGCAGGGTAGTAGGTAGGATAGAGGGTTGTCATATTGATATGTACGTGAAATTGCTGCGTTCAAATTTAATGAAATTAAAATGTGAACAAAAGTAAATAAAACAGTAGCAGTTCACAGAACAGTTGAGAACGTTGACAGAAAATATTACAAATAATAAACAAAAAAAAAAAAAACATAATACAGAAGATGTAAGTAAAAAAAGCGGTACTTTAAAAAGGTTAAATTCTCAATTTTATGAATATTGAGGGATGCAATTAGTTAATGAAAGGTTTAATAAACGGAATAAAATTTAACTTTACTTAAAAACAGAAGAATAGAAGATTTACTTTGAGAGAGAGTCTGCATTGACTGTCAGACACCGACATACCCAGGCCACTTTGCCTCGGTAGGCAAGTCAATAATTATATTGATTATTATCAACGTTTTTTATATACCACAGCGTAATTTCTTCTTTTTTTTCCTAGTAGTTAATTTCAACGTTTATTAATTGATATGCAATTGAAAATTATACTCCACACATCTGTTATTGCTAGAATGTTTACAAATGTCAATCAAAAACAATTACAAAAGCAACCGCAAATGGTAAAAAGTATGTACAAAAACGTACATTCAAGAGATGAATCAAAATGTATTGCGTACCCTTAAAAAAGAAAAGCTCCTTGTTTTTTAAAGGGTCACATACACGCAAACAAGCACTCATAACTACACCCATAAAATGCTAAGTATTCCTCCAATATTTTCCTATCAATTAACATCAATAACATGTACATTGCATGGCATTTACTATAGTTACATAGCCAATTGTTCTATTATTTGCTTCAAAAAGAAATTAAGGTTTTGTGTATTATTATTTTTGTGATTTAATTATTTTACCTAGAAGTACCTAGAAAAATTGCACGTATAGAAATACCAAAATCCAAGGGTCTCATGCTGTTTATAGTTTTCCACAACAACAACAATTTGGAAACACATTTTATTTTATGTTTATTGCAAATAATTTTTGGCTTTGCAAAATTTGAATGTAGTTTTGCATAAGATATGCTTAGCCTAAATGTATGCTATGTTTTTAGTAATATGCACATATATATGTATTGCCATACTTTTGAATACTACCCAGCAAGCATTCTTGTCAGTGTTTCATTTGGGGAAAAAGCTTGTTTCCAACCGAAAACTATTGGAAACTATTCCCAGACTGCACTGACTTAACTCCTACTTTCTTCTTTTAATGACACAACAGCCCACGTAGGACCTAGGCCGAGTTTTTCGCATCCACTCCTGTTGTGCTTGTTATATATATATTTTGTACATGAATGGAAGAGACCTAGAATTTTAAGACGAATCGGAACGGAAAAGTGGAAAAGCTTTTCTTAGGCAATTTTTCCTCTTATGTAGGTTTTCCATTACCTGCCGCCATGAGGTGATGCCGTGTGGAAAATTTATTTCTTTATCGTTTTTTATTATGCTTGTGGCGAGACTTTTCGTAACAGACCAACGCACTACTAACTACGCTACGTCGACCACACTGATTTAACTAGTTTAATGGAAACATTAAACACGACCGTCGAGACGGTCTCAGACAAGTTTAATTTTGACAGCTCTTTTGTTTTCAACACAAACAAACATTGAAAAAAATATTTGTGCTAAATGATTTGATTGTAACTCACTGCATATGCACAATGATACTAAAGTTAAATTCTCACTTGGTTATATCGTCGTGCATTTTATTTTTCTACTCCACTCCACTCCGGACGTCTCATAACAGAAGTTTCTCAATTTTTCCGCCATTCGTTGGAACACGTACCTATTCCTTTTTTGGGAATAGGTACGTAGTACACTACACTTAAATTATTGCATTCCCGTTTAGGAAAGAAGACTTGAATCTTTTGATTCCACTTTGTTTATTGCTTTAAATTTGATATTAATTGATTTATTAATTTTGTCTGACTTTGTCAGTTTCATAGATAAAAAAAGCTTTTTCGAACTTGAAGCTTTCAGTTGCAACCCTGCGTTGAATGTGTTTTACTTCATATTAAATGGTTTAACACGTCTATTTTACAAAAACAATTGCATGCGATTTAACATGCTGACGAATTGGATTTGTTCTTTTAACTTGTTTAAGACCATTTAACATGTTTAACTTGTCAGTTTGAACATACATAGTATTATAAATATTTATAAGATGTTATCGTTAGAAAACGTTCCAGAAACATTTATGTTATCTTGCAATTAAGAACGTTTTACCATTGCAAGCGTTTCTTCAATGTTTTGTTCGCCAAAAGTAATATAGACAGACAGCCAGGCTTGGCAAGAAGTTTTTGAGACAAATCTGTAGCTTACTAATATTACACCTGAAAGATGTCTGCGCATAAGATCAGTTTCTCATAAGCAATTCATAGAAGCAAAACCCTGCATAGACTGCTTTATGTCATAACAAGCTCGCGAGTTGAATAACTCTTTGTTTACAATTGATATTGCATATTAATTAGATTTGCCATTCGTTTTATTCTTTTTCATAATCACTTGTATATACTGATTCTTTGCACTTTCTACTTCAATAATAAAGCATGTATTTATTTTCTTAACTCGCTATATTTTTTTAGTAATTAAACAGTGATGATAGTATACACTACATTCATTATAAAATAACTCTGTCTGTAAAAGATGTCCAACAGAAATAAATATATTTTTGTAATAATTTCAATATTATTGCTCATTACACAATCATGTGAAACGAAAAACGACAGAAAAATTATCAATAACGCGGATGCGCCACACGGTTCTAATGGGCGGGAAAAGAGTCCGACGGAATTTGTCGATATATCAAAAGGAAAAGCAAAAAAACAATTGAGTGAGAATGATTTACAAGTGAGTTGATTAAAATGTTTTTAAACAAAAATTAAATGACTCTTTATTGATGGATATGAAATTGTTCTTTCAACAGCGTTCAACACATCCTAGTAATCTGTTGTTTTGGTCACCAGTAAAGAGAAACCATCGAAATATTCCAAGTCGAATTTACACAGACTAAAGTTGAGACTGTGTGTGAAATGAAAAAGTAAAAAAAATATGAAATAATCTTTCTTGCTTTTAGTCTCATTTGCACTTTTGTCTTATCAGCGAATAGCATTTTCATATACTAAATAAATACGTTTATGTATTGCAATAAATAAGTATGTTTTAATTTTATTATCTACACTGATTCTTGTTGCAGCATTTTACAAAGTGTTTTTTCTACAAAACCTCTTAATAAAATTCTAGATCAATTTTAATTTTTATCATATTTTTGTAAAATTCCTAATTAATACATCACTGAGGTAGTTTGATAAGTACAAATAGTACATATTTCAATACTCGCAGGCACAACTGTACTTGGTATGCATTAATACTCATTTCAACATACCCACCACTTTGGCTATACATAACAACAATTGATAATGTTGGTGCCACACTAACTACGACACCAGCAACGCCACCCTAAAAATTCGAGTAGTAGCTGCTGCAGCTTACAATCTAATTATGTATGTATGTAAATGTTCATGTCTGCGAAGCGAACTCTGTTGATTTCTCATCATGTAGTAAATATACATACATACATACATATATACATACAACATAAACACTTTCAACAAACAGCACAAACACACATACTCTCTCACGAACACACGTGTCAAATAGATGCAACATAAACAACATGCGAATATTATTAATATTTAATATAAAAAAAACACAAACATTGCCAATACTACAAAATGATAAATATGCAATCACAACAATAATCATCAATACAACAATTTTAATAACAACAAAAACAAAAACAACAATAACTAATAATCACAATAATCGTTACCAGAACGCACGCTCTACTTCAAAAAACTGATATGCAAAAATGAAAATTTCTCGTTTAGGAAAATTATGAAAATTAAAAAAAAAAAAAGAAAGAAGAAATTTGCATATTTTTTTTCCAGTGTGCTTATGTGTTTTAATATTTTCATATTAAAAATTAGCAAAACAGCAGTGGAAATTCGCTAGCAACGCTGCCAGACGCAGAGTGTGGAGCGTGTGTCGCTGTGAAGTATGTGTATATACTTGCGTGCGAATTACGTGCCACACCCACTTTGGAATGGCGGCACCTCACCCACCCCACTCACTCCACAGCATCACTTTCTTCTCGCGGTAGACGATTGCGAAAATGTGCGTAAGCTGTAAATTATTATATTGAAAAATTTTATTTTTTTGTTTCTATATTTATTTTTAATATTTCGTGTATGATTATTATAAACTTGTACTGTGTGTGTTACTATAAAAGGGATTGGCATGGAAAATGGAATCGAAAGACTCTACGCATAAATAGTAGAAAATTTTGAAAGTAGATAATAAAGTCGAAGAATAAAGTTGCTCCTAAAATTTCGAAAATGATTTTATTTATTTTGAATACCGAGTAAACGATAGGCAAAATTGTGTAATACGAGAATTACAACAGCAAAAGAGTTTCCAAAAGTAATGATCATTTGAGCGAGACAAACACCGATCTAAATGTTATTATTGTAATTTGCATGCGTACATAGTTCCCTTTCTCAGTTAATATGTTCTACTAATACCCCGTCTTAACACAGCAACCTTAGTCACTTTCTTGCTGGTTTGCATCACGCAAACTTGTTCCAAAAGCGTCAAAATTGTGATAAGTATTAACTACTAACATATCGCCTTCGAGTGCAAACTTCCATTGACTTCCACACTATGCTTTACAAGATCAGTTACTTAAGTGTTTTATTTGTATGGAAGTTACCATACCCACTAACTCAAAAACGACCACATTTTACCAAATTTACTTTACTTTACTTTTAATGGCACAACAGCCCATGGAGGGCCTGGGCCGAGCTTTTCGCATCCACTCATGTTGTGCGTGTTATATTTGTACATGAATGGAAGGGACCTACAGTTTAATGCCGAATCCGAACGGCGAAGTGAAAAGCTTTTCATAGCAATTTTTACTCTTGTAGGTTTGCCATTGCCTGCCAAGTGGTGGTGCCGTTTAGAATAATTATTTGTTCTACTTTCTGATTTTGCCTGTGCCGAGATTTGAACCCCGGACACTCTGCGTAGCAGTTCAACGCATTACCACTACGCCACAGCGACCACACTTTTACCAAATGGCTATTAATAATATACCACTTTAAAAATATAATCTGTCACTGTCATCCGAACTAAACATAGTTCCCCAGTTACATTGTTTCAAGTATTTTGTTTGTATGGAAAGAATCATACCCACTATCTCAGAAAACACTATCCCAGTAACTATCTACTCCTTCTCACATAACTGTTTTTTATTACGTATTTATTTTCGCAATTTATTTTAGAAAATTAAGTAGGTGTTACACGAATATCGTTGGGTTGTTATACTCCTATTTTAAGTACGATAACATTCGTAAATTTTAAAATATCTGGCTGAAATCTTGCATAGCTTGAAATTATTTCACATCGAATAAAAGCCGCTGTTATTTCTAATGAAAAAATTCTTACATTATCGAACACAATAAAATTCGATAAAAAAAATAGTAAAAACTATTCGCTCTGATCACGGCGCCAAACAGTCGCTCGAATGGTTGATACTCAACATGATTTTTGGAAGGAAATTTTCATGACCGACAAGCCTATTTCACACTCTTTGGTGCAGTTAACAAGCAAAATTGACGCATTTGAGGAACGGAGAATCCGCACGAGATCTATGAAACACCATTCCATGACCACAAAGTGACTGCTTTGGCCAGCGTTTGCGCCAAAGCCATCATTGGGCCATATTTTTTCCAGAGAAGGCGAAACAGTCGATGGGAATCGATATCGGTGAATGATGGCTCATTATGTCTGCCTACAAATTTGTGAAAGAGATCTGGACGGTTACAGGTTTCAACAAGACGGTGCTCTATGCCACACTGCAAATCAAGTAATGCGCTTTCTGCAACGAAAATTCCCTGGATGTGTGGTGTCAAAAAATGGCGAAATTGACTGGACACCAAGATCTTCAGATTTGACCCCTCCGGATTGTGTTTTGTGGAGATATTTGAAAAGCAAAGTGTACGCCAGCAAGTCTCAGACCATTTACGAGCTCAAGATAAACATTCGTGCCGAAATCATCGCTATACCGCCTGCGATGCTCGAAAAAGTGATGGAAAACGCAGCTTTAGTCAATACGGCGGCCAGTTGATTAATGCTCAAAATGATTCAAAAACGAGTTCAAATAAATAAAAGGACCAAATAAAAAAAAAATACCTCATATAGGGTAATCGATTGTTTTTTTAAAGTTATTTAATATTCACATATCAACATAAAGGATCACGCAGAGTGTCCGGTGTTCAAATCTCAGCACAGGCAAAATCAAAAAAGAAGAAAACGAATTTTTTTTCACAGTACTACCTCTTGGCTTTTGGCAGGCAATGGCGTATGAAAAGATTTTGACTTCGTTGTTCGGATTCGACATAAATCTGTATGTCCCTTCCATTCGTGTACAAATATACCTCGCACAACATGAATAAATGCGAAAAAGCTCGGCCTAATCCCTCCATAGGCTTTTGTGCTACTAAAAAACAAGATAAGACATAAAAAATGGCGCACCCTGTATATACTATTTACAACAAACCAGGTTAAATACGTAATTCATGAAAAGCATATCCTTTTGTACATGTAGTTACGAGATGCAAATAAAAAAATTTTATATACCAAATTTGGTCGCTGTGGCGTAGTTGTAATGCGTTGAACTGCTACGCAGAGAGTCCGGGGTTCAAATCTCGGCACAGGCAAAATCAAAATGTAAAAAAAAATATATTTTCTACACGGCACCACCTCTGGGCAGGCAATGGCAAAACTATAAGAGTAAAAATTGCCTATGAAAAGCTTTTCACTTCGCCGTTCGGATTCGGCATTAGACTGTAGGTCACTTCCATTCATGTACAAATATAACACGCACAACATGAGTGGATGCTAAAAGCTCGGACAAGGCCCTTCATGGGCTGTTGGCCCATTAAAAGTAAGTAAGTAATTAATATAAAGGTTTAAAGTTTGAAGACTAATTTATATTTACGGCATATTGTTAAGACCTTGCGGCACACCATTTGGGAAGCGCTGGTTTTAAACTGTTGGCTGTTAAACAACGGCACACTGTCTTGTTTAATTAACAGTATTCTCTTCCGGATGGGATTTAACAGCAAAATCTGTTGGTATATTATACCTTTTCGTTTGATATAACAGCTTTTTTTCCTCAGTGTATATTCTCTTGACATATGTACTTTTCGATGGGTGAACTATTCTTTTTTGTTTCCAATCTTATTGACCAGCATTCAAATCACATAAAGCATAACTCGCGTGGCTTCTTATCTTCTTCTGAATCCCTTAGTTGCTCTAATATTTTAATTCTTAATTATTGACATATTAATATCGTTTATTGTTCACAACAACAACATGTCAACTACACAAAAAATAGAATGAGAACCAGAAAGAACTAGCTCCATCAAATCAATGCCTTCAAATGCACATGATTAACTTCAATTATCGGATTGAATGCTGATGAATACGAATGCGGCGCTACGCTGAATACATAATAATAAAAAACGGAAATATATCAAAATTACGACGCATTAATGGAAATCAATATGCGCAACCAACAACAAGAAAAACTAATAATAATAGAAATAAAAAAAGGACTTTCATCGACATTTAATCAACTCTACTTTTCCGTTTGCTGATTTTTTTCGTTTTGCTTTACCATATAGTATATGCTAAACTACACAAGTACGTACGTACTTATAAGCAGGCAGTAAAAATCAAGTGAATGACCAAGGGACGAATGATTGTAGAGGGGTGCTAGCAAGTTCATTGATTACCGATTTAGCTACATGTACTCGTATGAGGAATATAAAGAAATCGTCTCTTGGGAGTACATACATAGTTTATACATTCACATCATCATCATCAACATCTCATCATAATAATCATTACATTGACTAACTTAACAACAACATCGTCATCGAGAGCAGCAACAGCAGCAACATAATCAAAAAATTAAAATCTCTTTATGTTTTTATATCCGCTGATTGAATGGTTTCATTGTTGTTGTACGAGAAAGAATTTGACGTTGCTGATGTTTTCTACCACTGTCTTCGTTCTCCCTCCCCCCCTCGCCCCCCTAACATTCATTGAAATGAACGCGAAACGCATGGACGAGAACACAAAGGACGCAACGAAACACATTGGGAGGCATGTGTGCGTGAACTGGTCCGTGGTCAGCTTTATTCGGGTGTAATGGATATTGCAATGCACTATTGCTCTGTGTATGTGTGTGTGTGTGTGTGTGTTTGTGTGTGAATTAGGAAATGGTAACATTATCCTTTTTTGGGATGACTGCCTCTATGCATTAATGCCAATGAAAATCAAATTCGTGCAGTTAATGCGGAAAAAAGCGAATCGTTTAACTTGTGTGTGTGTAGAAAACTTAGTAAAAAATATTTTTTTTGTTTCTTGAGGATAAAAGTTGTGTTTTTTTGAGTGTGTTTTTGAGAGTGTGAGTCTGTGGGCATTTTTGAATTTTTTTCACCGTCACACACGTAGAAACTTTTACCATTACATCACCATATGAAAAGCGTGAGTATATATAATTTTTTATATGATTAATCTTAAAATAAAACCTTACAATTGTGAAACCTTTTCAAGCTCTATGTGACCGCTGTTGTTTTTTCCATAAATTTAATTAAGTCCCTTTGATTCGTTATCCTGCCACGGCGCATTTAATCTTTAATCAAGTTATACATGGCAAAAACAGAAAACTGAAAACAATTGTGGTGCTTTTGTTTGAGTGCCACCTTGACGATTTTTTTTATATTTCGCTTTATCTAGTATTAATTGCGTATGTCCTTGTCCACCTATAAACACACTAACAATACCAGTTTCACACTTTTTTGTGTTTTATATTTGGGTTTCTTTGTCCGATAGACAAGTTTGACAGGATTTCTTTGTTTGAAGTGTCCTGTGATGGATTATTGGAGAGGCATCATCTTTTGAAGTTCTTTATGGCTTTTGTTAAATGTATCCTATTGTTGTTTAGCTCGTAGTTAGTTCGAGTTTATTGTCACCTGGTGGTATTTATTTGATTAACAATTTTGCGTCCTAAAGAGATATCACTCTTTTTGATTATGATATTTATCTAGGTTGAAATTTTCATTTATCATTGCAAGAGTCTTCCTTGCAGGAATATACAGTGATATTTTGTACGAGCACTGATATTTATACAGTTTGATCAGATTTCAAGTTGCTTTCTAGTTGATTCACAAGCTATCGGATTCAGTATCGTATCGTCTTAATTACATATCGTAAATTCTCTACTTTTTTATAAAAAATGTTACAGCACTATGACAAAACGACACCTTGTGAGTGACCTAATTGCTAGAAGACATTGAACGTTTTGGACAGTGCTTCTGTGAATTTGGAATCAGAAATACGTGTATACACGCCATTGCCATTGAAATGCTACAAAAATTACTAAGACAATCACTGAAGAAGAGGTTTGTTAGAGAAACTGTCGCAAGATAGATTCTGAAGCCTACAATTCTAGTAGTTAACATACTTTTTCATCAATTAAGATTCGCTCGTCGAATGTCACTATTTTTGTGGACAACCATTCCGATTTAAAAGCAATAATGTCGAAAAGAGTTTATCACAGTATCGTGTTTCGCTCTTGACTGTGAGATCTCAAACTGTGTCTCTATGCATGCGGGAAGGTCTGATATGGATGTCAGTGAAGCCTACATCACGGTTCAACCGTGTATGTTTAAACTACAAATGAGAATTGATGAGTATGGTATATGGTAATAGCGCAGGCACCTTCAGCGATGTCTCAATAGCCATATGGTCCAATATAGATAGAAGGAGAACAAGAACTTTCTTAGGGCTTAAGAAATTTGCAGTACAGGTTCTTATAGGAGATATAACGAGGCACTTACAGGAGATATCATGCCAATACCCCATGCAACTTCCAAAAAGTAAACTATGCAGAAGTTTTTACAACGAGAAAGAGGAGGAATTGATACTTCAACTTCTATGTCAATGCTAAAAGCTGCAGCAGAATAGACAAGAAAGTACATGGGTTCGATATTTATCAGCGGTCTAACTGATATAACGAAAGTGGGATATTTAATCTGCTCGCATTTATATTGCGAACCAAATGGTTTAATAAGGACAGTTCCCTGGGCCCATCCTTGGGACTCATACATATACAAAGTCATTCGCAATGGGCCTGCAGGTCTCCGAGTTGAAGGGAGAAGCTAGACCACACACTCCTTCATCCTTCTTAACTCAACCTAATCGAAGATTCAACGACAAATAGAGTATTCAATATTCCTGGACTAAGTAAGTTCATTAAAACTCAAAGAATTTCACGATTTTTTTTAAAATTTCAACCAAGATTTTTTAATGAGCATAAAAGAAACATATAAAAGATACTGCCCTACTGCACAATTGATGTTATTTTTGCCTTCTTTTGGTTATAATCAATGGAATATTCTAGTGCTTGGCTCCCTTTCCTATAAAGCATATTAATACTAAAACATTAAACAATTTCCGCTCAATTAAACAAATTTCGCAACGAAATTTAAATTATGTGTGTGCCATGATGTGTGCAACAAATGCGAGCGAGCACATACGAGTACACTTATAAATACATAAATTTGTTACATGTACAACAAAAGAAGAATTATATTCTATTAATTTGAACTGCTGGAATTTTTCATTAGAGATGCCTCTTTGCTGGATACGCATCAAATGTGGCATCATCTTCATCCCTTTCATGAGCCGTGCATACTCGTTTTCCGTTTTGAAAACTTTTTACATTTCACCTTTTATTCATATGTAAATTTACAAGTACCTTCCTTAAAAATGGTATACGGCATACAATGCCTGGTTTTTCTTATCCACTCCTCTTCTACAAACTTTTCTTTTCTTTATATTTTCCATTGTACGCTGTTCGAAAATTAAACAAAAGTCATTGAGCCCTGCTCACTTTCTCGTTCTAGTGACTCTGATCCGTAACAAGCAAATGTTTTATACAATTTAAATAATTCATTTGATTTGGAATTGAGAAGAAACGACGCATTTCTTACGTTCTTTTGTTCGCGCTCTCGCTGTGAGCGATTAAAATGTTTTAACAATAAGGATATACATATTTTAAGTTTACATAGAGACAGAGTTTTCTCAGGAAATTAAATGAGTTTTCAGTACTTTCTGTTGTATTTTACACAGTCACCACAAGTGAAAAACTTGCATTTCTTCAAAAGAAATTCAACATCCATACATATACTCGCATGTATTTAACATATCCTTTCGCATTTTACAACCTATTGCTCCTTTACACCCATAACACATCGAATTCATTAAATGACTGTAGGCACGGCAGTTCGGTGTGTTTAACAATCCGCGAATTGTCCATAAATGCCGCTTTCTTCGATGTTTTTAATGGGGTGGTTTAACTGTACTCGCTCCCGTTTACGAATATCCTCTTTCACTTTATTTGATTGCGTATTTACGAGCATGTTCATTCATATTGTTCGTGTGTGTATCGGGCATTTAATGTTTTGTTTGATTTCTTCTTCTTTTGTATGCCAAATATGCGTGTGTGTCCTTTTGGTTTTGAAATGTCCCATTTCGAATTGGAATAGTTTGCAAATCCCTAAGGATATCATAGCATACTCGTATTTATAAACAAACCTATCTTTAGCATATGCAGAATATGAAATTATTGAAAATTACAGTGGTGGCTTTAAATCAGATTGACATGGGAGTAGTGTTAAAAGTTAATAACTATTGAAAATTGTCTCACGAATACGGAGTTTATCAAAAATTAGGGCTCCTCACCTTGCTCAAAGGAAAGGTGAACAGACATGCTTGTTTGGAAGGTAGTTTAGAAAAACATCAAAAATGCATAGTAACTTTTTATACATATTTTGCATTTGAAATGGATAATTCATTTAGATATAATAACAAAATTAAGGTAGAAGTTTTAACCTAATTACCCATATATCAGAGGCTACAGATGACCAAAGTTTTGCAAAAAACCAAATGAAAAAGGCATATTTTTTTTCAGAATCTATTTAAAAAAAACATTTGGCTTTATTTCAGGCTCATTGAAGAACATTAAACGGACATTAAAAAAATTCGGGGACCGTGGGATTACTCCGTTCCTGCCTTTCTTCGTTCAGCCGTACCCTGTTACTATCTCTTTTTATCTACTAGCTCGAATGCTTTCAGTATCCTCCAGGCGAATGTTTGTCTCTCTGTCGCTTGCATTAGTGTCATCCTTGATGTACATAGGTTACAAATATGTACATATATTTAATGGGCCAAATACTATAAATTCAGTTAAAAAAATTAAAATTTTTCCAATGGAAACTAAATGTTTAACAACGCCACTGTACTACTACATATGTAGTAAGTTCAAAACATATTTAAAACCTATATGAGCCCTTTGAACCTATTTCAAAATTATACCATTCAAAGTAAAAACCATAATTAACGAAACATACACAAAGAATACTCGTATACATTAAAATTTAGGTAAACGAATACAAGCTGACAACTGAAAGAGTATCGCGGCTGGGGTTAAGGTTAGGGTGGTAACAACAACAGCAGCTCAACACATGGGGTCATTATAATTGCAAAACTATCAAAATGCTATTGAAAATCTGTGATGCTTTGTTTGAGACAATCATTTATTTGTACACATATGCAAATGTATGAAAATGCCGTATGTGTTCCAATTTATGTAAAGTGGAATAGTTACAATTCCGTACGTGGAAATATAAATGAAAATCACAGCTGCAGGGTGAAATAAACGATAAAGAAATGTTCCATCTCCTTTCGCAGAGTGTTCAAGTGACAGTCATTGAATAAAATTACATTTGATTGGTGAAATATTTTTGTGTGTGGTACAAGTACTTTCAAAAGTACATTCATCATGCACTTGAAAGTATCTGCAAGATGTATGATGAACATGTTAAAGTATATAAAGTATGCATAAGTATAAATCCTTAAAGATACGAATTATCAGTTGAAAATCAGAAACACTTTATTGTGACCGTACGAGCATTTTCAAGTAGTGATTTGAAGGAAGTCAGACACACATAAGTACACAAACATAAACACACACTAACAAGAATTTACACTTCCGCTAACACTTGAAGCTTACGCTTACACGAACATATTTGTGGCAAGGCAATACTCGATGTCTTGTATGTTGTTTACAACAACATGATTGTGTTAATGTGCAAAAAATGTCACATGACATGAACGTGTAAAGTGTGGGGAATTCCGCATTCATCCACTTGAGAGTTTCGGAAAATTGCAAAAATACGCAAGTGTCTTTTTGGCTGCTTTGCCTAGTGTGGATTAAGCTGCAAATTGAGACACATCTTTAAGATACATTAGTACTAGTGAAATGAATTAAATTTGACAATTTACTCATTTTACCTTGTTGTTAGTCAAGTGTGTAAGTTAATGTAAGTGAGTGTCACAGTGACAGATTGATGTGTTTTTTTCTTCTTTCTATTCCTGCGTTTGTTTGCCCAAGCTGCTAATAATTAGTTTTCATTTTACTAACCAAAAATAACAGATTGTAACTGTTTTCCAATTTTCTTCACAAATGAAACACAACCTGTGTTTAAATTTGCATATGAAAAGACGAAAAATTTGTTCGGTAACTTTGACATATGCTGCCACATACCCAAACAACGCCTCCCCTATGTTTGATCAATGTTTGTTTTTCTTGTTGGTTACGTTGTTGTAAAATTTCAATTATAAGTTAAACAAATGCTTGTAATTAGTACAGTATGTAAATTTTACTTTCCTATTGTAATTGAATAAATTTTTATGTTAAACCAATGCCGCAAGATATTTGCATAATATAATACAAATATTTTGATGGAAAAACCCGTAAAAAATGAGCTGGCATCAGAAAATATAATATACACACATGCATATGTATGCGAACTAATTTTGAGATAATTTCCTAAAGCCCAGAAGAAGCACATTAGAAGCTAAGTAGGGGCTCAACAGAAGCCAAACACATCAACACATTATTACTCCATAAGTCCTGCCCAGTATTAATAAATTTAATTGCATTTCTTCTTTAGTACTGATAATTTAGTGTATAGTTCTTCTTTTAAGACAGTTTAGTTCTAACTTTTAGAATATAAGTCCTAGAATAAAAACTGCAATATACGTTTTTTTGTGATTGTTTTACGCAACCAAAAACCTGAACTTCGACTCACTCTGTGATTTATAGAATTTTGAATGGTTCTGCCAGCAAACTGTTATCCCAGTTTATGTGTCGCACTGAGGTTCAACCTTATACAGAGCATGAAGAAACGTTTGGCATCAATTACATTTCAAGTATGTATGTAGCTACATACATACATATTTTGAAATTTTTCATAAATGAATGTCATTGAATTTTTCCATTATTTACTCCTACTCCAAAAAAAAAAAAAAAGAATCTACTAAAACTATTACCTACACTTTACAAATTCAAATAAATTTCCCTAATGAATATGAAAAAAAGGTAACTTCCCCTCATTTCGCTCATTCTAAGTATTTCTTCCTTGGTTCGTGAATCGTGAAAAAATCATGTGAAAAAATATGCTGTCATTGCTGCATCAAAATCATCATCAAAACTTATAAAAATGTCTCATAAATTTCAGCAAGCATCACTTGAACAATCTAATAAAGTAAGAAGAGAATAAAAATAAATAGTTTTTACAGCATGTTACTGCTACGCCCACGATGACTAAGCTGGGCACAGAGAGAAAGTGATTGAGAGAGAGGGAGAGACAAAAGGCGAATCAAAGCGAGTGAAAGTGAGGTTATGTTAAATTACAATTGAGGAAAAAAATGTCCAAAATAAATGAAAAAAAAGCCTCCATGCTAAAATGATGACAAAACAAATGCTACACGCACTCCCCTTTCACCCCATGACCCTTAATCCACGCATATTATTTCACTTCACTCATATATTGGTACTTTCTTTTTATAACAATTTGCGAAAATTTAGTAAAAGGGCGCAGCAGCAATTTGGTTGCAAAAGCAAGTCAGATGATGTTCGCATGATGACGATGATGACAAAAGGGGGAACACAACAACAAAAACAAAATATCCCTTGTCAGGCGACGACTGTCAGCAAATGTGTATTTCGTTTTACTCAGCTTGAAAAACTGCCCATAATGAGTTGACAGTCAAGACAATGGCATAAAGTATCAAAAGCAAAGCAAACAACAACAACAAAAAAAAGAAGAAATATGCAACAATTCAAGAGTCAATAATGATAAACAGAAAGTTACAGATTGTAGGGGCGTACGGCCCCACGTAAGTACATAGTACAAGAGGGTGGTTAAACCAACTAACGCTCTTTAATGCCAGCTATCATAATTCGATATTATAGCAATGAAAAGTAATGCCAAAATGCTGAGCATTAATTGCCAAAAATGAAATTTATTTCATTCATTACAGCACGGAAATGCCATGCAAAATGTCAAGTAATCAAGCACATCCTGCGTTGTTCATTCTATCGTCCTGTCTGTAAGTCTATCTGTGTGTGTCTGTCAAGCATCCATCCAGTCATTTGAATGACAGAGTCATGTTCTTTATTAAAAGCATAAATAAGTTTCTGTGTTGTTGCCTTGTATGCGAAGGAAGTGTCTGTGTGATGGCAGTGAGAATTTCCGGAAATAGTGGGAAATGTGAAACAATAAGTTGAAGAGGGTGGAGGGATAGATGATGATAAGAATTGAATGCGGCTGGTTATAAGAATAATAATTTGGAATTAGATAAAATTTACTGTTTAGAGATTGAATTGAAACTTCTTATTAACAAATAGCTAGAAGTGCAGCAAATGATTACAAATATCTAACATGGCACTAGCTGTTATATTGAGTTCAGTAGGTCTATTGCAAATGTGTTCATATAGTATAGCGCTTGTTAGACTTTGACATTGGCGCAATCGCACAGTGCACCGTGATGACTACTGGGAGCACCCATACTACAGACTTGTTAAGCTTGATAGGGCTCTAACAAGAACGCTCTTGTTTTCCTTGTCATTTGCCTCTTGAAACATCACAGTCGGTGCGGTTAGGTCATGATAAGTTTGTCACTGCGATAGTTCACACATCGGTACTGTACCCTTTTCTGGCCACCTCTTCTGCTATCTCCTTCCCTTCAATATTTCTATGTATGTATGTCCGCAGCATAGAGAGACAGTTTGAGGTATCACAGTTATGAGCGAAGCACGGTATTGTGATATAATCTTGGACTTAACTATTTTGGATTTGACTACAAAAAGAGACTTGCTTAACGAACCTTTTGAAGGAATGAAAAGATCTAAAATCCAACTTTCCGCATCTTCATAATTTAAAAGCACCGGATGATATTCTTCTTTGTTTGACGTTATATAGAAATTATGGAATCTTTTTCCCAATTTTAGAAAGTCTGGCTTTTCATTATAGTTACATACTAGTATGTAGAGCAAATATGGTATAAAGATTTCTTCTTCAAAAACACATGAGTATTTGGTACTGTTGCAACAACTTTATTTTTATAAATTATCAACTTATGAAAACGAAACCTTAAAGGAACTGTGAATGAAATTTCGATGATTTTTTTTTTACTTTTTTGCTTTACAAAAAAATTTTTTTCTGCTCACTATAACATATTATACTATTATATAATACGATGTTTCCACAAATATAATGGCATCAATAATAACAACAATACGTACAAACTGACCTGCAAAACCTACAACATACAGAAGCAGCACATGACCAATTTGACATGGACAATGGACAACAAAATTGCAAAAATCACAAATATTGAACTATTAACGCAAACAAAGGAAGGACGCAATAGGAAAACATACTGTTACCAAATAATATTAACAACAACAAGATTTTTCTATGATTTCATTCGGGCAGACAGACAGACAGGCAGACAAATTGTTGATTTAAGAATGCATGCGGCGGTTAAGTTTAATTGAATTTGATTTGATGGACGGAAACCTCTATAAAGTACCTAGAATATTATTATTTTTTTTTGTTGGGAAAACACCCCCAATCCATAAATGTAGTACTACAATTTTAGTCTAAAATTTCAACAATTGTTAAAAATTTACCACTTGTACCAATAATCAATTAATTGCGTACAACATGCGGCAGGCAACTGTTCCTTCCTCATTGTGAATTGCTTCAATTACATCATTCATATGTATAGTATATGTGTGTATATGGGCTCTTCCTAGTAAGTAAGTATACAATTATTTGCTGTACTAGTAGTTGGTTCTTCTGTCCTTCGATCCCCTTTTATACTTAGCTTTCACTTTTTCCTTTCAAAAACGTAAGGAGAAATAATTCATATCCCTTTATTTGGTTGACCACTTCAATATGTCAAACAAATCAAACAAATGTAAGAATTGTACAAATAAGTAAATGCTACCGTCCATCGTTTGTCGTCGAGTGCATCGAGCCCATCTCTCCAGCTTTATTGGTACATGGAAGTGGAAATTATATGATTTTTTTCGGGTTTAAGATTTATTGTACAAGTTGTGATAATTTATTACATTGAAAATATTTCGTAGTTCTATATTGTTCCTTAAAACTTGTGGCTGGGGTTAAAGTAAATACCCGTGGTATATGAATGGAAAGTGGTAGTTATGGTTTTGATAGATTTGCGGAAATTGCTGGTGAAGTGTGTAATTTTTGATTTCCTTTATTTATGCTTCGAAAATGATAAAAAAAAAAATCTTCAGATTTATTGATAAACAAAATTTAGAAACAGTTTCTTTAGAATTTCAGTTTGGAAAGAAGCCAGGAATGGCACATTTAGATCAATACAATTAAACGGGGGATTATTGTGCAACTGCTAGATTTCTTTTTATGTGGCTTATAAGCAAATATTGAAAAGAGCATAAAATATTGTAGGTATTCATGGTTTGGTTTAGTTACATGCCTCTGAAGTAAAAGGTGTTTTTTCTAGAAGTGTGGTTTTCAATCTGACAATACTTTTTTCGGAGTTGATCTTTTTGACAGCTGTCACTTGAGTTATGCTCAGTTTGGCTTGTCATTTCATAATGAATAGACTTACTCCTGAACAATGTTTGCAAATTATTGAAGTTTATTATCAAAATTCATGCGCTGTGAATAAAGTGTTTCGCAAGTTACGTCCATTTAGCGACGAGGCTCATTTTTGTCTCAATGGATACGTGAATAAGTAGAATTACCGTATTTGGAGTGAAGACCAATTCAGCAGATACCAATACATCCCGAAAAATGCACTTTTTGGTGCGGTTTACGGGCAGGCGGCATCATTGGGCCGTACTTCTTCAAAGACGATGAAGGCCCCAACGTTATGGTCAATGGAGAAAGGTACCGAAAAAGCTAGAATTGGACTCGGCCGAGATGTGGTTCCAACAGAACGATGCCACACTGCACGCGAAACCATGCATCAATTGAGAGGCGAATTTGGTGAGCAGTTAATCTCACGTTTTGGTGTAGTCAATTGGCCACCAAAATCGTGTGATTTGACCCCGTTCGACTATTTTTTGTTGGTGTGGGGCTATGTTCAGTCTCTTGTCTATAGGGACCAGCTAAACACGATTACTGCTTTGGAAGCCAGCATTAAGCGCGTGATTTGTAAGATTCCGGCATCGTAATGTGTGAAAAATGTGCCAAAATTGGACCTTCAGAATGGACCACTTAAAGCGTAGCCGCGGGCAACATTTAAGTGAAATTATCTTTAAAAAGTAAATCGCAGGAATTGATTTATCGATCCAAATAAAAATTTCATTCACTTTTGTAATATTTCTGTTTTTTTTTTTCATTTTCAAAAACTAAACTCTTATAAAAGTCACCCTTTATTTGGAGAAATTTATGGTTAAAATTGTTTAACATCTTTTAAATATTTTGAGCATCAGGTTAGTTCTAGTGTAGATTTATAGAAATAAATTAATGCTGCTGCTTTTTAAGAACCTACCTATTTTCTACTTTATACTTTCTACAAAAACTATTACTTACTTTACTTTACTTTTGATGGCACAACAGCCCATGGAGGGCCTAGGCCGAGCTTTTCGCATCCACTCATGTTGTGCGTGTTATATTTGTACATGAATGGAAGGGACCTACAGTTTAAAGCCGAATCCGAACGGCGAAGGAAAAGCTTTTCATAGCAATTTTTACTCTTGTAGGTTTGCCATTGCCTGACAAGAGGTGGTGCCGTGTAGAAAAATTATTTTTTCTACTTTTTTTTTTTTGATTTTGCCTGTGCCGAGATTCGAACCCCGGACACTCTGCGTAGCAGTCCAACGCACTACCACTACGCCACAGCGACAAAAACTATTACAAATTCCAATTTAGTAAGTACTTAAGTATTTCCCTTAGTTTAATCCTTACCTCATTACATTAATTACATTCTTCATTAACTCAATTTTATATAAAAATTGCACATTCATTCAAGTGAATCAATATTGGGAGAAGACCAGCAGCCAGCCAAACTCAGCCAAACTCAGCATCCAAAGTAAATGTCAAAGTTGTTATTAGAGCAAATTTATACTGATTAACGATGAACATGTGGCGACTGCGAAAATATAGTAAGTAATTACGAAAATGGGTTCTGATTTCTTTTTTCGTTTTCCTTTTTTTTTTGTTGGCAAACTATTTACTTTCTTTTTCTGCTTCATTAGTCAAAATGTTTGGAGTAGTACGAGCAGCAGTATGATGGCAACATAGTTGCTACAATATTTACCCGTAGACACCAATTTATTGATTAATGAAAGCAATCAGCAAAGCATGAGAAAGCACCAGACAACGACTGTGAACAATTTTCGCATTTAAATTTAAGCTGATTTAATAATGAGACTGCAAGATGTTGGTCGGGATGGGAGCACGGTGTACTAGGTGACCAAACAAAAACAAAAAAAGGATACTTAACTATATATGTGAAAGTATCGTATTTGCTTCCTGCGGCATTTGTGCAGCGTAGCACATTTTGTGGTTACACTTTCCAACTTGTGGTTAATACATACATATGTACGAGTACATGCTGAATGGCTCTTAAAGTGTATACGAATGAATATGGAATGGGCGTAATCGGCTTGACCAAGCCACACACTTTCACATACATACATACATGTACCTGCAGCCTTCGGGCTTTCAGTGCTCATCTCCACCAACTCACTCAGCTCTTCCACAAAGCATGAGGGGTTGTCTGACTTCGCTATTGAAGTAACCCGAAAAATGTTCAAAGAACGCACCCTTCTCTGGTTTTTTTTTTTGTAGTTGCTTACGATAACGATTCTATTTGGTTAATCCTGAGATGCTGATAGCATCGCGGCACACCGGTTGCTGCCGAATTTCGTTGCATGTAGGTATAATATACGAATTGATGATGAAATCAATCTGCACATGTACGGGTTATCATTATCGTATTTTCTCGTACAATTTTGATGAGGGTCACACGGTGTTTGAGTTGAGTTGTGTCGGCAACGGTGTTACTTAACTTTTAATTTAGTTATGACTCTCTTGGCTTGTTGGATACAGTCAGTCAGGGGCATTGAGTTGGCAATATTAATAACCATGGAAATGGTCGAAGATTTATACATATTCTATGGTATGAAATTGTCTTAAATTGCGCACATAATTCAAACTAATTGCGTTATCCTCGTCACATTTGCTGTTAATTTGATTTGGTGAGGGCTTGAGATGTGCGTCTTTGAGGCTTGAGGATAAAGAGCAGAAGTGCAGCATTTTGATTAGAAAATGTAGCAGAGGTTGGAGGGCATTAATATCGATTATAATACTGTGTACACTTAATGTGTACGTTACATAAAAAAAAATTTCATAACCCTCCATAAGATTTTAAATAAGAAATCTCTATGTTTCGTTATTACACGAAATTGGTCATTTGAAATTTCCATAACGTTTTGTTAGATTTTAAATGGAATTATTATTACTATTACTTGGTATGATTATTCCATTTATAAATGTATGAATGTATAGAAAAAATATCAAATTCACACCCTTTTATTTTATAGTTATCATCATCATCACCACTTCATAACCGCCAGTGACTCAGAAATATTTGATATTACACACACTCACTGTCACAGCCACATTCGCAATCACTGACACTGTCACTCTACTTCTATCGATATACATATGTATGTAGTTACAACATGTCCGACTTTTTTTCTTCAACATAAGTAATCCTGCTATTTTATGCTAAAAAATATTACAAAATATATAGAAAAGGAATGGTAAAAAGTATCAAATCCATTTTCGATATTAGGTGATAAAATTTTATGATCGCAATTTGCAACGATTTGTTGCGTCTGTGTAGATTTTTTCGCATGTGTTACTGACGATGTCTGTCTGACTGCTGTTGTTGTCAACTATCTGGAAATTGATATTGACAATATTGATGCGTTGTTTGCTTTACTTAAATTATTAAATTGGTTTTATGTAAGTACTCGTACATATCTAGAAAGTAAAAGGGTTCGTTAAGTTACATACATAGTAGAGATAGTTAAGCATACATACTTACATATATGGAAATATAAATTGTAGCATAGTTAACTAGGGGTATACTTAGTAGCAAGAATTTTTCTTTTTTTATAACTTCTATTACATAAAATATTCTGATACTTGCTATTAAAATTTAGAAAGGTTAATGCGCGAACTTTATCGGATTTGTACAACTTTGAATAGAATAACAATTCCCGAGATAGTAAGTGATACAAATAACAAAGTGGACTCCAATTTCGGATTTAACTTACTTGCATTTTTTTTTTTTGAAACCCTCGTTGTTCTTTCTTGCAGTAAGGCAATTTTTTTAAGGCAATTCAAAACCACTTTATTTCCATTTTTCTATCTTTATATTCCAAATGAACTATGTATTACTTAGTAATTCTGAGCATGTACTTTTACACTTTATCCAACTAATTATAGAATCTCACGCATCCCTCAAATTACAAGCTATCAAAAAAAAAAGCTATTAAAAAACCAGGAGGAAATTATGTAATTCATGTGAATTGAAATGAAATGAAACGACCAACCAAGCAAGCAACCAACACCGATGACAAATAATTGAAATCAATCAAAACAGCAACCGAAAATGTCACCCTCAATGACATGGATCGTCTGCCTGGTGTTGTTTCGATGCTTGAAAACTTTCTGCTTTTCTTGATACGCGTGAGCGTCACTTTCAAAACTAATCAAAATTCAATTTAGCATTTTCCAAAATATAGCGAAAAAAAAATCATTAAATCATTAAAATCAAAATTTGCAAATGATGCGTGTAATAAACTCATGAAAGAAAACTAAATACACAAAATAAAAATTATTGGTAGACAATTATTTAAAAGAAGACTACGATGCTTGAAAAATTTAACCTTCAACTGGAAATTGATGAATAATTTCTAAGATTTTATTGGCTTTCATTAAATGAAAAGACAAGCTTAGATTTCAATCAGGCTGCTGGAACTAGGGTTGTCAGACGATCGAGATTTGTCTGGGCTGTCTAGATTTTTAGTCTCGTGTCCAGAGTATCGAATTTCACAAAATATTTCAGATAAAGTTTGTATTGATAAGTTTGAGAAAATGAGAAAAGGTTGCTGCATCAGCTTCGTAATTAAAAGTGGTTGGCAACACTGACGATCAACTGTTCACAGAAAAAGAAAGAAATTCTTGTTGTCTTATTTCAATGTTCAGACAAAACCTGTAAAATTGCGACATTTATTTTCTATATCCAGGTGATGCTCATATCGCATCTGGCAACCCTAGCTGCAACTAAAAGAATGCTAAAAAAAACTATGCTAAAAAGTAGATTTAACTTTTTAGGATTTCTCCTTCTTCTTATGTAACACACAGAATGCATAAACTGAGCTTTTCGCATCCATTCATGCTGTGTGAGTGAGCTATGTAGCAATCCAGCATACTGCGAAATACGTCACGGAGACGGAAACGAAGCAATTACCTACATACTATATGTCTTTCTAGTGAAGGAAATATGAGTAAATCTCTACGATTTTTCGTACATAAACTTTGAGTACTCGGCAAAAAATATTTCAATATGCTGGCTTTAAAACAGCATTTACAGAATTTAAAATTAATTGGTCCCACCTTTCTCGCATTATCTCGCGTCGTGGGCCTGTGGCGTGGTCTCAAAAATCATTCGATTTAATACCGCTAGACTATTTTTTGTGGGGTTATATGAAGTCGCTTGTCTACGCAGATAAGGCCGAGACGATTGACGCCTTGGAAGAGAATATTCTGCGCATTATTACTGATATACGGCCCCAATTGCTGCAAAAAGTGGTCGAAAATTGGGCCTCTTACTTACTTTACTTTTGATGGCACAACAGCCCATGGAGGGCCTAGGCCGAGCTTTTCGCATCCACTCATGTTGTGCGTGTTATATTTGTACATGAATGGAAGGGACCTACAGTTTAAAGCCGAATCCGAACGGCGAAGTGAAAAGCTTTTCATAGCAATTTTTACTCTTGTAGGTTTGCCATTGCCTGACAAGAGGTGGGGTGCCGTGTAGAAAAATTATTTTTTCTACTTTTTGATTTTGCCTGTGCCGAGATTCGAACCCCGAACACTCTGCGTAACAGTCCAACGCACTACCACTACGCCACAGCGACCACATTGGGCCTCTCGGCTGGAATTTATTCGAACCAGCTGCGGCGGACACTAACCCGAAATCGTTTTTAAAACATAATGGCAAATCCTTATCTTTATAATAAAGCTAAATTCTTGGCAATTAAATTATATGCGTTTTATTTCTTCTTGAAAAGCACACCCTGTAGAATAAACACCCTGTAAAATAAATATCAGACTTGATGTAGGAATTATAACATCACAGGTCTTCGTATATTTTTCAGAGACAACAGCCGACCAAACTCTTGTAAAAAATTTATGAAAATGTCGTCATCTTTTTTTAAGAGCTTAGTTTTTCTCAAAAAAACACAGAAATTTTACAAAAGTGAGTGAAATTTTTGTTTGGATCGATAAATCAATTCCTTCCATTTACTTTTTAAAGATAATTCCATTTAAATGTTGTTACGCTTCAAGTGGTCCATTCGGAAGGTCCAATTTTTGGCACACTTTTACACACATTTCGACCGGAATCTCATCAATTACGCGTTCAATGTTGTCTATGGCTTCCAAAGCAGCAATCGTGTTTGGCTTCTCCCGATAGACAAGAGACTTAACATAGCCTCACACCCACAAAAAATAGTCTAACGGGGTCAAATCACATGATCTTGGTGGCCAATTGACTGCACCAAACCGTGAGACTAACGGTACACCAAATTCCCCTCTCAATTGATGCATGGTTTCGCAAGCAGTGTGGCATGTGGCACTGTCCAGGTGGAACCACATGACGGCCGAGTCCAATTCTTACATGTTCGTCACAAAAAGTCTATTATCATCGAAACGGTACCTTTCTCCATTGACCGGGCCTTCATCGTCTTTGAAGACGTACGGCCCAATGATGCCCCCTGCCCACAAACCGCAAAAACAGTGCATTTTTCGAGATGCATTGGTAGTTGCTGAATTGCCTGGTCTTCTGGCTGGTCTTCACTCCAAATACGGCAATTCTTCTCATTCACGTATCCATTGAACCAAAAATTAGCCTCGTCGCTGAAGACGAAACACACGGCAAAACACATTTTTCACAGATCACGAATTTTGATAGTAAAATTCAATAATTTGCAAACGTTATTCAGGCGTAAGTCTATTCATGATGAAATGGCAAACCAAACTGAGCATTTTTTACTTTGACATATGTCAAGAAACATGCGTGAATTGTCAGAAATATAAACGTCAAAAACCAAGTACGAAAAAAATGACCCTTAAAATGGTAAAAAATTTTGATTGAATCAAATATTTTTAGCAAACGGATAAAATCGTGAATAGAATTGGCCAAGGGAAATCTAATTGCGGTATTAGAGAGTGAATACTTTTATTAAAAGTTCGTTCATAAATGCGTTTCTACGAATTTTTAAAATTGTTGTCCGAAAAATCATGGAGATATCAAAAAATGTGCTAAAATTTAATTTTAATAATACTTTTTATTTAAAGTATGAAACGAACATTACAAAACTTATAGTTTTACGATTAATTTATAGAGATGGAAAAAATTCCTCACATCATAAATTACAGAATTACCAAAAATGGGTTGAAATGTATAAAGTTTGAAGACTGAGCTTTATGTGGACATTTCACAAAAAAGGGATCCGTATGATGTTTGTAAGTACATTCTTTTTTCCCCGGGCCCATATCATCTTTTCACCTCACTGGTCTTGATTTATAATATTTCAACTCATTTCTATGAAAATAACTAAAAATAGACAAATTCTACAAACATTTTTCTGCGAGTGAGCTACAGTGTGTGCACCGTAATTGCAGCGATTTCTCATCAAACGAAGCGTAAATAAATATTTTTTGCGCAGTGTCTGTCTTGCTTGTTGTGTGATGGTTTGACTACCTTTTTGACTACTAACTACATATTACTTATATATACTTTTGTGTGACATACAGACAGTGAGTGACGCACTTGATGAGTTAATTCAGCGCATCCATCCCAATGTGACAATTGAAAAATCTCGGGCATTATAAAAAGGATAACAATGTTTGCAAACATTATACGAAATATGAAATCTAGTAAAAATGTTAGAAGAAGGAAGGGAAAATTGCAATTCCATTAAAAATGGAAAATTCGTTTTGGAAAAATGCGGCGAGCACACGCGGCAAACCGAAAACATCAGCACGGGAAGCGGCGAGTGTGTGTGCCAATTTTTCAAAAGCAAAACACAAGCATTTTTGTGTACTAGCAAACTTTGCAAAAAAAATTGCCATTACAAAAAAAAACAAAAAACGAAAACAATGTGCTAACAACAAATAGGTGAGGTGGGTAGCTAGCTATGAAGTTAGGCAGAGTAGAGTAGAAGCTATGCAAAACCCCTAATATACTATATTTTCATATTTCTACTGTTCTTCCTCTTTTGCGGTTTAACATGCGCTGCTGCATTTCTCCGGCAGTTGACAACTAACGCAAAATCCTAGCATTAGAAACGTAAACAATGAACCCCTCTCGAGATGTACCATACATACCTATGAATTTTACAGCAAGGTATCAGCGAAGCAACACAAAACAAAAAATTCAGTTGGTTTCTTTATATCTCATCGCAAAAACAGAAAACAACCGCATTATGGTAAAGTTTGCAAAAATATATACTCACTTTTATGTACAAACATTGCAACAGGGGCAACCCTCATAATCCATAGCCAATTTAAAATGCAAAATCAAAGTGAATCAATTGCTGCATGCAATAAGTCACCGTCAATCGAGATTCAGTAATTTTTGAGTGCTCGTTTCGTTTTTCAAGTTAAATCTGGCTAATAAATCAAATTAAATTGCTGCTATTTGGAAAGTTCTACAAAAGAAAATGAAAATTAGTCGCATATGTGACAGCAAATCTTTTACTTTATCTTTTCAATATTTGTAGAAGATTGAAGAAGAAGATTTCATATTCTACATTATCCCGGAAAATCCTTCAAAATCTTTGCATGGAAAAGTAACCAATAAATCATGTGTGAATTGAAGCACGTAGTTTATAATGTAATATTTGTAAGCTCAAAAACATTAACTTGAAATTTTATGTCATTATCTTACGAAATAGGCCATAAAATATTCGGAACATTTCTTAAAAACGCTGGCAATTTTTATTATATAGTGTAAGAAACGAAATCTGCTAAAGTGAGTGCCGAGTGAATAATTTACACATTTACACTATTCATTTTACTGTATGTAGTTGGCATATTTTATTACAAAATTACTGAGGTTTATTTTTCGTTACGCAGGTTTTATGTATTTTGTATGGTAATTTTTGGAAACGTAACGGCGTGTAAACTAAAGGTGACGTAATTTATCTTGTGAAATTTAAATAGAACTTTTCCGTACACATTCTCTAACAAATAAAACTTTTGTTTGCTTAAATTTCTATAAAACACTATCACATAGAATCTATTCAATAGCCGAATCAAATGCGGTATCAAAATGTCAAAAACTTTTAAATACCTAATGCCGTTTTGTTTATACGTTTCCACAGAATCAAACTGTGTTGCATTGCCGTATATAGCGATATTTATGGGAACGATATAGCAGCAGAACTAGTCCGAAAGGGTTCGGAGATGCCACTTAGCACGATAATGCCACCGATCGGACAATGAAAATATAACAAATTAGGTAGCAAACTGCGCTTGGACAAAGAAAAATTACTACGTCACAGTTCGGTCGTTATGCCCGAAGATAGACAAAAGCGAAACAAAGTGTCTTCTAACCCTTTATATACCATCAATCAGGTTGGTGACTGGAGTGATCACGGAACCTGTGTCTACTGGCAACTTGAGTTCAACGATTACTGTAGAAGCTGGGGTGATGTAAAGGCAAATCGGTTCAATCCAACATCTACTTTCTGGATGCTCTGAATTGCATGATTGACGTCTCCGTGCAAGGTTCTTCGATAAATTTTCTTATTTGTGGATAAAATTTGTGTGTTTTATTCTGTTTTATTTACCAAATGCATTTTGCATTACGTTCCACTCTTTGCTACGTAACGTTTCAGTTCCAACGTTGTTAGACGCCGATCACTTAAAAAAATGTTCTCTGGTATTCTTACAATTTTAATATTTTCTGTAGTCTTTTACCTTGGAAATAGATCATAGGAAGTTTTAAATTATTTGCCAGAAGAACAGATTTTTCTTAAAATGTACGGCAACCTCCAAATCAATCGTGTGCAACGTTTCAGCCCGTTTTCGCACTGCCTCCAATACAACCAAAATTATCAGAGATCGTTACAAATTTAATGAATAACAAATGTAGTGCTTGGAACCTAGTTACTTGTGCATACATACTACATAGGGTGGTCTATCCAACATTTGGAATTTTAACTACTAGTTATTTTAAGTTAGCAACTCTAATGTCATTCGTATTATGACGGAAAAATAGTTTTATATTTGCGGTTAACGAAATGGGCCGATATACGCTTGAATAACGTTGGGAAATATTAAAAATTTACTTGCGAAATCGTGAATCTTTTACCGAAAGTGTAAGAAAATTACGTTAAAAATTCGGGTAAAGAGAACCTCCTTCCTTTGTGGATCAATTTGTGTGCGTAAAGATGGATCTTAATTGGATAAAACAACACATTCATGTACTTCTGCATCTCAGAAACAAAAAAATTGCTGCTGTTCTGCTCAGAATGTGCAACTCGCCATCGTACTCAGGAATTGAAAATTGCACGTAATTCTCTGTTGCGAATTTTGCATAAGAACTTTGATATGGCAAAGTTCAATAGGTAAAACAGCTGAAGCTGTTGATCATCCTCAACGTTTCCGGTTCGCTAATTGGGCGAACGAGGCTCTTTCAGGCTTGGAAGAAGATGAGCATATTTACCGAAAAATCGTCTTTTCTGACGGAGTTCTCCTTGACCTCGGTGGTAACGTTAATAAGCTAAATTGTTGCATTTGGGCCTCAGAAAATTCATGCGCTATTTCACGTACTTCTTTGTTGCGAATTTTGCATAAAAACTTCGACATGACAAAGTTCAATAGGTAAAACAGCTGAAGCTGTTGATCATCCTCAACGTTTCCGGTTCGCTAATTGGGCGAACGAGGCTCTTTCAGGCTTGGAAGAAGATGAGCTTATTAACCGAGAAATCGTCTTTTCTGACGGAGTTCTCCTTGACCTCGGTGGTAACGTTAATAAGCTAAATTGTCGCATCTGGGCGTCAGAAAACTCATACGCGATTGTTGAGAAGCCAATGTATCCTCAACGAGTAACTGTTTGGTGTGGTTTTCGGACCTGTTTTTTTGATAACTGATTATTTGTGACCTATTTTAGAAGATATGGACTTAAAGACCATTTGGTTCCAACAAGATGGCCGTGCGCTGTGTCATACAGGTCGTGCAGCAATCAATCTTTTGCGTGTGAAGTTGGAAAATCACGTTGTTCTCCGTTTTGGTGATTTGTATTGTCCACAACTCGCGATTTTTCTACGTTGGACTATTTTTTGTGGGGAGCCGTTAAAGATAAGTATCACGCTAACCATACAGCAACGATTGAGGCTTTTAATGACGTAATTAGTGCAGCCATTTCGAATAATAAAAACCACATTGAAAGAAAATGTTTCGTTTTTAATTCCAAATTATAAATGGTCCACTTTGTATATAAAGAGATATGTGTTATAAGAGAGATATGTGGCAAAATGAGCAATAAATGCGTAGAAACGTAACGTTCCAGTTCGTGTTTTGTTCCATATATGTTATTACGTTCCAAGTATCCTTTTTTTCTTTTGATGGCTAAACAGCCCATGGAGGGCTTAGGCCCTCATGTTGTGCGTGTTATATTTGTACATGAATTGAAGGGACCTACAGTTTTTTGACGAAACCGAACCGTGAAGTAAAAAGCTTTTCATAGGCAATTTTTACTCATGGAGTTTGGCCATTACCTGCCAAACTTTGTTTTCTCCTTTTTGATTTAGCCTGTGCCGAGATTTGAACCTTGAACACTCTGCGTAGCAAGCCAACGAACTACCCACTAACTACACCACAGCGACCACGTTCCAAGTATAGACTTTTATTTACTCAAATTCTAAGCATTTCCAAGTATTCAAAGCATTTAATAATTTTAGTTTTAAGGATGTCCATGTGAATGTACATTTTATCCCCAGCAAAATAACACTAAACAATAAATAATATTTCTATATAAATAATTGCTTCCTCTACACATACTACTTACAATCTTATGAAAAATATGTTAACTAATCACCGTAGGAAAGGATTTTTATAGCTTTTCATTTCCTCAATGCAATAATCTTGGCGCAAGAACCAAACCGTTCAACAGGAAAAACCAAAAACGGAAATTCAGAACGTTAAGCTTAATGGTGGAATGGTTAAGGCTAACAGAGTTTAAGGTGATGTTAAAAGCAAAAATAAAGAAAAAAAAAATATATATAAATAAAGTAAAAAAAAGGAAAAATATCATTTCCTTTATGATTACCGGAAATAAGAGAAATGCAAAAAACGAGTGTGTTGACGCTCAGCTCATATGATGGACTCAGCTCACTCAGACACATCCATACATATGTGCAAGTTGGGTGAAAGTCTTCAAGGCGTGGAAATTGCGTACGAAGTGATTGCATAATAATAACATTTCATAAGAGAGCAATAAAATTTTTGCACCAAAAAGAAAGTACGTAAGTAGCAAAAAAAAAAGATCGGCCACTGCGAATGGAAGAATTATGTATTTAGAATAAAATAGGGTGGAGTAAAGTAGAGGGGTACATATTTATATGGTAGTATTTATTATTTTTATTATCGCACACTGTATGAGTTGAACGACGAGTATATTAAGTAGTGGATTTGAATTGCTGATATTTTGGAAAAGACATTTCGTGAATTTAATGACTTGTAACACTATGAATTTTGATTTGTATGTTTGTATGAGGTATGAGCTCCAAGGCAATAAATACCTAAATTAATTTCCAACATCATTATGGCAACCACTTGTGTGGATATGACAATAATTTCGTTTGACCCCGCGCCAACTTACAGTTCGCGGCGGCGTTCATCTTCATCGCTGTTGAACTCGACGGATGTCATTCACAGTTTCCGTTTCCTAGACGCGGCGGCGGCGTCGGGTACGCTTCGTCAAAGTTAAGAAATTTAAATTTAATTTTCAAGAAATTCTTTTAACAGATACTTCACCATTTTTTTTGTATTTTTTTTTTTTGTAATTAGATGCTGTGTGCGTGGCGGCGCAGTATCAAATTGTAAATTCCAATCCGATGAAAAAAAATCCCAGAGATAATAACACCGCGGTGGTCTTCATTCGCACCGGATTTATCAAACAATGGAATCAGCGATGCTTACCAGCACCTTACTACGTTCAGCTACTCAGTACATATTGCTAGACCAAATGAATGGCAACCATAGTTACAGTAGCAACACGACCACTCACTCTCCCATGAGTGAATGAGTGAGTGCGGGCGGCATTACAAAAGCTAATTGTAAATTCTAATAATAATAAAAATATAAAAAAATGAGCGCCTGTCCGCGTTCGAATTTCACTTGAATTTAAATTCAAAAATTTGAATATCCTTGGTGGGTGGACGCTGTGTACAGCGCTGTGCGTTATCCTGTTGTGCGTGTATGATAATGACACAAATATTTTACGCTTCGACAGAATATCAAGATATTCATTCATTCTTTCATATTCATTCACTCATTCTTTATTTTTTTATTTTTATTTGATTTTTATTGTTCAGCGACGTCTTTGCATTTTCCATTAATTTTAAGTGGTGTCACTCGAGTGTTCACTGTTCGTTCCGTTCCCTTTGTGCCTTCGGTGAATTCCCTAAACAGCAGAGTAGTGAAACGCATTTTTGTTGTTATTGTGTAAACTCTGTGTTGCTGACTGCATTGTTAGCTCTTCTCAATAATATTAACTTTTGCATTGCCCGTCACTGTTACGAGCTTTTCAATCGTAATCATCATTGTTTTATTGTTATTTTGCTTAGAATATTTATTGCGTCTTGATGGATACCTGCTGTTATCTTATGTATACACTGGGACTAAGTATTTGGTTGAAATTATGATTTCCTTTTTTGATTATAAACCAACAAATAATTTTCAAGTTCTAAACAGATCGGAAAAATACATATTTACTTTTAATTTGATGATAGAGACACCAGACTGGCTGTTGCCAATGCTGTCCAAGATGCTTGAATTGTGGAAAACAAAACAAATGAAATATTAACATCACGTTGAGGAATTGGATATGGATACAAGGAACCATGAAGCTGTAGAGAAAAATTGTTCCTTTCAAAAGAGTGGACATTCATTCCTCTTGCGTATGTTGATATGTTTTTGCTCACTTTGTATGCAGAACTTAACCCAAATCTGGAATTTTGACATTGGATGACAATAGCTTAAAAATTCGCTAAAAATCCAATTCATATAGTTATGTATCCACACTGCATACACAAACATACATACATGAAATATCTTCGTCGTATCGTTCAATGAAGATATTTCAATGTAATGTAAACATTGGGCATTCTTGGCCACTTGATTTCAATTCAAAGTAAACATTTATGAAATATCCAATTCAAAGTAAACATTTATGAAATATCCAATTCAAAGTAAACATTTATGAAATATCTTTGCTGCGTCGTTCAACGAAGATATTTCATCATCCTATTTTTTTGGATGACTCTTGCAGTTTGATAGAGGGAGAAGCTTCTGGTTTGGATTAGTTTTAGTTTAGTTTTAAAATTGAATTTGAACAGGGAAGATATCCCGAAAATAAAAATAATTAATAAAAATAAAAAGTGTCTATTAATGTTAGGCATATTTCTGGCGCAGTCGTAACGGAGTTCCAGTCGGAAAAAAGCGAAGAGTTTTTTTAGTTCGAAAAGAACAACCACGAACATTTTTCAAAAACGCAATTCCGTAGTGAAAATAAAGCGAAGAGTTTTTTTTCAGTTCGAAAAGAACAACTACGGTCGGTACACGAACAATTTTAAGTTCATTTTCATTTCTGAAAAACAAAATCAGTTTCATGATACTTTGATAAGCAGAATTAAAGAATATTTCACACAAGAAAAAACCAACGAAAAAAAAAGAAAAAAAAAACAAGAAAAATTTCATTAACAATTTATAATTTACACAAGCCAACAACAAAATCACATTTAAAGTATTGACTTGAATTAAATGGCAAATAATGATTGAAATAAAAGTGAAAAATTAAATACAAATTAATTAAACATTTAAAAAAAAAAAAAAAAAAAAAAAAAAAAAAAAGAGACAATATAAGGAAAAACCAATTACATAATAAAATCAATTTGAATTGAGTTCTGAAAGCGGAAGTAATAAACCTGAACTGACATTGTTCCAGTGATCATTTCTTGGAGGTAGCAGCAGAAAGTGGCTGAAACATTTAAAAAAAAAAAAAAAAAAAAAAAAAAAAAAAAAAAAATCATTAGCAACAAAACGGAGAGAAGACAAGCGTGGCAGCCAGTGGCAGCATATACGAGCACAAGTCGGTATCTGTAATTACTTATTGTGTTATTTTATAATTAAATAAAATTAAAAATGGAATTGTTACCAGTAGGGGAACGTTTTAAGGTAGTTGTAAGTAGCTTAAACTGTGTTGCAGCCTTTGGAGGAGACAAAAATGCGTTAGTAAATTTTATTGAAAGAATAGAGGTATTAATCCCAGTTATTGAGACCTTTGACAACGTCTATAAATTATTGATATTAGGATTAATAAAGGACAAAATTGTAGGAAATGCTCAAAAAACTTTACTTATAAATGGAAATCTGGGAACTTGGACGGAATTAAAGGAAGCGTTAATAAGATCACACGGAGAGCATGACTCCACCGAGATTTTAATCGATAAATTACGGTCGGTTAAATGTGACTCTAATATTGAGAATTTTCATTATAAAATAAATACATTGCTATGTAGATTAAATAATCGTTTCCTTCTAGACGGGGGAAATAATGTCGAAAACATCGCAAGCAATCAACGGATTGCTTTACATTGCTTCAAAAATGGGTTACCAGAGCCTGTGAAAAGCATGCTCATAACAAGAGACCCACAAACTTTAACCAAAGCTCATGAAATAATAAAGTCTAGTGGATATTCTTATTATAACGGACAGTACTGGAACGGCAGATATGATAAAAGATCTAATCAGGAACCAAATAATACTGGCTATAATGGTCAGGTAAATGAATTTGGAAATAGCAACGGGAGAAATTTTAATGGAAACAATTCGGGACAAACCAGATTTACGGGTAACCGTAACCGTTATGTAGGTAACTCTCGATATAACGAGTCTAACCAATATAGAGCATCTGGCAATTTTCAGCCACGTGCTCGGTTCCCTGAACATACAAACACTAATGGTAATTATACCAACCAAAATAGAGCATCTGGCACTTTTCACCCACATGTTCGATTCCCCACAAATATGAACAATAATGGCAATTATACTAATCAATACAAGCCAGTTGAACCTATGGATATTTCCACAAATGAGCAGCAAAATTTTTACCTCGACCCAGGAAACAATTACCCTATATAGTAATAAAAACACCTATTAAGAACCTTAAATTTATAGTGGATACAGGAGCTGAATACAGCATAATAAATCCACACTTATGTAATCCAAAATGGCGCGTTACTTCCCATATTTCAAATTTGAAAGTACTCAACCGAGTCATAAATACTAATACTCAATTTAAAATTCCACTATTTAAGGAATTCAATAGGGAAAATTTTTTTGTTACATTTTTGGAATTTGATTTTCATGAAAAGTATGATGGGTTAATAGGCAATAATATTCTGGTTGATTTAAATACGATAATCGATTACAAAAATCGATGCCTTATTACGGATACGGCAAAAATTCCAATGTATCTAAATGAATACGAAGAGTATTCCGCAATGGTTTTTTTAAATGAAGGAAACCAAACAGAAGTATTTTGTAACGAAAACAATACCACTGAAATTAGAAATGAAGTTTTTGCGAATCATTTGATAGCTCAGGACAAAAATGAGCTTAAAGAACTTCTAAATAAATTCAAAGACGTGTTCTACAAAGAAGGCGATAATTTATCTTTTACAAATGAAATAAAGCATAAAATAATTACTAAATCAGATACCCCAATTTATAGCAAACTATACAGATACCCTGAAGTCCATCGCGATGAAGTAGATAGACAAATTAGGGAAATGCTACAACAAAAAATAATTACACCTAGTTATAGCCCCTACAACTCCCCCCTTTGGGTGGTACCAAAAAAAATCATTAATAATGGAGAACAAAAGTGGCGCATTGTAATAGACTACCGCAAACTTAATGAAGAAACCATAGACGATCGGTTTCCCATGCCCAATATCGAAGAATTATTTGATAAATTGGGAAAATGCAATTATTTTACTACCTTAGACCTGGCGAAAGGATTTCACCAGATCGAGGTTGACCCTCAAGATAGAGCAAAAACTGCATTCTCGACCAGAGACGGTCATTACGAATTTACAAGAATGCCATTTGGGCTTAAAAATGCCCCGGCTACCTTTCAAAGATTAATGAATTACGTCTTAAAAGATTTCATAAACAAAACATGCGTGGTATATTTGGATGATATCCTTATATTCTCCACGAGCTATTTCGAACATTTGGTTACATTAAAAAAAATAATGCAGAAATTACGAGAGTGCAATTTGAAAATTCAAATTGACAAATGTCACTTCGCGGACATAACTACAAATTACTTAGGGCATACCATTACAAATAATGGAATCAAACCGGATGGGTCAAAATTAGAAGCTATACAAAGAATGAAGCCCCCAACGAATGCTAAGGGAATTAAGCAATTTCTCGGAATAACGGGTTATTATCGAAAATTTGTTAAAGATTACGCTAAGGTAGCATACCCTATGATCAGATATTTAAAAAAAGACGCAAAAATTGATCCAAAAAACGAAGAATATTTTAGTTCATTTAATAAATTGAAAACATTGTTGAGTAGCGACCCCATTTTGAAAAGCCCTGACTTTAATAGACCTTTCACATTGACAACAGACGCATCTAAGTATGCAATAGGTGCGGTACTTAGTCAAAATAGTCATCCAATATGTTATATTTCACGCACCCTAAATGACCACGAGAAGAGGTATTCCACCATAGAAAAGGAACTACTCGCAGTAGTTTGGTCTGTGAAACATCTTCGTACTTATTTGTATGGAAGGAAATTTACTATTTGTACTGACCATAAACCATTGGTTTGGCTCAACGGAATAAAGGAACCAAACATGAAGTTACAAAGGTGGAAAATACAATTGAATGAATACAACTTTGATATCACTTACATAAAAGGTAAACAAAACTGTGTTGCGGATGGACTAAGTAGATTTATTAACACAAAAAATGATAAAGGTATTGACGAAATTACTGTGAACGGCGATATATTTAATAACGAAGAAAATTATGATAATTGTAGTATGGACGTTGAAGTAAATTCTACAATTGCTACGATACATAGTGCACTAAATGACAGCTTGGATTACATTCCTATAACAGAGAAAAACATTAATATATACAAGAATCAAATATATTTACAAATTGGAAATAAAGAAAAGATCACTAGAAAAATTATTCACAAAAAATGCCAAAATTTTTTAACGATTGATAATCAATCAAATTTATTCGAACTAATGAGCAACGTCATACTGGACAAGGGAATTATGTGCGTCTATTGTGAAAACGACGATTTAATGGAAAAATTCCAGAATATTTATGTTGACAAATTTCAAAACAAAAACTTAAAAATTCTAAGATCAACAATAAAATTAAAAGACATAACGGATACAAACGAGATGTTGACTATTATCAAAGACGAACACCTGAAGAATAACCACAGAGGCATAAATGAAGTATTTTTGGAATTAAAAGTCAAATTTTTCTTCCCCAATCTAATGAAAATAATAACTAAATTCATTGATAATTGTGATATATGCAAATTGGCTAAATACGATCGTCAACCTCCAAAAATTCCTTACCAGGTAACCGAAACGCCAAGTCAATTTAATGACATTGTACACATTGATATATGGTTTCCATACAGAAACATTATGTACCTTACTACAGTTGACAAGTTTACTAAATACGCTACATTTCACAAAATATCGGATAGAACATGGGTTTCCATTTTAAAAGCTCTTAAAGAACGAATTCAATTTTTAGGTAAAATGAAAAAATTAGTATTCGATAACGAAAGATGTATATTACACAACGCAGTAGAATTATTTTTAAAAGAAAATGACATTGATGGACACAGAACAACAGCTTATAGCAAAACTGGTAACGCAGATATCGAACGTCTCCATGGTACACTGAACGAACATTTGAGAATTTTAGAAGTAGATAAACTCAATAATGATGATTTAGACGAGAAACTGTACAAAATAATAAATTTTTATAATAATACAATCCATGTTACAACAGGAAAGAGACCAATTGACTTTCTCACAAAAAATTATGATCAAGAATACATTAAAACCCTTTGCGAAAAATACAATCAGGAAAAAATTAATAGAATAAATAAACTAAATCAGGACAGAATTGAACAGATCAGTTTGCATGATGATATAGTAGTGAACAGGGAAATACCTAAAAATAAACCTAAATATAAGAAATTGACAAAGTATTCGAAAGACAATAATTACATCATAGATACTAGCAATAAGAGAAATACTAAATATTATAAAACCCAATTAAAACGCAAATATAAATATGAAATCGATAATGAACAAGAAAATACGTAGAAAAAAAAAACCTAAATATAAGAAATTAACAAAGTATTACAAACATCCCTTTCAGAATGATTGCATTACTGGTACTGGTGTGGGCGTCCCTAGTGGCAACCCAACCAACATTGGAAATTACATCGTGCACATCCGAAAATGGATACGAAATAGTAAAAATGGATGAGAGACGTGTTATAAACTCATACCAAAAGATATTACATGTCGTCAATCTGACAACATATGAAGAATTAATTACTCTTATGGAAGATAATATTGCTTCCTTAAGTCTAAGTAACAAAAACGAAGCTGAATATCTCATGTTATTAAAAAAAGAAATGAGCGAGCTCAAACATAATTTCAATTTATTGATTCCCCATATTTTTAAGAACCATAGAATTAAGAGGGGCTTACTTAACTTTATCGGTAGAGGTTTTAAATATATTACAGGGACTATGGACGATGAGGATGCACAAGAAATTTACGATCACCTCAAAAATCTTGACACTAACACTAGAAATGCAGTCAATGAAATTAATAACCAAATAATTATAAATAATAACTTAATAAAAAATATGGATACAATTAGTAAGCACATTAATCAACAACAACTTAATTTAAGCTTGTATTTGGAACAAATCCAGGAAAAAACAAATATTGTTCTTTATTTTGAGAAAAGATCTATGCATTTTCTACAATTATATATCGATATACAAACCGTAAGCAGTCAAATAGAAAAATTTTCCGATATAATCCTAATGAGCAAATTAAATGTATTAGCACATGATGTTTTAACTGACGAGGAAATAGACAGGTATAACTTGACTATAGAAATGATGCCATATATTCAAACAAATGTAATTTTTAGCGACGATTCACTAATTTTTGTCTTAGGTATTCCAAAGTTTTCAGATAAAAAATTTCATAATGCACTAGTAGTACCAATGCCAAATAAGAACTTTGAAGAATTAAATTCACCTACTCTTGAAATTATTATTCAAAATAACACAATTTATGATAATTTGGATGGAATTATACAAATAAAGAAATTAAAAATAAGTAATAACTTTTGTATAAAAAACATGTTTAATGAACATAATATTTGTGAATTTAAATGTAATAATAAAAGTTCAATTGAACAATTGTCAAACAATTTGCTAATTATCAAAAATTTTCCTGTAACAACAATAAACCAGAATTGCATTGCTGGAGATCTAATTATACGTGGGAATAATATAATAAAATTTCATTCGTGTAAAATCAGAATACAAGATTATGAATTTTTCAACCACGAACAAATATTTATGAATAGCGTAAACATACCTCATGTCTATTTCAATTTGACTAAAATTGTGAACAATATAACTTTAAAAAATATACACTTAAGTACAATTTCAAATAGAAAAGAAATTGAATATATTGACTATAAAAGTAATAGAAATACTTACCTTGCCATATCAGGCAGCATGATTATTTGCATAATTTTGATTATATTTGCATTTTTATTTTTTAAGAATAAAGGAAACACACATGTAACAAAAATTGAGCTGCAAGAGAAAAACATATTTCCAATAATGAAAAAAAATTCTGTGGATCCTTTTGCAGGGACTGCAAAGATCTAGGTGTTGGAGGAGTTATGTATCCACACTGCATACACAAACATACATACATGAAATATCTTCGTCGTATCGTTCAATGAAGATATTTCAATGTAATGTAAACATTGGGCATTCTTGGCCACTTGATTTCAATTCAAAGTAAACATTTATGAAATATCCAATTCAAAGTAAACATTTATGAAATATCCAATTCAAAGTAAACATTTATGAAATATCTTTGCTGCGTCGTTCAACGAAGATATTTCATCATCCTATTTTTTTGGATGACTCTTGCAGTTTGATAGAGGGAGAAGCTTCTGGTTTGGATTAGTTTTAGTTTAGTTTTAAAATTGAATTTGAACAGGGAAGATATCCCGAAAATAAAAATAATTAATAAAAATAAAAAGTGTCTATTAATGTTAGGCATATTTCTATATCTTATTTATATTTAAAGCTTCTCGATTTAAAGAACCAACATTTTTCTAGACTCAAAGAGCTCAACATTTTTTGTTATAATTGTGAAATAGATATTGGTACCCACAAATTTGTCATGGAGTTGATGTTTAGTACCTCCGTTATGTCCTGACTGCTTGCGCGCCGATTTTGTTCCACCAGTTGCTAAATTTCGTCGGCTTTCAGTGCATCTTTGACAGCGAAATTTCCGGAACGGAATCGATCAAACTACTACTTGGTCCAGCGTTTACTTACAGCATTCTCACCGTTAAGCCGCACAAATCTTTTGGCATGTTTTTGCAGCCGTTTTACCTTTTCTATTGCAATAAAGCATCACATAGCGTATTTCTTCGGATATTTCAACTAACTTTTTAGCTTTTAAATTTTGTAACTTTTTACACTAGCGACGAAATACAAAACTGTCTTCACACAAAATATAGCTTGAAATGTTACCTTTGAAACATGTGCTCTTTTGACATAATCGCACTAGTGTCGCAATATTTGTGGGTACCAACAAAAAAAAAGCGCTAATACTTTTTAAATAACCCTATATATTGATGATGAGCTAAAAAGGTGCGGTGTTACCACACATTTCGATCTTCAGCTCATTTCATCAAATACCATATTGCCTATTTGCAATCATTTCCCCTATTTTATTAGTAAATGATGTGCGAAAAGCTCGGCCTAGGCCCTCCATGGGCTGTTGTGCCATTAAAAGTAAGTAAAAGATATGGAGAAAATATTGTAAGGACGTGTCAAGCTAACATTTTATATATCGCTTGTTTAGGCCTGTAGCCATAATTTTAAGGTTCATTAGGTTTAAGGTAAGTTTTTGTAATCATGGCAGCCGTTACCAGCTCGATTTCCCTTTCGTTAAGTTTGGAGAGAATAGCCGGGGTATTTCGTCAATCTTTAGACAATTTGCCGAAATGTTTAACGAATTTAGTATTACTAATCGAGAAGCCGAGAAGTAAAGACATCCACCGCAGCAACCAACCCAACAACAAATTAATCAGTTCTGATTTTGTTTTTATTTGGACAATTTTTTTGGCTGCAATACTGTCATAAACTATAAAATTAACAACTTAACAGGCTTAAAATAAATTTATTTTGTTTAATGAAGCATTCCGTATTTTAAAAAATTAATCTGTTCTGATTTTGTTTTTATTTGAAAAATTTTGTTGCTCCAAATTTTTTTGGCAAGAAGAATATAATCTATATACGAGTATGTATATGAATTTTATACAGGCTTCTATGAACATTTTTGACATAGAGAGAATAACAACAATGTACGCACCTATATATAGCACAAGCAGATCAGACGATCGTTTCGGAACCAGCCATGATTCCTCATCAGTGATCTTAGTGGCATTTTCTTTTGTGTTTTCAAAAGTTATTATTTGAAAAGGTATTCGAGATTTATACCACTACAATAATTTCAAATATTATACTACTGTGGGCAAAAAGTAGTAAGACTTTGTTCATAATTTCAAATTTTTTTATTCATTCTTCCAAATCTATTTCGTCCTCTTCAAAGTAATCTCCCCCGGCCCCAATACACTTGTGCCAACGTTTTTTCCAATTCCCGAAACAGTTGTTAAAGTCAATTTCCGGAATAGCCTTCAATGCGCTTAGCGATTCATGTTTAATGTCTTCAATTGACTCAAAACGGTGTCCACGAAGCGGTTTTTTGAGTTTAGAAAATAGCCAAAAGTCACACGGTGCTAAGTCAGGCGAATAGGGTGGTAGGGTGGTTGCGGAACGATATCAGTCGAATTTTTGGCAAAATGGTCTCGTAAAACCAATGCAGTGATTTTGGAACCAATCGTGCATTCACTCTTCTTAGGCCCAAATGATGTTTTAAAATGGTTTTCACTGATCCTTCCGATATTCCAACGATGCCAGTAAGGTCTCTGACTGTTAATCGTCGATTCTCGAGCACCAATTCCTTGATTTTATTGACGTGTTGATCATCAGTTGATGTTGATGGCCGTCCTGGACGTGGTTCGTCGTCAACGCGTTCTCGACCATCTTTGAACAATTTGTACCAATCAAAAACACTTGCTCGCGACATACAATTATCACCGAAGGCCTTTTGCAACATTCTGAACGTTTCGGCACCAGAAATTTGATTCCGCACACAAAATTGAATGGAACTTCTTTGTTGAATAATTTCACTCGTTGTGAAAATCGCCGAATGCACTTTTTGTACTTCAGAAAGACAAGCGTATACTAAACACTAATGATTATTTTGATGTGACATTTGGCACAGATGTCACCGACAGTCATACCAACCTTAAAAAAATAATATTTTGATGAATGGGTTTCCGCGCGAAATTTAAATTAAAAAGTCTTACTACTTTTTGCCCACAGATACTTAATTAGAATAACATATATATATATATAGTTTATATATATACTTATAAAGAACAGTGTTTGTATGTCTGTTGCAATAATACTAAGTATTCAGTGTAATTATTTGAAATTGTTGTAGTGGTTAATCATTTCTTTCGGCTAGTTGAATAGATCCACTGAAAATGTTCTTAAACAGAGACGCTGTGTTCCTGTTTATTTGCAGTATGGTTCGGTTCAGCGGCTCACAATCCCTCTGGACCACTTAATTGGTTCACAAACCGTTTCCAACTTACTTCTGAATTTTTTTCGAAATAAATAAACAAGCACTCAGACAGTTGCTGTCGATTGGGCTTGAAAATAAATGTAATAATTGAGAACTTAAGAACTCTGATATATTCAACATTTATATAATGTACATATATTTTGTATGTAAATTGGGAAGCAAATCATATAATACAAATGTAAGTGTAAAAAATTGAAGTGTGAATAATGCAAGTTTCGTTAGAAACTAATCCTAGATCTTTAAATTTTTTTATGTGACAGTATGAGAAGGCAATCGCTTTGTTTCATCGCGTAATTAAAAAAAGTTGCATATTTTCCATTTTGTTTCATTTGTTTCGAAGGCGCTTCCTTAGGATTGAAGAAAAATAGTTTTTCGAAAAAACTGGCTTGGTTGAGAACAGGTCTGCGCTTTTTACATCAATATTTATGCATCTATTATAATTTTTCTAGGTCTATCAAAAATTTTGGAACTAGAAGGTTAAAGTAAGCTGTTACCAAATTTGATCGGTTTTGGTTGTATTAATTTTACGACTTTTGTCTATGGAGCGAATTTATTTGAGTTAACGTGTTTATCAGTAATGGATACTGATGGATATCTGATTTGTGTCACTGTAGAAAGTAGCGATGGGCTCGACTTATGACTATGCACGTTCACGAAGAAATTTTTCAATTCACGTGCGATCACGGTCGAATCTTTAATTTTTACTCACTGAACGTAAATCATTTGATAGATTTATTTACGCAATTTACATACATATAAGTACATTCAATAATAACATTAAAGTTATTACTTGGCGGTACGAGTTAAATTTACATAGAGAAAATGCTTTTCGTTATTCTTCTTTTATTATGTATTATCAGTGGAATGAATATATATTGTATGTAAATTACATACAAATGCATAAGAATCATTTTGATGTTAAGCAATTAGAATACTTATGTACAATGTAGAAAGTACTTGTTATGTAAAACGCTGAAATGAAAGAACAATTAATCTCTTTATGCCTTGCATGCCACATAATTGAATTCAATTCAAGTTAAAACAAGAAAAAAGTTTTTAATTTCCCTTGACATTTCTTGTATGTATGAATGAATGTTCATACATACCATACATACATAGTATGTACACATGTATTTATGTACATATCACCCGTTTGCTGCAAGACGGTCATAAATCAAAAAACTTAATTTTCGAGTTAAGCATACATAACTGTTTTATCTTGTGTAATAAAATCATAACTGTATGTTATCAACTCTTCGAGTGCGCAGAGTTTTTGTCGATTTCAATTGTATGGAGTGATCGGAAATTTTAAAAGTTTTAATGAGTTTTTCTCGAAATATATGGTTTTTTTTAGTTATGCCAGTCTTGCAGCAAACGAGCGTAGCAATATTTTAACAAGGTGTTTTTCTTACGCTTGTGTAATTTTTCACTTTCATTTTCTTTTGCCGTTGTGTTGTTAATTTGATCTAAAAGTATTAAAAACTTTCTTCTCTCCGTGCAGATGAGCAGCAAAGGCTTCTTCTAATATCAAACATCAAACCATTTGAAAAACGAGCAATATCGTTCCAATCGTTCCAGTATTATAATATACATAATATATGTATGTACGTACGAGTAGCGTTTTTCCGCTGGCAATATATATCATACAAGCACACACACTCCCATTTGACACACACGTACACAATTGAAAAGTATAAATTTATTGGATTCACTTTGTAACTTTCACTAATCACATACGTGAACCGAAAAATAGAAGAAAAAAAATTTTACCACCTTTTGTGGTAATGTAAGGAGTTTTTCATATGTGCGTATGCAACTTGTGCTTGTGTGTGCGTTTGTGCTAAAAGGAGTTAATACGTACTAGTAAGTGAAACCCATTTTGTCTGCCTGCTTACATTTGGTGAGGAGTGCCTGTAATTTGCATGTGTGTTCTATGTGGGACACATGTACACATTCTTCACTTTTACCACGATATCGATGTTATGCCCACACACACACACACACACATTCACACGCAAAAAAGGATTAATATTTACATTTTTCTAATTGTAACTTTATGCCTTGCTGCACTTCTTCACTTTCCTTTCTATGAAATGTCGTTTGATTTATTTGATATCTCTGATAGTTGAATCATATATGTACATACATTCGAGTATGTATGTATGCATGTATATTTGATAGTTGTTGTTGTAAGGATTAATTAATTTCTGTGTGACATGTGCGCATTATATTAAAAAGTGTTTCTTTCTTATTTCTTCATTAAAAACTAAGATACACGCCAATGCACACATACACATTTAGCAGACAATCACATTAGGCCTCATTAATCTAGATATGAGCTTGTAGCTAGTTTTAAAGATTTAGACTTGATTTGGAGAAGCATTAATGTCAGGAAAAGCTATTGAAATAGAAAGAGAAAACTTTTGGGCCTTCCTGAGCGCATTTTTCATGTATCCGTGATTAATTACTTATTTGCGAATTGATCGAACCACTTACTGGATGATGGTGTATGATCCAATATGCGTGGACAACGTGTATCGAATAAGATGGAATCGTGAGTTGTATGAGCTGTATGCTGGCACTGGCATAGTCAAGCTTACAAAAATCCAGGGGCTTCGCTGACTTTGTCATGTTAAGCGAATGAAAGAAGGCGCTCCGACTAGAATGATATTTTATACGAGTCAGGGTGGAGGGACACGCAGAAGAGGATGACCTGATCTCCGTTGGAAAGTTTTTTATAACCTAAAATTTTAAATATTTTGAATAATAAGAACTCTAACAAAAAAGATTTGCATAATCAAATCTTAATCATCCGCGGAAATAAGGTGTGAACCATAATTTTTACGTATTCATTATATGCAATTGTCAATAGTTAGGACCCTTTTATCTTCAAGTGAAAGTATCAATAAATAGTGTAGTATGTTTCTATATTAGTTATTTTCATCTTGGATCTACTTAAGTCAACATGTTGAACCAACAAGTACAGCGCTGCAAGTTAATACTGGACATATAACTTGACTGATACGACGAAGTCTAGACTAAGCATTGCAAGGGAAAGCACATCGAGTATAGCGACGATTTATAACGTCATAAATAACTACAACGCGGGAAACTCCATCTGGGTCCAAACAAGGTCCAAATAACCCAGAATTGCTAAAAAAAAAGGTTATTAGTACATATCGGCCTAATCCCACGAGTTCGACTCGAGATGTTGCAGCTACAGATGGTACATCGCAATCAACAGCAATGCGATATAAGCGAACTCAAGGATTAAGGACCTACAAACAGCAGAAAGTATCGGACCGGTCGGAAGCAAAGGAAACAATAGCGAAGATGCGTGCCCGAAAGCTGTATGACATTATCTAACCAAATTCGATAGCGTGATTCTCGATGACGAGACCTACTGTAAGGCGGACTTCAACCAGTTGCCTGGGAATGCCTATTTCACAATAAAGAATAGGGATGCAACACCCAGAAAATACTAAGTACCCGTGTGTGAAGACATGTAGCGTTGCTGAGGAAAGTTGGCATTACCGTCGTGTACTGCCATCTGTCACGCGACACCACACTAAATTTCAAACTGATTCATAGGATAGTTTTTATTTGGCAGTTAGTATCACACATGTTTCGTGTTTCGCGATAAAATGGAAAAAGAACAATATCGATCCGTAATTCTCTTTTTATTTTTGAATGGAAAGACTTACGAAGAAATAAAAGGGAAGCTGCATGCTGTCTATGGGGACCCTTCACCATCTATGACAACCGTAAGATATTGGTTCAACGAATTTAAACGTGGCCGTACATCTATTTTTGATAAGGAGCGCCCAGGCCGCCCGGCATATGTGGTTACCGAGGAAATCGTTGAAAAGGTCCACCACATGATTCTCGCTGATCGCCGAACGAAAGTGCGCGAAGTAGCAGAGGCCGTAGGAGTGTCGTACGGAACGGTAATTAATATTTTACATGATAGGTTAAGCAAGAGAAAGGTGTCGGCCCGATGGGTGCTGCCATTGCTTACGGTGGACAACAAGAGAATACGGAATTGTCGCGGCCAAATTGCATGAATTGGACTACGAATTGCTGTCGCACCCACCGTACTCGCCCGACTTGGCTCCCTGCGACTTTTTTCTGTTCCCCAACATGTGGCTCGTGGGAAAAAATACAGCTTAAACGAGGAGGTTATCGTCGAGACAGAAGCGCATTTTGAAGAGTTTGACAAATCGTATTTTTTGGAGGGGGAGAAATGGCAGAAACGTTAAGAAAAGTGTATTGTACAAAAAGAGATTACCTTGAAAAAAAAAAAAAAAAAAAAAATTTGTGAAAAACTTGCATCTTCATTCCTAACACGGGTACTTATTGATCTACCGTCGTAAAATATACCAAATTTCCAAAATGCTTCATGGTTTGGCAAGCTATTTGCAACTTCGGTCTACGGATCAAGGCGTTCATTACGACACGAACAATTAACTCCAGAATTTATATAGAAGAACGCAGTGACTACTATGCAGTAGTCACCGAACGTACTGTCCAGTCTCTAACTGGGAACGTTAAGAAAAATGTTAAACAATTTTGCAACCGCTAATAATATTTGATTCAATTTTTATGTTAATTATAGTTTAAAAAATACTTAATAAACTGAACTTTATTTGACTGAAATCGGACTGTTGGTTAGTTTTTAATGTCTTCGTAAATTACGGTTACCCTGAAAGTAGTTTACTTTCCTGGCATTTACATAATCCCAGTTATTCTGGAATTAATTTTTTCTGGTTTACTCCTTACCACACTTTTGAAATCTTACATAGGAACCCTTATTTATTTATTGCAGATTCTGATTTTACGGTTAAAAATACTTTTTGTCTGAAACTTTTTGTCGATTCATGGATGATGGCGGTGCAATGAGGCAACTCTAAAATCTTAAATAGGGAACCCCTTTTTTAATTACGTATTCGAATTTTACGGATAAAAACACGTTGGATTTGTCCAAAACATTGTTTTGATGGCGTCGTTTGCACGAAATTACGGTTACCCTGAAAGTACTTTACTTTCCGGGCATTTACATAATCCCAGTTATTCTGGAATTAACTTTTTAGGTACCAAATTTTGAATATTTATTATGAAAACGTTGTTACGTTATTTTTTACGGCAAATGTAAAGCAGAATCGTGTGCATAAGTTATCAATAGGAAAAATCAAAAAAAAAAAAAAATGTTTGCGTCGTAATTGGTTACTTTACTTCACTTTTAATGGCACAACAGCCCATGGAGGGCCTAGGCCGAGCTTTTCGCATCCTCACTCATGTTGTGCGTGTTATATTTGTACATGAATGGAAGGGACCTACAGTTTAATGCCGAATCCGAACGGCGAAGTGAAAAGTTTTTCATAGCAATTTTTACTCTTGTAGGTTTGCCATTGCCTGTCAAGAGGTGGTGCCGTGTAGAAAATATATTTTTTTTTACATTTTGATTTTGCCTGTGCCGCGATTTGAACCCCGGACTCTCTGCGTAGCAGTCCAACGCATTACCACTACGCCACAGCGACCACTCGTTATTGGTTTGGTACCTTAAAAATCCAGGATCAGTAACTAATTTTTTCGAAACAAATTGGATTGTGTTGTATTATTTACAAAAAAGACAACACTATGTCAGATTTTGAAGTTTGTTAAAAATAATTTTTGCTTTTTTTTGTTCTTATGTGGGTGAAAATTTGACATGAAGTACAATTTACGTACTTTAACGAAAATTAAGTTTTTTTAAATATCACATAGTAAATTAAAAGATTTAAAGCCAGGAACTGGTAGTTGCCCTGGGAGTGATAAAGAAATCAAACAGATCTCAATTTGCAAAAGTATATTCTCTTCCTTTTATAGGTTTATAAATACAGCAACAAAAAGAATGACTAAAAAATATTGCCCGGTCATTGATTAGAACTTTGAGCATCCAAAGCCTAACTTGTAACACAGAATGACTAGGATAAAAATTAAATGTACATCTGTTTAACTTTTGCACTAGGCACACCCTTTCAATTGAACTTCAATAGCCTTTGAATATATACCATAAAATTTCTATTTACACATAAATTATATTCAATGAAATTGTGCAGTCATGTGCAACAATTGATGCCTTGACCAGTAAACATTTGTCAAATTTGACACTCTTTTCTCTTCTCTTCTCTTCTTCTCTACTCGTTTCTCTGTGCACAGATGGTTAACCTGTTTGGACAAGAGAAAAGTTGAGAGGATTTTGTTTGTTTTTTTAACAAAATACGAGCATTAATATCTAATAACAACTTGCTAAATGTGACAAATGTAAAGTAAATAGAAACTAATAAATCCATTTTATTTACACTCAATGACTTTCAATTATGCAAACTTGAAAACGTGTAAAAATGTGAGCACTGGTCAGTAAGTTCAAAGCCTGTGCTCTCCAAGGGTTGGAAGCTAATTGAAAATGAATGCAAAGGGTTGCATTGATGACTGGACACAATGAGTTAACAAATTTTTAATGTACAAATGGTCATCAAAATTCTTTAATCATGAAATAATTTTAGAAATTTTAAATTTTTCTTCGTTAGTTGTAAATGCTTTGACAGCGCTTACAAAATTTTTCCAGACTCAAAATCTCAACATCCGTTTCATTTTCAATTTCAAACATTTTTCACACTCTTTTCGAACGACTTCCGTTTGGGTGGTGGCAAAAAAGTGCAGATGATTCATGCTTTTTAAAGTTATCGTTTAGCCTAACAATACCGCCCGGCGTGTCATCTCCCAGCAGGTCAACGTTGGGTGGGGTTGATTGTTCACTGGCCGTTCATTTTCCATTCACACGCATCGTTAACCTACATGCACACACACACATGAAGCTTCTTGCATCGCGATTGTTGCTAAAAAAAACAAAAAGTTTAATTGCAAAGCCATTGTGAGGCACACATGCCGCCATTGTTGTTGATGGGCATGTTGATTGTGTGTGGGCAAGGGGTCAGCAGGCGTCAATGGTGATGTGTAAAACTATAAACGGGCTGAGTTTTTTCTTAGCCACACACATAATAAGTAATCTTATTGTTGCTATATTTCAGTTACAATATATTTCAATACTTTGCTTTTCACGAAAATAAAAAGAAAAGCATTTTTCCCCAATTTTTTTTCAGTCTCATATTATTTAGATTTATTGAAGCATATTATTATCGCTCACATGACATACATGTTTAATATTTATATCTATTCTAAATTTGCTATCTCCAGCGCAATACATTCGTATGTATTTACTTGAATGCCTTTGTTGTTGCCTTTCTTGCTTTACCAACACAACCAGCAAACAAATTTTGTTTAAAGTTTGCCTTATTTGCCCCTTTGGCCAATTTTAGAATGCGTTTTGACAAAATGACATCAATGACTGACTGATTGCGTTTGCGTTGTTCTATACTCGTGTACTTTCCGCTAAAGGGTGTATTGAAAATCACGAAAATATAATATTGACTGGTTACTTACTTTACTTTTAATGGCACAACAGCCCATGGCTTTTCGCTTCCACTCATGTTGTGCGTGTTATATTTGTACATGAATGGAAGGGACTTACAGTTTAATGTCGAATCCGAACTTTTTCCTTCTTTTTGATTTTGCCTGTGCCGATATTCGAACCCCGGACACTCTGCGTAGCGGTCCAACGCACAACCACTATGCCACAGCGACCACAGTAGTAACGCATACGTTAAAAAATCAACAAAAACACGATCGAAAACGGATTTCTCAGTGCAATTTGGAACGTTTTAAGCAGAAATGTTTCATATCTGCGGATGAGACTTGGGTCTACCATCATGATCATAAATTGAAACAGCAACGTTTACAGTGGACTGAAGCTGGATGATCGGCGCCAAAGCATACAAAACACGAACGATCGGCGAAAAAGGTTATGGCTAATGCTCTCTGGGATGCAAAAGGGATTTTGTTGATTGATTATCTTGAGAAAGGTAAAACAATAAACTCAGAATACTGGATGCATTACTTCGCAAAATAAGACCCGGTTTAAAGAAGAAAAAAAAAACATTTTCATCAAAACAACACACGTCCTCACACAAGTGTTTTCACAATGGCTAAATTCAAGGAATTAAAGTACGAATTACTTGACCATCCACCGTATTCACCAGATTTGGCTCCCATCGACTGCTACCTGTTCCGAAACCTGAAACAGTTCCTTCGTGGAAAGCGCTTTTCGTCGAATGAGCCGCCGTAGAAGCATATTTTACAGACCTTCCGGAATAGTACTTTAATGATGGGACAGTTTTATTGGAAGAGCGCTGGACTAAGTGTATTGAACTGTTAGGAGATTTTACTGAATAAAAAACCCAAACCAAAATAACTGTGTTTTCATATTTAGGCTAGAAACTTTTCAAGTGACCGTATTACAATATGAATTAACTATTGGAGCTCAAGAGGTAAAAACGAAGCAAAAGACAAATGTCTTTCTTTTGATTTATCTTAAAAGTATCAGCCTGACAGGATCTCTTCTGAGGATTTGTAACTTTTCAAATACTGGGGATTAAAATTAAACGTAGTTCACCATATACAGGGTCTTAAATAAGATGAACCCAGAGAGTACTGCTTTTGTGGAATCAGTGACGCAGCGAAAATTATTTTCTTTTTTTTCCTTTGGAAACAACTTCAGATATCAAGAAAGGTGTCGTTAGTTATTTTTCCAGGGACTTTTCTGTTTCATCTAAATATTTCGTACTATACTAAACCCATTTTGATGTGCTATCAGTTCCCGTTGAAATTTTTTATTTAAACATTATTAAAAGTTATTCAACATTTTTTCGCTTTCGCCTGTTCGATTTTTCAACCAACGGACTTTTATGTAAAACTAGAATATTTTTCTTTTTTTATAAAGTCAAAATATTTGTACAAAATCCCTTATGATCACTAAAAAATATTAAACCCGGACTTGTCGATTACATAACCAGCATGTCAAAATTACCTTTCAAGAGCCGCTTAATTGCTGGTAATTTTCCGAATAGGAAAAACTTTTAATCCCAGAATTTTCTCATTTCGTAACTATTATTCGTTCATACATACTTAAGAATATCTCCTATTTCCAATATTACATTTTTCAATACACCCTACTTTTTACCTCTTATGCTCTCATGATATACGCTGTCGTTGTGCGCTTAACGCTTTATTGATTTTGCTTATTGACAAAGAGCAAAGCTAAACGCGCAAGGACTCTCTATGAATGCATAAAGGACTCTTGGCGGCTAATTTGCAAATAATATTGTGAAATTTAATGCTAAAAAAAAACCAAGAAAGGCATGTGACATGTTCATGTGTGGTGTGGTGTGGTGTGCCATGCATATGTAAATTTCACATGTGAGTGATTGAAAGTTTTGAGGGGGTGATGATGCTGTTTTGGACTCGTCTTTATGCGTTTGGCGGTTGCCATTATACAATATTTTAGCTGTTTGCTGTTTTTCCAAAATTTTAAATTAGATTTTGAAATCCTTTTGCAAAGATTTTTTTTTTGGTATTCTTTGCCCTGTTTTTATTTGGTTTGGCAAATTAAGGTCACAATTTACTTTTCTTTTTACATATTTATTTGTACCTTTGTTGTTGTACCTTCTGAAAGGATTTCGCTTCTTTTTTTTTTTGCTGGCATATTGTTATCTATTTTTTCTGTGAGTTGCCGCCTTTGATGATTTCAAGGAGTTATTCATGTGTTTTGTTGTATATTTTCTTAGGGAATTTCTAATGCCAAATGCAAACATGTTGCGAATTTTAAATTTAAATTTAAATTTTAATAAAGGATATGCATTTTGCTTATTTTCTTTTGAGAGATTTTCAAGTGGCTTATTGCGTTGCTGGTACATTTTACACAAGGTAAAAGTATGAGCAGACTACGAAATTGCGGTGGGCGAAGGGGTAAGCTTTGGAAATTATAAAGGAATTGAAAATTGTAGAGTATGTACTCATATTTAGATTTATCCTTATTTTTAAAGATTTTTTAACTTGAATTTTCATACCAGCTTTAATTTACAACGAACTTGCACTTCTCCTTTCGCAAAACACCCCTCAACTTGATGATATATGCGCGCAGTGGACGCACATTTCCCGCTCTATGCGTACGGCTGCCGAAGAGGTGCTAGGCTACCACCGTCGACGGAGAAATATGTGGTACGGCCACATTCGCGATGCTACTGAAGCAAAAAACGCAGTTTACAGTGCCACCCTGCAGTCAGTTACAACGCGAGCTGCTAAGGAACGATACAGAAAGTTGAGGAGGGAGGAGAAACGTATTTTCAGGCGCAAGAAAAGAGATGAAGAGAGACGCGAGTTCAATGATATCGAAATGTTGCGGGACAGGAACGAGGTCCGAAAATTCTTTGAAAGAATAAGACGCCTGACTCTTGGTTTGAAGACCGGGGCCTCTTCCTGCAAGGATGAAGACGGAAATCTGGTGACAGATATCCAGGGCATAATGAGATTATGGAGGGAGCACTTTTCGCAGCAGCTTAATGGCGATGACGGCAATAATCCCGCCACTGCGGAATCCACTCCGGAAACTCCAATCACTGACGGCGTTAAAGTAACGCCGCCTGACTATGAAGAGGTCTTAAAAGCCATTGCTCGGCTGAAAAACAAGAAGCTGCAGGTGCAGATGGCCTGCCTGCTGAGTTGTTTAAGACCGGAGGCGAAGAGCTCAAAAACGCATGCATGAGCTTCTATGCAGAATATGGTTGGATGAAAGCATGCCAAATCTCAGCGTACTCTGCCCAATCCATAAGAAAGGTGATTCCACGATCTGCGCCAACTACCGTGGGATAAGCCTTCTTAATATTGCATATAAGGTTCTATCGAGCGTACTGTGGGAAAGACTGAAGCCCATCGTCAACAAACTGATTAGACCTTATCAGTGTGGCTTCAGGCCTGGTAAATCCACCATCGACCAGATATTCACACTACGCCAAATCCTGGAAAAGACCCGAGAAAAACAGATCGACACCCATCATCTATTTGTCGATTATAAAGCCGGTGGAGGAACACGCAGAAGGGGACGTCCTAATCTCCGTTGGAAAGACCAGGTGCAGGGCAACCTGACTGCACTTGGCCTTATCAACTGGGGCCAGCGCGCGCATAGCAGAAGTGACTGGCGAAGCTTTGTGGAGGCGGCGAAGACCGATCATCGGTTGTAGTGCCAGCTAATTAAGTAAGTTTAATTTACTAAAACTTATCATTATTCTTATTATTATTATTAACTATGAAAACTGGATATACTAGCTTTGAAAATATTCTCGAAACATCGGTTTTTTTGAGCATCTAGTAGAGGGAATGTTTCGTTTAGTTCCATATAGAGTTAATTTCACAAAGATGTAATATTTAGGAAGCTTTCTAAAATAGCTCAACAAGTATTTCTAGCGTGAACACTTTAATGTTTGGAAGGATAATGACTAAATATTTCGGTCTTAAGTATATTTTTCAAAAATCGACATAAAACAAAATTAATGATTCTCATAAAATTATCAAATTATACACATTCAACAATAAAATTAATAACGATTCCAACCAAAAGAACCACTTTCATCATGAACCACATGTACATTGCACATTTGTGCATTTAAGAAAATATGATAGCGTGTGTCGTTATCATTAAAAATTTGGAAAACAAATCATTAATCATTGAAATGGTGGTTTAATTTTTTTTGGAAATTAATTTCCAAACATAAAATGTTGATGCTTTTGTTGTTTTTTAAGTAGTTACCAAAAGGAAAAGTAATTTCTAAAACGCGTGTGGATCGTTGGCAACTCTCCCAAGTCTGATGATGACACATGCGAAGCGCAACGAGCCGCTAGTTAAACATACGAGTACATACATACTATAAACTAATTTCATTTCTTTTCGATTTTCTAGTGCTTTAAAGAATTTTCACACATAGTTCAGCAGAGGATGTGCAAGAAACGCTGCGGGATATTTGCGCCTCGGCTCGCTATCCCCTCACCCCAACTCAACTGACGTCAACAAGACGCTAATGCATGCTCACTGTCACAAAACGCACAGGAAAACCCACATTATACGCACACATTTGATATACTTACAACAATATACTTACATATACGTTGCATTGACTGTAGCAAATAGAGAGCATGAAAAATCTATGATAAAAAACAAAAAACGAATTGCCACCTCCTTTAGTTCCACACGTGAAGAACCGCGCTCGCACTGCTCGTGTGTCAACATCATCGATACTGGCGGCATAAGTTAAAATTACGTACATTTTCTATTGGAAATGTTAAATTTACGCCGATTTTTCCATTCTCACTTCACAACATGCTAATGTTGTACAATTTCCGCAAACGACTGTCATCATGAGAAGAAGCTTTATCCTCGCCATCATTTGGCAAAAGCGAGTCTGTTGACTTCGTTAGTGCGCGAAAATCCCAAAGGGTTTTGCCAAATGATAAATGCTCTATGGTTTTTCAGTGTGTATGGGGGGAAAATGCTTGCGATTTTCCGCAACAAAACTTCATTTTAAAATCTTTAAATTTTTACTCATATGATTATGCGAAGTAAGCTGCTGTTAAATCACACATCATTTCCATTTCATTTTCGTGTTCGTCTTATTTGATTGATGTTGTGTTTATGTGTGACAAACGCAATTTTGACATATCATAAATGTCACTATTGTTGTTTGCTGTTTGTATAAGTTTAAAGCCCAATCATGTGCGTTGCAGCAAGTCTTCTTCATATTTGCCGCCGCCTTTCATCTATTTAGCATTTGTATAATGATAACTACCTACTCGTATGTTGAGCGGAGTAGCTCAGCTTATGTTTTGGGTGGGTATCATGTGGTTTAACTTTTCAACCATTAACCTTTTGACGAAAAGGGTGTAGCAGCTTGGTGCCCCTTGTTGCACATGTGAGGTGACACGGTTTGCATGTTATTTTTGTGACAATCTTTTGAATTTCGTGTATTTATTTTTTTAAAGAAATTGTCATTTATTATAACCATAAACCAGAGGGAGAGGGATGTAAGTTGTGGATAGATGATTGCAAGTGATAGTGTGGATGTGGATGGATTATTGGAAATTTTGACATTTTTATACCCTGCACGTCAATTTACCGTGATTACTTCGGAGTAGATTATTGCTACTCAATTACTATTTTGATGATGGCAAGTTTAAAGTTTAATCAGCAAACAATCCTACATAATTTTGACCCCTTGAAAGTATTGAAAAATCAAAAATATTAAAAAGTAGAGTAATTCTCACTTATGATTAGGTGTAGGTAGTACCTCCAAATACCTTAATTTCCTTGCAAATTACAATTCATTTCTTTGTCAAATTAATAATAGGTACAACAAAATTACACTGTAACACATAATTTTTCATGCTTAAAGGAAAATGTCACTTGCACATTTTGCAAACAAATAAAATCAAACAATTTCAAATGCTACCTACTTCAATGGTGCCATAGTTCCTCAGTGTCAACATGTTGAGACATCATTGTGCAAAAAGTAAAAATATTCAGGGTAAAAAAAGAAATTTGCATTCATTAAATGGAAGAAAAAAATCGAAAAGCGTTAAATTGCGCAAAAAAAAAATATAAATGCTTGACATAAGAGTAACAATGTGACACTTACGCGTAAGAAGACACTTTCACAGTGAACAACCATTTCCGGCGGATGTTGATTGCGAGGGAGAGTGTGAGTGAGTGAGTGGGTGGGAGTGCCACCATGTACCCTTACACTCACACTTCTAACATTCAACATATGCTTAACTTAACTTCCTTCACATCATTGGCATGTCAAAAAAATAAATCGTTTATTTTGCAAATTTAAAAATCTAGAAGTAGGTAGTAAAAGAAAAAAATCTCAAATGTAATAAGAATTGTATTATTGTATCATTGTATGCGTGTGTGTGTGTGTAAGCGCGTCGACTGTGCACACGGAAGTGAAAGTGCAAATTTTTTTCTCGCCAACAGCAACAACTGTTGACAGTATTGTTAACTGCACACGTAGTGGAGTGGTGGTGCAAGGCGCCAGTTGTTGTCATCTTAATATTGTCATCGTCATCACCATCGGCATCATCGGAAACAGCAGCAGAGACACATCAACAACATCATTAGAAGAAGCAGCATCAACATGGATGTCGCCGTCATCATTGAAAGTGATTGTACACACTGCTAATGCTGCTGCTGCTGTTGCTGTATGTAGAGTGACAAAAGGCGCGATTTTTTTAAATTAATGATGTTTTCGTTGTAAAAGCCGCCGGAAAAATAGTTGCTCCGCAAATTGTTATGGTTACTTGATGCCATTGTTGCATGATCCTGGGAAAATGTGTGGAAAAGTTGCACATGTGTGACTTTTCATATCCGTTTGCAATTTTTATTTTTTATTCTACATTTGCCTCCTTCACTTTTCTAAAAAGTATATATTGGCGTTGGCGCGTAAATTGACATTTTCTTTAGAAAGGTTAACGATGTTGCAGTATAGAGATTTCCATTCAACTACTTTTAGTTGACGGCAATTTTTATATCCATCCACACTTGTATGTTGATACGCTTATTATGCTAATGTACTGGCAGTGTACACATTTAAATAAATAAGAAGTTGTGATTAATGATGTTGCTTAAAATGTCAGCTTAAAATTACTCACATATACAATACTTATTTCATTTAACTATTAGAAAATCACCTTTCTTAAAAATGTGCTGCTTTCCATTTTTAAATATGGTTTGGATCCTTTTACCTTTTCTTTTTCTCATCCCTTCCGATGTTATGCTTAAGAACTTGATCTCTTATGCTAACATGTACCTTGTGGCTGTCTGGCATCATTGGCTTCATATTACTTCACTCCACTCCATTCCATTCCACTTTACTCTTTCAATATTTAATCAATGAGCAGAGGACCGAATAACATCAATGTGAATAATAAAAAAATCAAACAATTGACATTCAATATGGTCTAATTTTTTACGCTGCCATTATACAAATTATAATGATGATTATAATCTAAACAAGAGGGGTACAAATATATTCTCTGGTATTCATTAATCCTGCGTAAGTTTACGTTAAATAAAACACGATGAACGCATCGAAAAGGTATTCAAGTCAAATTGTGTTGGCTTTGAACTAAAGTGTTATATACCTCTACCTCTATGATTGAACTACAAAGCACCATTTGCAGAAAACGAAAAAAAATAAATATCTTTCGACATCTTTCTTAAGCCTTTTTATATTATACAATGTGAGCAAAAAACTAAATTTCGCCAAAACGGTGATACGTGGTTGAAGAAAAGAGGTATCGATAACTCAGTGAATGTCTCACGGTAAAGCACGAATAAATTCTGTATAACGCACAGTGGCGTAGATGGTAGTGTGCTGAATTGCTACGCAGAATACCCGGGTTCGAAACTCGGCACAGTCAAAAATCAAAAATAGGAAAGAATAAACATTTTTCTAAACGGCACTATCCTTTGCAGGCAATGACAAACCTCCAATAGTAAAAATTGCCCATGAAAAGCTTTTCATTTCGCCGTTCAGATTCGGCTGTACAAATATAATATACACAACGTGAGTGGATGAGAAAGGCTCGGCCTAGGCTCTCCATGGGCTGTTGTGCCGTTAAAAGGAGAAAAAAAGCCTGTAGTAGTACTATTAAGAATTCATGAGCAAAATTTAATAGTCACTATATTTTTTTGGTTTAAATTTGATGGCATTTGAAATATCTGATATGGGAGGTACTTAGGTGTTGGAATTCACTGACTACGCCAATTTTTAGTTTTTTGGTTTATACATAAAAGTTGAACACGCAAAAAAATTTAATTCTTATGACCACTCCTTGCATTTTTTTGGCAAAAAAAATGATGGAGCTGTCGCAGCAGGTCATCTTACTTTACTTTTAATGACACAACAGCCCATGGAGGGCATAGGCCGAGCTTTTCGCATTCACTCATGTTGTGCGTGTTATATTTGTATATGAATGGAAGGGACCCACGATTTAATACCGAATTCGAGCGGCGAAGTGAAAAGCTTTTCATAGCAATTTTTACTCTTGTAGGTTGCCATTGCTTACCAAGAGGTGGTGCCGTGTAGAAAAATTATTGTTTCTATTTTTTGATTTTTGCTTGTACCGAGAGTGTCCGGGGTTCAAAGGACACTCTGCGTAGCAGTCCAACGCACTACCACTACGCCACAGCGACCACGTTGGTCATCTACTCTTGACATAGGTACATATTTATTTATATGGTACTTGCTTACACATTTTTTTCATAAACCTAAGAAGACGAATTCTGAAACCTGATTGTCGTTAAAATATCTTTCATCAGTACTAAACCCATTTTTAAAAGATTTTACCAAAAATTTAAAATATTTCGAATTTTGTGGCAAATGTGAATCATATCGTTGGTCATATGTTGGACCCCTGGTAGCTCATTTGGAAAAAGAATTATTTTTTTGTTATTTTTTTATCTTTTATGTCATGAGAAAATTAAATGTTTTTTAAAGAATACTGAAAAATAAAGTTATTTTCATATCATGAAGAAATTATTGTAATAAAATATAATCTATTATTGATTTTTATATCATATTTTTATCATTAATTGCTGTGTTTGCTAGTCTTATTGAAATGAGTTACGAGGTGCTAACATATGATCATCGATAGTTATGTAAGAATAATGGAACCATAATATTCATATAGCCTATTATTATCCAATTCTTCTTAATTTTCAATTCAGACATGAAGTTTTGAAAAGTTGGCCCATACAAATCAGATTAAGAAAGATCTAAATTGCTATCTAGTTTCAGCCTTGAGTTCATGTTTGACGAGTGAATACGAGTGTATGGTAAACTTGAAATTTGTGAGTACCCCAAATATTGCCCACCAACTTGCACGCAATACCAATGAAGGTTCGACAGCGTGAATGGCATTCATTCATTACCTTCTAGAGTTTTTTGTTCCCCAGAGAGTAAATGTGTCTATATATATGACGTAAGAACAACGAAAAAAAGAAGAGTAAAAAGGACCAGCGAAAGAAAGTCAAACGTAATTGAAATTGAAGAAATTGAATGAAAATTTGAACAGCAGTCGTTTTTTTTTGCTTTTTTGTTTTTTTTGTTATTGGAAAGTATTACGTAAATACTCGTTCTTGCAACAAGATTGCGTTACGAAATAATGGTATTGAACTTTTTTTTTTATTTGATAAACAATATCGCTAAACAACGAAATAATTCAAAGGTAAACAAATTGATTATTAACTTACATAAGCTCAGAAATATAAAAAAAATAATAAGTACGAGTATATGCACAAATTGAAGGGGAAAATGTTTAAAGTTTGTTTTGAAGGAAGTTAAAGTGAAATTTAATGATGACTACATCAGAAAACCACAAATGGAAATTGTTGAAAGACATAACAAAAATGGAATGCATTTGACGCTAAGCAGGAACATGTTCAGAAAATCAAAAATCTAACCATTGTTCAGAAGAAAAATTGCGCCGGAAATGCTTTGAAATTTCACTGAAATTCACCCAAAAATAAACAGAAAAACAACACACACTTCCGCATAATTAAGTATCTAAAACGCGACACTTAAGCATAGACTCAGTGCATTGCATTAACATAATGATATACGAGCTGAATAAGGATAAAAGTCCAGTAGAAATGCTGCACTGAAGAGCCTCAAATTAATTCAAATACAAAATTAACCCTCCAGTCCGTAGCCGGAGAAAAAATAAGAAATGTCAGCACCAACGAAACTGTTGACTTTTCTACATTTCAGTTCCTCATGCAGGGTCACCCTTACTATTAGCACATAATCCTGATGGGCATAAAATTTCTCAAGTTTTTACTTAATTTCACCTTTTATCTTGCATAATTCAGGATAGTGATTTCTGCTAATCGCACACGCTTCACACCGAAAAACAGACCAGAAAAATACATTTCAAGTGTTCTGTTCAGTTTTCTGTTCATTTCCGTTTTTAATCACAAATGTGTGCTTCAATTGTTTTCCGAGCAATTCGCAGGCATTGTTCGAAGGTGTTGCGTTGCGGCAAGTTGACAATTTTTTTTTTCATCATTCTTTTTTTTCTTCAACATATTTAATATTAGGGCATAAACACCAGTAAGGCACTGAAAGGCATACGAAAAACGGACCTCATCTGGAAAATGGTGTTGATTGCGTGTGTCTGTTCTTGTCTTCTTTGATTAAGTTTCTGACACCATAGAAAATTAAATTGGAACAAACAAAAGATTTCAATGTATGACGCTGTACCTAAAAAAAAATTCGTAAAAACTAATTTCCCATTAATGAGGGTGTTTTTCTTTTTTCGTTGAGTAACGAGAGAGCGAGCTACTATTCAGGAGCGTTTCTGTGATGGTACTCACTCACTTGTCTAAGAGCGGCCAAAGTAGTCTAGTTTAGCAGCTAAATATTTGGAATATAAATAAATAACCTAACGGTAAATTAGATTATCCATCAATCCACAATTTGCGGATTTCGAATACGACCATAAACTTTTATGCCATTGCTTGCGGAAAATAGAGATATGCAGCATCTTGCTTTGTCCAACATTTAATTGCCAGAAATTCATTACTCTTCGTGAATGGCAAATAGCTTTGAACCAACCCTGACCAAACGCTGTCACATACTCGCATTCTCATTAATATTAAACTTTTTGTTCTGTCTACTTTTTCTTCTCCATACCTACCTTAAACCATCGGCGTTTGTCTTTTTTCGAGATTAATTTGTGTGCTGCCAAATTTTGACATTCGCTGTCATTTGTGTGTGAGCTGTGAAAATGTTATATCTTAATTTTTGTGGGCAATGCTTCAAGTGCTGGAATTATTGAGTGGAAAATTATTATTAATTGAAATGGTATGAAAATGTGATATCGTATTACAGCTTTGATATAAAATAGTAATTACTTGCTCTTCATCTGTGGTGAAATTCTAATGCTAATGTAGCTGCAGGCATAGTTCAATGAGATAGTTCAGAACAATGTTGGACACAATCGAATACTTTTAGTAGTAAGTATTCGATTCTTAAAAGAATCAGCAGTGGTGAATATCGATTTTGACTACTCAAAAGTAATTAGTATTTAGTATCGTTATCGTTATATCGTAAATCGTTATATTTACTCAGGATTGAACAGAACTTGCATTCAATATCTAATCGATACTTGTGCTTAGTATAGAATCGATATTTGCACTCAGTATCAAATTGATACTTGTAGTGAGTATTAAACCGAACTTGAACTCAGTACCGAATCGAAACTTGTACACGGTATTGAATAGTTACATATACTCAGTATCGAATCTATGGTGACTTGTACTCAGAAACAATCAAAACTTGTACCAGACTCAGTATTGAAGTGAAACTTGTGTGTAGTATCGAATCGAATTTGCGCTCAGCATCTAATCGAAGCTTGTACTCAGTATCTAATCGAAACTTGTACTCAGTATCTAATCGAAGCGTGTACTCAGTATCGAATTGAAACTTGTGCGCAGTATCAAAACGATACTTGTACTCAGTTCTCAAAAACGAATCGATACTTTTATTATGTAATATTATATTATACAATATATTTTGAAACAGTCAGTTTAATATGGTCTATACTTTACTTTACTTTTAGTGGCACAACAGCCCATGGAGGGCCTAGGCCGAGCTTTTTCGCATCCACTCATGTTGTGCGTTTTATATTTGTACATGAATGGAAGGGACCTACAGTTTAATGCCGAATCCGAACGGCGAAGTGAAAAGCTTTACATGGCAATTTTTACTCTTGTAGGTTTGCCATTACCTGCCAAGAGGTGGTGCCGTGTAGAAAAATTATTTTTTTCTACTTTTTGATTTTGCCTGTGCCGAGATTCGAACCCCGGACATTCTGCGTAGCAGCCCAACACACTACCACTACGCCACAGCGACCCTCTATACTATACGGTATTTTATTTTAGCTTAAAGTAAAGTCAAAGAATTTAGAAGAAATTTTGTCGCTATTGTTTGCGGTAATGAAGGGAAATAGTAGCGCTAGAAGTGAGAAATGTTTAAAAATGGATTTTTTCGCAAAAATATTGTATACTTAAAAGTAACGATACTCCCTATCCCTAATTCTGAAAACAAGTCAGCAGGTTTTGAAGAAATAGATTTGCCATTCGAATTCAAAACAAAAGTATTAAATCTAATACGAATATTTGTCAGAAATTTTGTCAGAAATCATAATTCGCTTATGATATGTAGACCCTTATAAATGATTGCATTCCCTGTCAGCTTTTGTTTCAACGTGTACAACAAACTTTTTGCCTCTATTTAAATTTCCACATACATAGAAGCTTTATTTAAGATTTAAATGTCTGATTTTAAGTTTTTGTAGCTATTTTCATTTCTATGCTCCCTTTTTAATCATATGCAACCCATTTGAGGAAAATCCAATGCTTTACACTCCATTTACTAAATTTTTTCTTTGTTATTGTTGTTGTTGTCGTTGATGCTGTTGATAAGGACAGCAGCAAACAGCATCAACCAACAACGTCGACAATGACAACTCTTTTTTAAAAATTTCAAATATTTTATGATGAAAAATATTTTTCGCTATTTTTCACATTAATTCCATGGCTCTTTTCAGAATCTCATTGCCAGAGCAACCTCATTCATCACTGTTACATGCAGGCGAGTGTGTACATGTATGTGTATGCATATGGGTTTTAAAGTACACAGTACAACAGACGATGGCGTCAAAGGTTATGGCAACATTTTCTACACAAACAAACACACACATACCAGGAGTACGAATATCCATGTATGTAGTATATAACACGATCTTAAATTCATATCTGTTCATATCGCGCTCTGCTCTATTCCACTGGAAACGTATGAGATTTCAATATTTATCATTTATTGCTTATTATTCTGAGATCTGAGTGTATACGAGTATACAATGTATGAAAAATTGTCTGCTGCATTGTGTATCACAGCTTAAACGGAATGTGTATGGGGCTCACATGCACACGCCACACACACACACACACACACATACACATACGGAAGCAAGGTCCTTTTCAAACTTTACTCCCAAATAAAACATTGCAAAATGATTTCATTTCATTTCAAAAATGGGAATGCGTGCGTGCGATTTTACAAAACGAAAAAAGTTGAAAATCCTAAATAAAAATACATACTACAAATATTTTTCTGCTAGAACAGTGAAATGGATAAAAATGATAAATATCTAAGAAAGAAGAAAAAAGCTACATTATTTTTTTTCTCTTCTTCATATTATTATTATTAAATTGATTCCTTAAACAATGTGAATGATTTTGTTGTGTTGCACAGCAGCACCGCGTTTTATCACTCATATTTTGTCACACAGGATAAATCCGGCAATACAATGGCAACGAGGCAAGGACAATGAAATGCAGACGAAGGGGTGTGCATATGCAGGATTGCTTTGTTGTTATTTCGCTGCAGTGCAAGCACCTTTATTAATTTTGACAATGTTTGTGTATGTACAAATGTAGTGTTGTTTCATGGTAATAAATCTGGAAAAAACATCGAGAAACTGAATTCTTTTATGTGTAAGAAAAAGGATTTCATTCTGGGACAGAAAAGCACGGAAATTGAATTGTGAAAATGTTTGTGTACTTACTTGCATATAAATGGAATTATTGCCTTCGTTTTTTTTTTGGATAAAAATATGTTGAGAATTGAATTATTATGGTGCTTGCCAGTGAAGCATTTCATTTCTGTTACAACAACTGAAATGTATGTACAAAATTCTATGAAATTCTATCTTTGATAAAAGAGATTTCTATATGAGAAATGTCTGGGTGATTTATGTTATGCTTCTGTTTTTTTTTTATTTATTTTGTAATAGTTATTTGATATACGTTATTTCAACGGAAAGTGGGTTTTGAATGTTGTTTGAGGCAGTTTCATATAAAAAATGAAATGATTCACGCAAATCGATGTTTAGGAAACTCTACTTAGTCTGATCCCATAAAGATATTGTAAAATTATAAATTACTATCTTTTTACAATGTAAAATGGTACCGTACTCTTATGTCCTAATATCTACATACCGCTACCTTAATTGGCTAAAGCCCTAACATCAAAATCGAGTTTATGAATAAGATTATCCATTTTGGAGCCACACCCCAAAAACTTACATTTTCTTTAAAATTTTAAATTTAAATTAAAATTTTTCGAAATCAATGCTGAAAATATTAAAGTTTCAAAACGTCTTAAGCTTTTTTCGTTCAGTTTGAATCATAATTTTTTGAAAACAATACTAAAAATAATACAATTTCAAAATGATTTTAGTTTTTTTTCAGCCTCACTTAACCCTCTGTCATTTTGATATATTATTTTCCAAAAATTATTTATCCCAGCTAGTTTTTTTGATCCACACGAGGAACGCGCGCAACTCTCTCTGAATCTGGCCTAGGTTTATAAACAAACTCTTTCACAATTGCTTCTTTAGGCTAGCAATTAATATCAACGATTTTGTCAAAAATCTCAGCCGGAATACTAATTTTAAAAGATGCAATATCTATTTGGGGGCCTGGGACATTGACCATCAATGATGAGAGGCTGTTAGGAGCGTTCGAGAGGAAGATACTCCGTAAGATCTACGGTCCAGTATGCGTGGACGACGTGTATCGAATAAGATGGAACGATGAGCTGTATGAGCTGTACGCCGACACTGACATAGCCAAGCGTATAAAACTCCAGCGGCTTCGCTGGCTGGGTCATGTTGAGCGAATGGAAGAAAGCGCTCCGGCTAGAAGGGTGTTTTATTCGAACCACGGTGGAGGAACACGCAGAAGAGGACGTCCTAATCTCCGTTGCAAAGACCAGGTGCAGGGCAACCTGACTGCACATGGCCTTATCAACTGGCGCCAGCTCGCGCATAGCAGAAGTGACTGGCGAAGCTTTGTTGAGGCGGCCAAGACCGATCATCGGTTGTAGTGCCAGCTAAGTTAAACTTCAGAACAGAAATGTCATTAATTTCCATTTTAGATTTTAGTATATGTAATTTTATGTCATCGATTGTAGTATCATTAGAAAAATGAGAGATAAAAACAGTTTTTTTTGGGTGCTACTACTTCTCCTGAAAAAGTCTAATAATGTATATTAGGGTTTTAGCAATGAATGTATATGGTATTCTGGAGTTATAAAATGTGCATCACTTTAGAGCATTAATCTAAAAATGTAAAATCTCATTTTAAATAAATAATCTTTTGCCACACCCAACCACCGTGCAAATAAGAAACGTTAATAACACAAGCAATTCGGCTGACAACTGAGCAACATGTCAAAAGCGCAACGAGCTAGGAAGCACGCCTGCCTCATGGGAAATTGACAGGTTGTTAAGAATTGTCGTTCTTACTTTGCAATTTGTATACCCATAGGCAATTGTTTGTTACACATTCACTCATTTCGCTTCATTTGCAGTAATTTTGGATAGCATTATAAAAAAAAAAAAATTAAGAAAATTCCAAGCATATTCCGCGAATTATTGACAGCTTAAGAACAGTCAGGCAACCAGGCAAAGGAGGCAAGTCAGGAAGGCCCTTGCACAAAGATGCCCTGAAAAAAAAGTTTATATTCGATTTAATGATAGTATTGCCGAAGTTCTGCTGTTGTTCTATTGGTAGCTTCAGGCTGTCTCAGGACACATTGTCGGTGTATTTTTGTTGATGACTTTAAGCTGGATTAAATTTGGCGCGAAAAGAAAAAAAAATACTAATTTGAATAATAATAACACAATAAGTATAAAACTTGGTGGTAATTTATGCATTGATTTCGGAATTACAATTCTTCAAAATTTTATTTTAATAAAAGAAGTTGACTTAATTCACATTTTATAATTTAAATATCGCACGCACACATAAAAACACACACACATACGAATAGAAAAACCTAATTTCTTGTACAAATTTTCCAACATCCGTTTGTGTTCATTTCCGTTTTCATTATTTTCTATTTACAGCGTACTATACAACAGGGCATCGAACTATATTGAATGATGACTTCAAAATTCAATGAAAATCATTTTATAATCTTTGACGCTTCACAATTTTGTTTTCATGTTGTTACGCTGGGGAGGGGATGATTTCTGAAGAAGCGCGCATCACTTGAAAATATGTCACAAAATTTTTAATAAATTCATTACGCAAAAGAATACAAAAGCTGTATAATTCCATACATGTATTTAAGCACTTTCTATGGTTGCGTCACGCATGTACCCATTAGGAAATTAGGGAGCTTATGCATCAGCCATGTCTGAAGACTTTCTAGTTACCCAAGGTATGTGCCTGAATGGAAATGTAAGTGAAATTTTTCATCAAAGTCTCGCACTATGCTTAATTTATGGGAACATATTTTTCGACTGAAATAGTGGCACTAGAAATTCTGTTCTAGAATTTCTCTTCAGAGACAAAAACGTCTGAAGCAACACCTGTGTATTTCTGTACCTATACCTAGTGTTACCAACTGCCCCGAATTTTGCAGGATGTTCCGGAATTGTGGTCGCTGTAGCGTAGTGGTAGTGCGTTGGACTGCTACGCAGAGTGTCCGGGGTTCGAATCTCGGCACAGGCAAAATCAAAAAGTAGAAAAAATAATTTTTCTATACGGCACCACCTCTTGGCAGGCAATGGAAAACCTACAAGAGTAAAAATTGCTATGAAAAACTTTTCACTTCGCCGTTCGGATTCGGCATTAAACTGTAGGTCCCTTCCATTCATGTACAAATATAACACGCATAATATGAGTGAATGCGAAAAGCTCGGCCTAGGCCCTCCATGGGCTGTTGTGCCATTAAAAGTAAAGTAAGTAAAGTTCCGGAATTCCGGTAATTTTTGTGAAGCCAAGAGAGATCAGTTACAATTGTCCAGTATTACCGACAAAAAGGCATCTTAGAATATTTACTGAAATTATGATTATGCTACGCCTCCTTTTATTTATGTAGTACATGCAAAATTTATAACAAAGAATTTATATTATTATTTCGAGCTATTTACCCTCGAGGGTTAGAAACACTCCCGAAAAGAAGGGTTTGTGAGAGGTAGTAATTTTTGTCTGCTGTGAAAGTATAAAGTATTAAATTTTCTAACTAAGACAAGAAATTTCGCCGGAGACGTCAAAGCTATAAGAAGCTGATCTAAGAGTTGGTTAAGGAAGAGTTTGTTTCGATAATTTTGAAAAATTAAGACCAAATTCAAACCAGAAGTCGGATAGATAGTCAGGCCAGAAGCAGAAGAAACGATTTTCATATCGAAGGTTAAAGTAGAACAAAATTCGTTACAAAACAAACAACAGACCAAAATAGAGCGCCAAATTCATATTAAATTCAAATCAAAAACATAGCATAATTAAACTCAAACTTTCACCTATAATAAAAATCGAATGAAATTAAGAGAAAACTGCAGAAAAAAGCAGACTTGGTAAAATCTTGGAATATGGTAAAAATCGTACCATATTCAGATCAAAATCGGAAGACTAACAGCAGATAAAAATTTAAAGCAAAACTTATACCAATATTTGTATCGAAAGTAAAGCCAAATTCAGACTTTAAATTAGAACAAAATTTAAATCAAAAAACCATTCAAACAACAGATCAAAAGCCTGACAAATCGAAGACCTGAACTCTGAACTCTACTTTATCAAATTTTAATTTTTTTTTAATTTCAATTTAAATAAACTTATTGAACAAAATTCATTACATAATTTGCTAATACCTATTACAAGCCAATTCTGGAAGTTTCAACTATTTGTTGTTGCGTAATGATTAGGTTAGATTAAGAAGTGGTGTGTGGATTTGCTTTATACTTCCACTCCGAGATATGTGGGTCTATTGTGAATGCCTTCATATGTGAGTACCACATATTATTATGTTCCTTTCGATATTAATATGTCCGAGAACCCAGCATACAAAGACAGTTCAAGGTCTGACAACCATGAGTGAAGCATGACACTGTGATACAATCTTTGATATAACTATTTTGGAATCCATTGCCTTAAAATCTGCCTGGCTGTCCACAAAGATATTGACATTCGATGACATAATTGTGCTATTTTGTATAAGTTGTACCGCTTTTTAGATTGTGAAGATCTGCAATTGAAAGACACTACAATTATCATGTGATCATCTTACCTGCAAGCCATTTGGTTGGAGACCCGCTCCGGTTCTGCTATCCATCTTAAACCCATATTAACTCATTCTACCAGTCTTCTCTTCTTCTTCTCTATCTCTCCGTGAATTACTGAATGTCTATAATTGTCCAAATCCCACACGTAGATACCCGAGTCGCAGAGTGCGGCTTGGCCCTGAAAAAAAAACAAATGCAGCAAGTGAAATATTATCTTTTGCCCCTCTTAAGGCACACAACAGACCACTTCTCCGATTCCCAAGCTTTCCAGCCTCTGCAGCATTACTGGTTGGACTTCAATAAAATTCCGAATTCACAATTTCTATGACGCTGAATTGATCAATCCCATTCAATTTCCTACTGGCTATGTAAATGTGTGAATGAGTGCGTCCCCCCTGAGGCTAAAGGATAACATGGCACACAGTGGGAGTTTAATAAATTTTGCTGAAAGGTGTGATTGCTGTCTTTCGATACGAAAAAGCAACAATTTCAGCAATTTTTCTAGCCTACAGCAAATCTCTCACAATAAACACAAAATGAAACATTATTGAAAACGCATGTTGTTCTCAAGTGCTGCACTCTTCAAAAGCATTATTACTTTTTTTCTATAACCAATTGTGTAATGCATTGAATTTTGAATATTGAATATTAAAATTACAATAATTTCAGTTTTAAAGTGGTTAAGAGATGCTTATAAAATATAACAAGCAGAAACTTTGAATTACACATTAAATGTAAATAATAATAACGATAATGAGAAAAGGTGGTGAAAATTTGGTTTAAAAATGAAAATGCACTTAAAATTTAATTTAAAGGTCAAAACAAAAACCTCTGGGGTGCACAATTTTTGGTAGCATGAGAGAAAGAAACAATCGTTATTTGCAGCATTACTGCAACGCATTCGAGAAAGTCTAGTTGATTGTTAGCTTGGCATAAACATAACTTAGTGGGGCAAATCTATAATGAGGACATTTAAATTCAATTCAACCAATTTTGCCATGAACTCGGCTCATTCGCGCACTAAGCCACTACACGTTCATAGTTAGTGTTGTTTGAACTCGTTAAAAGCACTCGCTGTTGTTGTTTTTGTTTTTTTTACTGCCAAAAACATCATTGTCTGCACCAAATTTAATGCCAGCAACTTTCCCTCTTTTTTTAATGCTTTTTCTGGCCGCCCACTTCTTTGGTGGCAACTTTCACTTGATTGCCACCTCCTTCGTTTTCACATACACATATCCTTTGCTCTTCTTTCTTTGTGTGTGTGTGTGTGTGTGTGTGTGTGTGTGTTTGATTCAACTGGAACGACATAATTTGGATTAAACAAACTTTACAGCCGATTTATCATATTTAATATGCGATTTATGAACAATTTAAAATCAAATAATGCCAGCTCACATTAAAAAATTATTTATTACTTTGTTGCGATATTTAAATTTTGTAAAGCTCTTTAAGATTTACTTCTACAGCTTTGCCTTTCTCAGAGTTTTATTTTACAAGGAAGTTTTTAAGGAAGTTTTTACATTTTGGTTTTCATTTATGTAAATGTAACTAAGTATGTAATATAATGTATGTATGCAATAGTTGTTAGTGCAACAACAATAGCTAAATATACACACCTGGACAAAATAATAAGTGTGAACCCAAAAAATTTTTAAAATTAACGAAAAAAATTAATGGGCATGGTCTACAATCAAAAGGTAAATTTGGAAGTTTGGTGGCACTGTTTTTGAATGAAATGGGGGAATCCCCCTAACAAAAGTTCTTCTCGATAAAAACTGAGGTTTGTTTATTCAAATTGACCTGGACAATAATATGGGTGTGTTTTGATAAAAATTAAAAGTGAATAAATTTAAAGCTTTATTAAGTTCCAGAAAGTAAGATTTCGATGAAAGTGAACTAAATAAAGGTTTAATTATAATTTTTAATAGTATTAGATGGGTCGTGGAGTTCATTGCAGTACAGAGGAGAGAAGACCTGTTCGTCAACTCCGAGACAAAGGAAAAACCTACAAATTCATTGCCAGATCGATGGGACGGTCTCAGAATTTCATTACAAATGCTCTCAAGCCAGAAAAAGCTATTGAACCGCGTGGAGCACCTAAAAAAAACTTCATTAGTGATACATACATTAGCTAAACGCGACCCGTTCAAGTTGCCCAGAACAATTGCAAGCGCGATTGGGAATGTTGTATCATCACGAACCATTCCAAGATGATAAGTAAGCGCAAATCTACCCGGTAGGATTGCTCGCAAAGTTCCTCTGCTTTGAAATGCAAATTTGAAGAAGAGGACAAATTTAGCATTAGTTCATAAAACGTGGTGCGGTTCACAGGGAGAAAAAAAATGGCGCAATATTCTCTGGAGCGATGAAACAGAAATAGATTTGTTTGATAACGATGCGGAAAGAAATGTTCGTCGCCCGAAAGGCAAAGAATTCCTCGTCCGGTTCACAAAGAAAACAGTGAAGCACGGAGGTGGCAGCTTAATGGTATGGGGCTATTTTTCTTGGCAAGGTATTGGTCTGATACATCAAATTAATGGCGTTATGGATAGATTCGTGTATAAGGAATTTTGGCAACGATAATGTTACCATATGCCGAGGATAATATGCCGCTTTTGTTTAAATTTTCAGCAGGACAATGATCTTAAGCATTCGCCGCGAGTTGTCAAAGCATGGTTCCAAGAGCATAAGGTTGACGTCCTTGAGTTCCCAAGTTAATCCCTAGATCTAAATCCTATTGAGAACCTCTGGGGAGAACTTAAAGCCCAAAACAAAACGCAGTTATGGGAAAATATTAAAATAATTTGGTACAACATTCCTGTAGAAACTAGTCGGAAGTTGATATCGTCAATGCCCAGAAGAATCTAAGTCAAGCTTTTTTGAAAAAAAATATGTTCACACCTATTATTTTGTCCAGGTGGGTAGGTGGTACACTTTCTTTAGCATCAATTGAGGCTTCGTAGTATCCAAATAAAACTAAAATAAAATATATATGTATTATACTCAAAAAAAGGTGCAAATTAAGATTGATATTTTTATAATATAATTTTCAATCGAAAACGTTAATTTTACAGTAAAAATAATATCAGACTGACTTATTTTGTTTTAAATTTTACATTAAAACTGGTGAATGGCTGGTAATGGAGCGTGATGATGAAATGAACGGATGATGATGATGATGAACTTTTATCATCCTCATCCTTTATTTTTTTAGTGTTACAGACAATTCTGAAAATTTTAAATTTATTAGTCTGAGCGCCTCCACAGGCAATAACTTAATAAGTTATTTCTCATCTGTTTGTGTTTATTGAAATAAAATTATATTAAATAAAAAAAAAGACTTTTTTATTGTTTTATTTAACATTTTAAATATTCATTTCTACGTTAAACTCATATCAAATTGACTTTGTATTATATCAATAATACATACTTTGTTCTCATATAAATTCTAAATTAATTTTACTTTAATGTTACACTTTGTCATATCATTTTAACGTTTTAAAAATGACACTACATTGAAATTATGTTTTTATTGTACATTTTCACTGTTAAAATTACATAATTTTCATATCATGTTGCTTTTATATACTTTTTTTTTTAGTGTAGATTTTTTTATAGATTCCCGGCATTCTTCTTGGCTCAACAGCCCATGGATACCGAGCTTCTCGCATTAGTTAAAGTGGTGCGAGTTATATTTGGACATTGAGCGGAATCTTAAACCTTACAGTTTTATACGGAATCCGAACGAGTTGAGATTTGAGCCCGGTCACCTTGTGTAGCAATGTAACACACTACCAACAGTTCCACAGCTCTCGTCATTAATGAGTTAAAATATTAATGTCAGAAAATTGTAAAATTTATTATTTTACTGTGATCTGAGAACAACAAATCACATTCGTATAACATCTTGGGGATTGTTAAATAACGCTTTCTTGACCATTTAATTAATAGTGAAATAATTTGAGAATTTTGTATTTTAAACCAAAACCGAACATACCGTGATCTAACCGTTTCTTTGGCATACACTTTTCTCATTGATTTCCTAAGCATACCCATACACATTAAATCTTATGCAAATGTATAACTTACAAAATTAGTCTATTTTTTACTGTTTAAAAAATAGTTATTAATAGATAACTGAACTATGTAGTATATTTTCTCTATATTTAGCTAATTAGTCCTAGCGGGGTGAAAGGGTTAAGAAGTTACTTACACAGTTGCTATGTTATACCATCTGATCATGAACTATAAAACTTTTTCCAAATGGGTTTAAAATTCAGAACTGTGAATATATAGAAATGTTCATAATTTATCAGATGAAAGTTGTGGAGAAACTAAATAAGACAAGTAAATATTTAGCTTTATCTGAATCGGTCTTATATATTCGTTATATGTAGTAGTTATTAGTGCCCGGATAACATTATAGTCAGAATAAGAACGATTTTATTGGATATTCAGGATAAAAATGCAATATTAAATAATACCTATAAGTGGAATCACTTCGCATTGAATAAAAAACAATTTTAAACATTCGTTAAGCATGTCTTCGCATTTAGTTCTGTCAACAATATTCAGTTCATGAACAATCAAGTTTCATACAACAACATTTTTTTTTTCGCTCGTAAAAATTTGTATATTTTGTAAAAACCTTCTTTGGAATCTCATCGAATGCTTGTGGAAGCTTACGGCCAGCACGCTCTAGGCAAAACACAGTTCAATGAGTGGTTCAATAGTGGCGATTTTGATGTCAGAAACGAAGAACTTGGAAGACCACTGAAAAAGTTTGAAGATATCAAATTGCAAGCTTTACTCGGTGACGATGATGGTCAAACGCAAGAACAACTTGCAGAACAATATAATGTCACCCAACAAATGCATTTCTCAACGTTTAAAAGCCGTGGTTTTGATTTTGCAGGTGGGAAGGTGGGTGCTGCATGAATTGACTGAAAGACAGCAAGAAAATCGAAAAACCACGTGTGAAATGTTGCTCGGCAGCTATAAAAGAAAGTCATATCTTCATCGAATTGTTACTGGCAATGAAAAGTGGATCTATTTCGAGAATACCAAACGTAAACAACGATCATATGTTAAGCCCGGTATACCGGCCAAATCGAAAGCAAAGCCAAATCGCTTTGAAAAGAAGACAGAAGACAATGCTCTGTGTTTTCTGGGATTAGCGAGGAGTTATCTGGTTTGACTTTCTGAACGCTACCAACAACAATTGCCCAATTTGAAGCAAAAACGTGCTCTGCGTCAAAAACGTCCATAATATCAAGCTAGGCAACACAAAGTAATTTTTCTTGATGACAATATACGGGAATTGGTAGATTCGTACAGCTGGGAAGCCCTTCCCCATGCGGCTTATTCAAAATACTTGGCTCCATCTGACTACCACTTATTTTTACCAATGGGGCACGTACTTGCCGAACAGCCCTTCGATTCGTACGAAAATGTGAAAAAATGGCTCGAAGACTGGTTTGACTCAAAAAACTTAAAGTTTTTTTGGCGAGGCATTCACAAATTGCCAGAGAGATGTTAAAAATGTGTAGCTAGAAATGGTAATTACTTTTAAGATTGAATATATAACCATTTTTCTTAAATAAACGTATATTTTCTTAAAAAATAATCGGTTTCATAGATGTACAATGTATAAAAAATTTAAGACAGAGATGGAGACAGCAATTTTAGTCACTGGCAACATATTTGCCAGTCTAATGAGTTCGAAGGTTGCTTCCATTCATGTGCAAATATAAGACGCACAACATGAGTGGATGCGAAAAGCTCGGCGCTACATGCGGTCATAATCGACATTGATAAATTGAAGTTCATTGTGGTAAAGGCATAACACTTGCCACAATGGCTTTCTATCCCTTTATTGGTGTCCTGTGTGATTGCATTCACTCTTTGATTCTCCTTCCTTCTTTCTCCCACCTATCAATCTTCCTTCCAATCAACACAATGCTATGCATTCATAGAGATTAACCCTGTGCGTTGAATTAATCAAAAAACAAAACAAAAAATGTGTAACTAGCAATGGCCATTACTTTAAAGATTGAATGTATAACCATTTTTCTTAAATAAATATGTATTTTCATAAAAAAAATTTAATTAATAATTAAAATTGTTCGTACTTGTAACACATTTTATAATTTTCCGCACCTAAATATCTTTTTATTCACTCAGACTTTGAAGCCTTAAAAATTCATATATACGAGTAAGCATATAGCAATCGATGCAGAAATCTACGAGCTTTATCTAGTATCTTATAAACCGCACCTGATTTATTTTTCAAGGTTCTCACCATTATTTGTTTATTCTAATTTAACATCATACTTCATAGAATTCTGAACAGCTGTGTTTGAATAGTAAACATCGTACGAGTATGTATGTACGAGTATGTTTAATATCCGAAATACAATATTAAAAAAAAGATTAACTTCCGGAGAGTATAAATAGTTGGTAGCGATTTGTATTTGATACCAGTTGCATTTGATACCTTTTGAGAAATAATTTCCAAACATGAATTTTACAAGATTGTTCATTGTTGTCTTGGTTGTATTGTCGGTGGCTTTAGTTGGTACCAACGCCCAAAGAAAGAGAACAATTACAAGAAGAAGGCAAGCTGGTTCAACCTGCCCCAGCTAATTAGTAGAATTTGCAATGGATCCAACTCACTGCCAATGATTAATTTTCATTTAATTTTGCTCAGAACAACTGATAAAATGAAAAAAAAGCGATGAGTGAGTTTAACATTGGATGTTATTCCTAGCAAATAAATAAATAAATAAATTGTTGTAAATAAAAGCTTTAAATATGTATGAAGTGAATTTGTTATAATTGCTTATTTAGAATTTATATGATCACTATTGATCAAAGTACCTGCTGATGAACATGTTAAGCTTTCCTATGTAATGTAATTTGTAATGACTGTGGGTTTGTCAGCCAAACTTGACATGATATAGGAATGGTCTTCTTTAAAGATGTGGCCTAGGGAACAGCTACTCTGATTAAACTGTCATATTCAATTTGGTTTTCTAATGTTTTCTGTTATCAAAATCGTACATTCTTACAGCTTATTGGGTCAAAGTTGAAGGAACGAACCATTTTGATTTATGTACGTACGAATTTCATAACAATGAAATATGGTCACGTGCAAGGCGGTTGTATGGAATATTTTATTTTGAAAAGTGCTCATTCAATATTACATACATGCATCACATTATTCTCAAAGAGTAAATTAAATTCAGACAAGTGTTTTGATATTTTATCCCATTAGCTATATGTATATTTGAAAATGACCATAAATATATATTATCAAGGGAATTTATAAAAGTAATACTTGCATAATGTTCGCCTGCCAAATGTACTTCAAGTGTGGAAATCAACCTTACATTTAAACACAATTGTAGGGATGTGCCGAAACCTCAAAGTATCGATACCGGTACGTATAAGAGCGCTGTATCAAGCGAGTATCAGCTTCTACCCCGAATTTCGGCTGTGGCGAATTATAGTAGCGCTTGTCTTTAATTTTGTTTTTGTTTATTTTTAATTTAAGTACTTTCATAAACATAGTTATGTCGTCAACTGGTAGTGAAAAGATGAATGATATGATCATGGGATATCATTTACCACAATTCCCTTTTTCATTACTTGCTTATCTTTTAAGGAAAATAAATGTTAGCTTTTCAATTCAATTGATGATTCATCTTACGATACCGAGCTTAGTTGAAACCATACGGAAGATGTCTCATATTTTTCTAATCCAGTTGGCGACGAAATTCATAAGTTCGTCATCGTTTCATTATACAAGTGATAAATACAGTATTTCAGTACAGTAAACAGTAATCGATGATAAAGTATCGATACTTTACTTGAATCTTACTTATATAGCAACATCCCTACACATATGTAAATTAGATTTTGGCATGCATTGAAACCTCAAAGTTGTTAGTTTGTGTGAGAGACAATCTAAGCATAACTGACAAATTATGAAGAGAGAGCACTGAGCGTAGTAATCGGTCATTTGACAATTGTCAAACTTGGCAAATTATTTTTATTTATTTTCAATATTGTCGGAAGCAATTATCAAGCTTACTTAAAGAATTTTTAAACAGATAACTAAGGAACGCCGTAATAAACGTAACAAGCACAATCGCGGCCCCGTAAAGCCTTTGAGTTGCACCAACCTTGTTCGCTGTGTACCAAAAGGCAAGGCACACGCCGAACGACCAGGAGCATGGAGGCACATTGCAGTGAAAATACCCTCCCAGCCCCAACAAATTTTTTTCGAACTCTTAAATTTTTCTTAATTGCCCATCTGTAACTATATTGCATAATAATTTGTCATTTAATTCCGCCTTACAATCAACTTTGCATCTTCAGGCTTGAGTCCCTTAACTTCTTTTTTTCAGCCCATTATTTCAATAAAGTTACGACTCTCCATGTTATTGTCACTAAAACATATGTACATGCATACATATATTATAAATAAATAATTAAATATTAATCTCGAGAATAGCCCAGCTTTTCTCAATGTAGTATGTGTTCATACATATATCATATTTAATACATATCTTATTTATAAACATGATACATTATTAGCAACACTTATGCATTTTGCTTACAACTATTGTTTTCATCTTCTGGTGGCATTGCAACTGCCATTAGACTGCGTTTCGTATTCCCAACACCAACCAAAGATACAGCGCCGGGTTGAAACCGAGCTTTCGGGACGGACTCTCTGGAGTGATATGAAGTCATTAATGGAAAAATGATTTTTACAAACTACCGAAGTCTTTTTAAAACCATGTTACATGCTTCGCTTCAGCGCTGTAGTCTCAGTTCATTTTTGGGACAATAAAAAATGCATCATTCCTGTTTCCGCGTTGTTTTTTCCAAACATAAATAAATTCATATTCTACACAAAAAACCTCGTTACGCCATAAATATTATTTTCAAAATTTTTTGTTTACATTTCCTCGCTAAAAATAATTGATTTTTAATTTGACAGTAGAGGCCTGAATAAAAAAGGGAGCACTATGGACTAATGCGGCTACGGCTGTGGTTATATTCAAACACGAAAAAAAGTGCTTTTACTCACTCTCACACCAAACACGATATGCTGGATGAAATGTACACCGAGCACGCAGCATTCAGGGTTAGCAATTATTCTACAAAAAAGGAACAAAAATTTATGTAAAATCGAGGTAAAACATGAGACCCGGTACATCATTATTTTCATGCGTTTTTATCATTTAGTTTTTAAAGTGAATATTAAATATATTATTCATAAAACTATTGAAGAAAAATCAATTTATTTTCATAATTTTTCAATTATATTGTTAATTTCACGCTCCATATTAATAAAATCGTTTAAATAGATTTTTGGTATACCATTTAGTGTTGCCGTTGCTAACAATATAGTATTACAAAAAGAACTGAATTTCGAAAAAGAGCAACTCTGTAACGAACACCAATGCAGCCACTACACCCAGCACGAAAGTAAAATATGATGTGTTCGTCGAACAGCGAACACCAGTATAACCAGCAGCTACCTGGCTATTCTGCCATGAGTAAATAGATGATAGTTGTTATTGTTTTTCCAATTGCAGAGCAAAATTCATGATTTCTCTTTTTCTTTTAGTCAGACATTCGTGCATAAAAATTTTGTCATCAGTATTAATTCCGATATCCCGTAGAGTAAGACTAAGACTTCGGTTTTTAAATTTGCAGTAAGGTCGTGGTTATGTTGGTGTTCGCTGTTCGGCGAACACATCATATTTTTCTCTCGTGCTCGGTGTGGTAGTTACATTCGAGTTCGTTAAAGAGTCGCTTTTGGTCGTAACTCAGGTTTTTTTTAATACTATTTTGGGAGCAACCGCAACACTTAAATGGTATACCAAAAAACTTTAAACAATTTTATCAACGTGAAGAGTGAAATTATTAATATAATTGAAAAATTATGAAAATAATAATATTAAAAACTAAAAACATTCGCAACTTCGCTTTTCTGCATATGAAAATAGTGAGGTTCGTATGTTTTCCTTCTATTTTACACACTTTTTTTTTCTTTTTTTGTAGTATAACTCATTGACAGCCTGAATACTCGCCGTGCTCGGTGTTCCTCTCTGAGTTCTGGATATAGTTGTTGTTGTTATTTTTGAACTCAGCTTAAATATTTTTAGCGCAATAAAATTTTAATTTTGTTTATACAAAAAATGTGTAAATATGTAAAGTGCAAATTATTTGAGTATATTAATCATTAATTATTACAAAAAGCGCGGTTTTATTGCCAAATAATCACTTTATTCCTATAATACCAACGGAAAAAAATTGTTTTACACATATCATGACGAGTTTAATACAAAATATTTTTTTTTCCATTAATTTTTATACATCATGTTTTATGAAAATTTATAAAAATTTAGTTACGAGGGGCCAACATACTTTTTCCTTTTAGAAATTTTATATTTTTTTTTGTTAGTAAAATCTTAGGAGGACTAAAGCTACGTTTTTAAATTCTTTGTTTAGCCCTTTAACGTTTCAGCAACATTTGCTGCCTGTTGTGCTACGGCAATTGTTTATAGGGTGGCATCGCTTGTATGTTGCCTCACACGTTCCTATAATATTGCCATAAATTTCAATAAATTTCTTAATGTACTGATTATTACTTTGTTTATTAACTTACAATTTTCTTGCCAAGGTCCTTCAGCCAACCCGCTTTAATTTGTCCAGCACACACGGCTAAAACAACAACCAACAAGATGAAAATTTTGCAGAAATTCAAATTTGTTTTTTTCGATGACTGAACTTGGAAGCAAGGATTACAACCATTTCCATTTTAACATAATGCAACAAGTAACCATCAAAATCGATAAGACTAAATCACATTTTTTCAAGCTAAGCATGTATTTAATTATGTGAAGGGGATTCCCAGGATGTGCGAAAAACAGAAAATCACCGAATGGTGCGGGAAATTTTTATTATCAAACTATTTAAATGTTAATTTTTTTTTTTTTTTTTTTTTTTTTGATCATGGCTATATATTTTTTTTTCTAATAAAATTTGTAAGCTTAATGATTCAGCTTCTATAAACTATGTTTTTGTTGTTGCTATTATTCAGTATGTGGGGTAGGTAGGTAATAAAAGTAAGCGTGAACTTCTTCGACGTCATCGATTTCTAGCACGCCAAACTCTTTTCGATAGTTTAGTTTTGCGATGATTTTGTTTAATTCTTTATTCTCTTTCGTAAATATAATGATAAAAATATTTATTGTTCTCATATTATTTTTGCTAGGAAGGCGGTTCTAAAAATAATATTTTTTCATTTTTAACTCACGGAATGCGTAAAATATGAGGAAGCTTCTCTTGTAAATATTTAAATGAGGATGAAATTGCAAATAAACTAATATTTTTGATAGGAACAAGGTTACTTTACATAGAAAGCGAATACAATTTCTTGAGCTTTTTTTCATTTCATGCATTATCAATTTTACCAATCACAATTACATAAAGAGGATTTTATATATTGTAATTTCTTTAAATTTAGCGCTTATCAACAACGAATCTTTAGTATAAAAACAGTTTAACTAAGCAAAGTATACAACATCGATTCAAGTGTCCCACCAAATTGTACTTCCAAGTGTCCAATTGCATCAAATAAATAGAACAAATTCAAACATGAAAAAATATGGTATGTACAGTAGAGTCTCGAAAGAGTGAACTAATTCATGCAAGGGCTCTTTACTATATCCAAGTTATTCACTACTTCGGGTTGAAAACAAGTGTTTTTATTGAGCATTTGTGGCATAAAAACATTTAAAGTAACATAGTGTTTTGAGTTTTTACGTTAAAAATGTTAAGTACTATATTTTTGAAAAATATTCTGTAATATTAGTTTGTCTTTTTTATTCAGTGACTGACTTCTGGACTGCCTGGTCACGAAGGGCTTGTAGTGCAAGAATATTTGTGAAGCTGGTCGTGTTTTCTTCAGCCTACTCAATCGCCTTGTCGAAAGCTTTGATTGCCTCTAACGATGTAATTGATTTTATTCCTGAAACTTCGATTTATTCTACGTCATCATCATCGCCACCACTGTCAGCAGTGATCATATCTTCGCCGACACCCAAATCAAAAAATTGCACTGTGTCTTCAATTTTCTGTATACTGATGCTCCTTTTGCAGATTTCTCTACAATTTCAGCCTTTTGTTTTAGCGATAGTACTTTTCGGACGATTTTGCTCATGTTTACGAACACGCGTTTTAAAACGACTCGAAAATTTTATAGAATTGCACAGAAAACATTGTTTACCGTTAGTTTTTTCGCTGTTTTGAATTTTTCTATTTTGCTTTGCATTTTCCTTCTTTCGTTTTTGTTTCTTCTTCTTATTTCTCTGATAGCTGCTTCACATCAGTGTTGCCAGATACTGTATTGTTAATTTAAACACTTTTCATTCAATTTTCAACAATTCACTTTTTATTGTTAAACATAACATTCTGGCAGTTTTTTTTGGTTTTAAAATTTTTCATTTGTTCACTCTATCCAAGTTTGCATTGTTCACTCTTTAGAGTGTTCAATACAAAACAAAACGTGTTCACTCTTTCCAAGTGTTCACTCTTCCGAGTGTTCACTCTTTCGAGACTCTACTGTACATTCAAGCAATATGAAATATATTAAATGCTGTGGCGTAGTGGTATTGCGTTGGACTGTTACGAAGAGTATACGAGGTTCTAATCTCGGCGCAGGCAATATCAAAAAGTAGAAAAAACAATTTTTCTGCAGGACATTATCTCTTGGCAGGCGATGGAAAAGTTGAAAAATGGACTATGAAAAGCTTTTCACATCACCGTTCAGATTCAGCATAAAACTGTAGGTCCCTTATATTCATGTACAAATATAACACGCACAACATGAGTGGATGCGAAAAGCTCGGCCAAGGCCCTTCATGGGCTGATGAACCAAGCCATGAAAAGAAGAAAAGAAGAAGCATTTTTAATAAGTAAATACTGTAATGAAATTACATTAAAACTAAGTTTTATTTATTTTTATTCGAGTAAGTTTCTTCAATCGCGACTCGAGCACCGTTCAATTACTCGTAATATTAAAAATAAATACTCGAATTACGCGAGTAAAAAAGTTTTCTCGAGTTCCATCACTAATCCATATGAAATGTTATAACCACTTCCAAGATATTTAAATACACATCTGAATAGTTTCTGGATGTTTATAAATTTTGCTTTATTATTGTAAAAATGTTGTTCATAAATTAATAAATACTTAAGTAAACTATTCTATTGCTTAGCTTGGAAATTATACATTGTTTAAATGTATCCTTTCAGTGTAGCTGCAACATTTGCTGCCTGTTGTGCAACAGCTATTGTTTTAATGGTGGCATCTCTGGTATGTTGTCCAACACGTTCCAATTTCTTGCCGATCTTCTTCAGCCAACCCGCTTCAGTTTGTCCAGCAAACACGGCAAAGACAACGGCCAATAAGATGAAGACTTAAGAAAAATCCATTTTTGATTTATGGGTAGTTATAAAAATTTAAAATCTTTTCTGGAATGTCTTTCAAGTTCAGCAGTTGAAATTCGAATGATACATTTTCAGTTTGGCATTGGCTTTTATACGTGAATCCAGCAATAACTCAGCTTCAAACTCAAGCGATAAGCACTACGCAGTGTGTGTCTGACAATCGTGGCTTATTGCAGTAATTTGAGTTTGCTTTGTTTTAAGCGGGGATTCCTAAATAAAAGTTGTGCAAAAAAAATATTTTTCTATTAAAGTAAATAGGCGATATCTTTTGGCATCGATTACTTGAAATTTGTAAAGGATATTTTGTATTAGAAAAATGTTTAATTAGAAATCACCAGAACTTAATTTTAGTTTTCTAATGAGTTTGAGATTTGAATAACGATGTTGGAAAAACTGAATTCAAATAATTTCTACCAATTTATTTTATTTTTTGGAGTTCTTTTCAATACCCTACCACTTGGATTTTTGGCCTCAGTGAATTCAAATACACATTGTTTTATTCAAAGACGGTTAAATGGCAAGCCCCAATCACTGACGGCATTGAAGTACCGCCGCCCGACTATGAGGAGTTCTTAACAGCCATCGTAAGGCTGAAAAAAATAAGGCTGCAGGTGCTGATGGCCTGCCTGGTTAAGAATGGAGGCGAAGAGCTCAAAAAACGTATGCCTGAGCTTCTATGCAGAATATGACCGAATGGAAGCATGCCAAGTGATTGGAACCTCAGCGTACTCTGCCCTATCCATAATAAAGGTGATTCCACAGTCTGCGGCACCTACCGTGGGATAAACCTTCTTAATATTGCATAAGGTTCTATCGAGCGTACTGTGCGAAAGACTGAAGCCCATCCCATCGTCAACAAACTGATTGGACCTTATCAGTGCGGCTTCAGGCCTGGTAAATTCACCATCCACCAGATATTCACACTACGCCAAATCTTGGAAAAGACCATAGAAAAACAGATCGACACCCACCATCTATTCGTCGATTATAAAGCTGCCTTCGATATCACGATTAGGGTATCCCTGCAAAACTCATTCGTCTTTGCAAAATGACATTGGCCTACAACACCAGCGCAGTGAAAATTGGGACAGACCTCTTCGCGCCAATGACATCGACATCTCTGGCACTATTTTCTACAAGAGTGTCATGCTGCTAGCATACTCTGATATTGGCATCATTGGCACCAACGCGTGAGCAGTCAGGGCAGCATTCTCCAATTTGGAAAGGGAGTGTCGTCGAGTGGGTCTAGTGGTGAACGAGGACAAAACGAAATATCTTGTGTCAACAAACAAAGAGTCACGGCGTCTTGGACAAAATGTTACTGTTGACAATTATACTTTTCAAGTTGTCAAGGATTTTAGCATTAATAATTGAGAAGCAGGGTCCTGTCTCGACCGACGCAAATATCGCTCTCTAAGTCCCTTATCCTTCCCGTCCTTGGCTCCGTAAGATTTACGGTCCAGTATGCGTAGACGACGTGTATCGAATAAGATGGAACGATGAGCTGTATCAACTATACGCCGACACTGACATAGTCAAGCGTATAAAAATTTAGCGGCTTCGCTGATTGGGTCATATTAAGCGAATAGAAGAAAGCACTCCAGCTAAAAGGGTTTTTTATTCGAGCCATGGTAGAGGAATACACAGAAGAGGACGTCCAAATCTCCGTTGGAAAGACCAGGTACAGGGCGATCTGACTGTACTTGGCCTTATCAACTGGCGCTAGCGCGCGCATAGCAGAGGCAACTAGCGAAGCTTTATAGAGGCGGCCAAGACCGATCATAGGTTATAGTGCCAGCTAAGTAAGTAATTAGGATAAATGGCAAGGAGAGTGGAAATGTGTTGAACTATATTCTGTACGAAATTAATAAATAAATTCGTTATTTCTTTTCTTCTTTTCAATAGCCCCTGAAGGTCTTAGGCCAAGCTTCTTCCAGTTCACCTTACAGATTTTAAGATTATTGCATTTTTGAATCCCGATGTGGTATTCCCTTGTTGACAGCTCATTAGCGGACAAAAAACAATTTGCTGTTGCAGTAATAAAAATTTAAATATAGGCTGAACCAAGCAGCGTAAAACTAGAAACAAAAAGGCGCGCGTAAATGACTCAATTTAGAATGAATAGCTTCCGCTTTTGTTGTGATTTTAACTAATTATTTAAAATTTTTTTTACATATAAAAGCATACGTGATAATCTGCCTTTGGCGCATCAATCAAATCATAATAATTTTATATTTCTCTACTTATATTGACAAACATATACCATACATACATATGTAATAAAACTACTGGCGCTTGCAAGGAATCCCCTTTCCCAGAATTGTTACAATTCAGCATCAAGTATTTTCTTCTTATCGCATGTGTGTGAAACTGTAGGCTAATTCTCGATTATAAAAGCTGAGCTCAAAATTTAGGTTGTTATCATTCACAGCTCAACTAAGCGAAGCATACAATACCGATTCAAGAAGTTTACTTTGTTAACTTTTCCAATTTTTTCAAGTGTATCATACAAATATAACCAATTAAAAAATGAATTTCTCCAAAGTTTTCATCTTGTTGGCTGTCATCCTTGCCGTGTTTGCTGGTCAAACTGAAGCGGGTTGGCTGAAGAAGATCGGCAAGAAATTTGAACGTGTTGGACAACATACCAGAGATGCCACCATCCAAACAATTGCAGTCGCACAACAAGCAGCTAATGTTGCAGCGACATTGAAAGGGTAGAGGGACATAATCTAATGCAGTAGTTATTACTAAATTAATGTATTTAATATTAGTTTCTAATTAAATTATAAATTACTGTGTATTTATTTATTTGAATAAAAAAAGCAATTAAACAAAAGTACTTATGGAAAATGTTTTAACTTTGTATTCTTTCTCAAAATCTTAAGTACTAAACAGGGACGTTCCAAGTATGTGAGTTAAAATGTTAAAAATAAAAATATAATTATTCTCAGGTAGTACCCCAATATATCGGAGGGTCTCCGAGTAATTTTTTAACTACCAATAATTCATTCGGGACGGCGAATTTACGACGTCGGTACTTCACATACACCTTTACCATCGAAGTAGAAGGTAGACAAATTTATAACCCTAGAATTGGTAACTGTATAATTTTTCTCATAGGGAGAAGTTATAGTTATTCTTTCTTAAATGCCATTTGGAATATATCGTTGAGAAAGGAAATCAGAAGTTTTTCCATTAAGTTGAAAAGAGTCGCTAGCGTTTCTTTAGTGTATCCTAATGTTTTACTGAAACCGACTCGAGTTTAGTAATAGGTGCGCTAATCTTTAACGGATGCAATATAATTCACTTTCTTTTTTTAATAGCATAACAGCCCATGAAGGGCCTAGTCCGAGGTTTTCGTATCCATTCATGTTGTGCGTGTTATATTTGTAGATGAATGGAATGAGAATTATCCAGCAAAAGCGGAATTTATTATGAAATAGTAAATTTTCTCGAATCCGCTGAATGTTTGCAATATTTACAAGTTGTCGCGATATTTCCAGAACAACAGCATTCCCATGGATTCATGTATATATGCATAAAGACAAGCTCAAATGGTTATGTACATAAGTAGTATGTACTTAAATGCATATGTAGTGGTCTGCAGTGGTATATATGTAGTTATTACACATCTATGCCATCTAGCGACTTCGGAATGTATAGAATAACATAACAACTACGAAAGAGGTTCGAGGTTTGTGGCCATACTAATTGTGGCTGTGTTAACTTCTTTTTCTTTTTTCTTTTAATGGCACAACTGCCCATGAAGGGACTAGAACGAGCTTTTCGCAGTCACTCATGTTGCGCGTGTTATATTTGTACATGAATAAAAGGGACTTTCAGCCTTATGCCAAATCCAAACGGTGATGTGGAAATCTTTTCATAGGCAAAGTTTTCAACTTGTTGATTTGCCATCGCCTGCCAAGAGGTGGTGCCGTGTAGTAAAATAGTTTTTTCTACTTTTTGATTTGAACCACGGACACTCTGCGTATCAGTCCAATGCGCTACCACTACGCCCCAGCGACCAGCTATGATATGGCTATGTTTACAAATGACATAAAACGTAGCATAATATGAAAACTTCGAAGTGCTCTGGAATGCTCGTGACGGCGATATACTCTGCTATAAATACGACTGCAGCAGCTAAATAGACAGAGACACAGTTTGAAAGTCTTAGTGAAAACACGGAGTCACATACAATTGTGAAATAATTTTAAATATTGTTAATTGATGAATTTAATAAATTTGCAAAAATTTGCTTTTATACACAATCCAGAGATAGAATCTCTGGATTTTTTTTGTTGAGAATAAATAAACTGTAGAAACTAGATAAACGTAACAATATGTTTTTCAATGTTAAGAGTTTAACTTATACTTTCAAGCTGTTTCCGCATCTGTAAACAGACAGCGGCAGACGGGAATATACCGTATAATGTGCTCTTATGTGCGAGGGGATTTCTTTGCCGCTTAATTTTGTCTTTTACTTTGTACCTTAATTCGCAAACTTGACTTATGGTACATACATGTTCATTGTGTTTTTATGTTTATTGTAAGACTTGTACTTTTATTTTTTGCATGAGCTATTGAGTTTTTAATTACCTTTTGTTTTATGTTGTTATGAATGTTAAGTAAACAAAAAATTTTTCATAATATTTGTGCATAATGCGCAAGAATACCAATGAAAGCCAGCAAATTAATTTATTGACACATGGACATAAATGTCTAGTAATTTTGTTACTTAAACTCTAGGCGAAACTATCCTCTTATTTTAATCTAAATCGGAGAATTGGCCGACATTTTTTTATGATAATAGTAAAATCAATTAGATTTGTTTTTAAGTACCCATATTTACTTTGATGTAGGGGTAGGGTTAGACAGCCATACAAGAAGTGGGCTGACATACGGATGAGAAGACTAAAAGACCTAATACTAAACAAATACAACTAAAACTAAAAGACAAAAGAAATACAACGATGACGAAAGGATGTTGAAATGTAACCGGGTGGGGGAAAGTGTGGTGAGGGACAGTTGGTTGACAGTGACGAAACGACGAGGAAGTTAAATATCAAAAATGTTCAACTTAAACCTAATTATAAAACTAATTTAACAATAAACAAGCAATGTTAATAATAACACTAATTTAATGAGTGAATTCTTTTATTAACAATTGAAGCGCTTCATATACGAGGTATGATAAAAAAATAACCGGTGTTTTAAATTTTTTCAAAAAGTATTTATTTATTCATCAACAACTATCTTGTCCCCTTCAAAGTAATCCCCATCAGATATAATACACTTAAGCCAGCGTTTTTTCCAATCCTCGTAAAACTTCTGAAACGCGCTTTTTGGTATCGCCAACAGCTCCTGTTTCGATTTTTCTTTTATCTCCTCAATCGTAGCAAAACGCTTTCCTTTCATCGGTGTCTTCAGTTTTGGGAAGAGGAAAAAGTCAGCGGGGGCCAAGTCCGGTGAATATGGTGGTTGAGGCATGATAACGGTTTTGTTTTTGGCCAAAAACTTACGCACAAGCGACGTTGTTTTTGCTCAAAATTTAGCAATTTTGGAACAATCTTCGCTGCCGCACGTTTCATGCCTAAAACAACCGTAAAAATTGCTTGGCATCAGCCGAACGATATGCCAACATCATCAGCAACCTCTCTGATAGTGATTCGACGATTATCCAAAATCATTTTCTTCACTGCGTCAATGTTTTCATCGGTTGTTGACGTGCTCGGGCGACCAGGACGAGCATCGTCATTGACATCTTCTCGGCCGGTCCTTAAACCGGTTATACGACAATTGAACTTGTGTTCTGCTCATAGTAGACTCGCCAAAGGCCACAGTCAACATTTCAAATGTCCTTGCGCATTTAATTTCATTTTTTCCACAAAACTGAATACAGTTTCTTTGATCCATTTTTTCGAATAGTAAAAAATCGAAGAGCACACCAAAACACGACTAACCTTTTTATCTGTCAAAAACAAACTGACAATCCAAAATGGTTGGTATTGCCAACATATATAACAGACATGTGTACCAACATAACAGATAAAAATTGCGAAAATCGAACATACGTAACTCACGAAATGTGAAAAAACGTTTATTTTGTACATAGATATATACATATGTATGTATTTATGTAGTAAGGAATATGAAATGGTGATGGGGCTCGAGTAGAATTTTACTCGAGCACAATCGAATATGGGAAAAAAAATTTTACCTGATATATTTAGTGTCTTTTTAAAATATGCGATTAACAATAAAAATACGCAGAAAGTTGTTATTTGGCAATATTTTCATGTTTAGTCTTAATCATGTATAACTAGCATATTTAATAAGTAAATTACATTATAACTAAGTTTTTTAATTTAATTTAATTGATTTGCTCGCGACTAGAGTACCACTCGTTTACTCGTAATATTGAAAATACTCAAATTAGACGAGTTTAAAAATTGTTCTCCAGTTCCATCACTAATGCATACGAAATGCTATAACCACTTCCAAGATATTTAAATACACAGCTGAATAGTTTCTGGAAGTTTATAAACTTGGACTGCTACGCACAGTGTCTGGGGTTCGAACAGGCAAAATAAAAAAAAAAAATAATAAAGGAGTAAAAAAAAAAAAAAAAAAATTTCTACACGGCACCACCTCTTGACAGGCAATGGCAAACCTACAGGAGTAAAAATTGCTATGAAAAGCTTTTCACTTCGCCGTTCGGATTCGGCATTAAACTGTAGGTCCCTTCCATTCATGTACAAATATAACACGCACAATATGAGTGGATGCGAAAAGTTCGGCCTAGGCCCTCCATGGGCTGTTGTGCCATTAAAGTAAGTAAGTAAGTAAAGTTTATAAATTTTGCTTTATTATTGTAAAAATGTTGTTCATAAATAAATAAATAAATACTTAAGTAAACTATTCTATTGCTTAACTATGAAATTATAAATTTTTTTAAATTCATCCTTTCAGTGTCGCTGCAACATTTGCTGCTTGTTGTGCGACGGCTATTGTTTGGATGGTGGCATCCCTGGTATGTTGTCCAACACGTTCAATTTTCTTGCCGATCTTCTTCAGCCAACCCGCTTCAGATTGTCCAGCAAACACGGCAAGGATGACAGCCAACAAGATGAAAACTTTGGAGAAATTCATGTTTTCTAATTTAAATTTATACGATGATTGTGAACTGTGAAACAAAAAAATGTACACACAATTTTGTATTGTATAAGTAATATTTGCTGTAGTTGAGCTGTGAATGATAACAATTCCAATTCTCGCTGCTTTTATACTACAACACTACATCAGATAAGGCAAAACGCTCAGCATCTTGTTGCTGGTATGCGCCTAATGGGGGAATTTTAAAAAATCCCCTTTCTTCTGATTGATGAAAGATACATAAAGAGGAATTGAAAATGAACATAACACATGGGAATGAACTTATTCGTGGTAAAATACAATTAGAATTAAAAAATAATTTTTATTTATTGCATTTTGCAATGAAAACACGAAAGAAGGTATTCTCGACATTGCAGGAGGTCCAATAAGTTCTTGCAATCATTGCATAAAGTCAAAAATATAGCTATTAGTAGGTCAAAGATGTAAGAAGCTAGCTCATGATTTTACGCATCCTGGCTCAATTTGGTCACAGTATTCCGCGCTAATCTTACTTAGGTATACATATATTCTTAAGTGGTAATTTTGTATTAATTTATACTTCCAAAAATTTATTAAAGAGATATAAATATTCATATTTAGAAAAGTCTTAATATAACGTTCATATGAAAATATTTGGAAATTGCTTTTGTATAATTTTTGCAATATTTTTGAAAATAACACTTGGAGCAAAGTTTCTGATACTAGTTGTCAGAGAAAAATAGCGTAGAAACAATAAGACTACGAACCCTGCGAACTATCGCCCCATCGCAATCTGTTCTACGCTATGCAAAATCATGGAAAGTTCAGTTAACTTCTACTTGGCCAAATATCTTGAGCAAAAATTTGTCATTCATATGCCTGTTTACAAAGCCGTAACTCTTTGCAGACTGAGAGGAAAAGGCACGTTATGAATGACTCACTCAATAAAGATCTCCAGTCAATCTCCGAGGGGGTCTCACGAATAGAGTTGAATTCAATGCGCTTAAGATTCAATGTTGTCTGTTATCTCATAAACGAGTTTTCCAGTCCCCCTTTAACCCCTTAGATATGGGTGGCGAGGTATTGCGGAGACAGCGATCCTTGATGTGCTGGGCACGTCCATTCAATGTGATGTTCGTTGGAATAAACACATTTTTGACATGTCGAAAGAAGCAGCCAAGTGTCTCTGCTTTCTTCGACGGTGTAAAAAATATTTCACTCCGACTGATCTCCGCATGATCTACACCACCTATATACGGCCTAAATTGGACTTTAATTCGCACCTATGGACTGGAGCTTCACGAACACAACTGGAGCTCCTGGACCGTATCCAACATCGAACGATAAAGCTAATAGGAGACAGTAGAATTCCCAGCTCTATTGACAACATTGTCGAAACGTGGCTTGCGTGTCTCTGTTTTACCGCTACTTTCACGGTAGATGTTATGCTGAGATGCGCAAGCTGATGTCGTGTATTTCGTGTGTTCACCAGAACTACACGATCAACAAGCGGAACTCACGCATTCCACGTAGGCACGGGTAGACACGGAGTTCCACCGCACTACGCATTACAGAGAAAGTTCTTTTATCTGCCGTACCGCTCGTACGCAGTCTCTCTCCTTCTTCTTCCCACCTATCAATCTTCCTTCCAACTGAATTAAAAATTAAATTCTTTGTAGATTTTTTATCACTTGAGTGTAAAATGTGAATCCCACTTACTAAAAGTAAAAATAAAATTTACATTTCTAACAATTTAATTCATAATTTTGGCAATCTTTTCAATATTCTTCCTGTTCATTTTTGAGCCACAGTGAACTCAAATACACATTGTTTTATTCAAAGGCGGATACATGGCAAGGAGAGTGGGAATGTGTTGAACTGCATTTTTTACGAAATTAATATGTAAATAAATTCTTCTTTCATTTCTTTTAATGGCACAACAGTCCATGGAGGGCCTAGGCCGAGCTTCTTCTAGTTCACCTTAAGAATCCTATGTGGTATTCCCTTATTGACGGCTCATTAGTGGACAAAAAACAATTTGATATTGCAGTAATAAATATATATGAATGAAAGCCGAACCAAGTAGCGTAAAACTAAAAACAAGAAAGCGTGCGTAAATGACTCAATTTAGAATAAATAGCTTCCGTTTTTAATGTGATTTTTTCTAATTATTATTTTAATTTTCTTTTTACATTTATAAAAAATTTATAAAAATGTAATACAATCGGGCTACAAAAGCATACGTGATAATCTGCCTTTGGAGCATCAATCAAATCAAAATAATTTTATATTTCTCTACTTATATTGACAAACATATTCCATACATACATATGCAATAATAAAACTACTGGCGCTTGCAAGGAATCCCCTTTCCCAGAATTGTTACAATTGAGCATAAAGTGTTTTGTTCTTATCGGATGTGTGTGAAACTGTAGGCTGATTCTCAACTATAAAAGCTATGCTCAAAATTTAAGCTGTTATCATTCACGCTCAAATACATTACCGATTCAAGAAGTTTACTTTTAACTTTTTTTTATTTTTATTTGCATCATACAAATTTAACTTATTGAAAAATGAATTTCTCCAAAGTTTTCATCTTGCTGGCTGTCATCCTTGCCGTGTTTGCTGGACAAACTGAAGCGGGTTGGCTGAAGAAGATCGGCAAGAAATTTGAACGTGTTGGACAACATACCAGAGACGCCACCATCCAAACAATAGCCGTCGCACAACAAGCAGCAAATGTTGCAGCGACCCTGAAAGGGTAGAAGGTATAAGGCGACGTGATGATGTTTTCTTTATTTCTCATAAGATCTGTGTATAAATTAGCTATTAGCTAACTATTTATTTATTTTAATAATAAAACACTTTTTAATTGTAAATGTACATATATGTCTCTATTTTATTTTTGTATGGTAGCCGCAAATGTAATCAGAGGAAAATCAGGGAAAATTATAGGTCACTCCTTCAATTCCCAATCCGAAAAAATTTGAACTTAATATAATTTTCAATATAAATCACAATATAAATTTCTCGATATATGTGATTTGAAGTTTTAGAAAAATTGCGGAAAGTCCGGTTGTTATCACGTGGCAAAATGATGAAATTTTTGAATTATGTAAATATTATTACTACATATGTACTACTGTGGGCAAAAAGTAGTAAGACTTTTTAATTTAAATTTCGCGCGGAAACCCATTCATCAAAATATTATTTTTTTAAGGTTGGTATGACTGTCGGTGACATCTGTGCCAAATGTAACATCAAAATAATCATTAGTTTTTAGTATACGCTTGTCTTTCTGAAGTACAAAAAGTGCATTCGGCGATTTTCACAATGAGTGAAATTATTCAACAAAGAAGTTCCATTAAATTTTGTGTGCGGAATCAAATTTCTGGTGCCGAAACGTTCAGAATGTTGCAAAAGGCCTTCGGTGATAATTGTATGTCGCGAGCAAGTGTTTTTGATTGGTACAAATTGTTCAAAGATGGTCGAGAACGCGTTGACGACGAACCACGTCCAGGACGGCCATCAACATCAACTGATGATCAATACGTCAATAAAATCAAGGAATTGGTGCTCGAGAATCGACGATTAACAGTCAGAGACCTTACTGGCATCGTTGGAATATCGGAAGGATCAGTGAAAACCATTTTAAAACATCATCAACTCATGGTTTTTGCATCATAATGCGCCGGCTCACACTGCATTGGTTTTACGAGACCATTTTGCCAAAAATTCGTCTGATATCGTTCCGCAACCACCCTATTCGCCTGACTTAGCACCGTGTGACTTTTGGCTATTTTCTAAACTCAAAAAACCGCTTCGTGGAGACCGTTTTGAGTCAATTGAAGACATTAAATATGAATCGCTAAGCGCATTGAAGGCTATTCTGGAAATTGACTTTAACGACTGTTTCGAGAATTGGAAAAAACGTTGGCACAAGTGTATTGGGGCCGGGGGGGATTACTTTGAAGGGGACGAAATAGATTTGGAAGAATGAATAAAAAAATTTGAAATTATGAACAAAGTCTTACTACTTTTTGCCCACAGTAGTATATGTATTTTTGTGTATAATATTTATTCTAAAGCAGTGTGTGAAGTGTGTTAAATTTAGTTAAATTTGCTTCAGTCTTTGAAAATTTCACTTGTATGGGAGGTGCTTTTGTACACCGATTTCGTACATTTCCTAATATATTTACACAATTTCTTTTGTTTGAAAGAAAAAACGTCTGCATCCACTTTTGTGATTTTAATTTAGTGACTGAAAAATTTAAAATTCGTGCCAAAGAAAGAAATCTCGTCCATCGCAAGATGTTCACAAGTTAAGTTTTTAATAAATAAAATATTGAAGCCCATAATATCAATGCCTTTTCGGAAGAACATTGAAGCCAACATTTTATTTTGCCTATTACTTTTACTGTATTTTTGGTAATCTATTATGTGTACAGTAATCATATTTTCGAAAAGAAAAAGAGGACAATTTTAAATATGATATAAAAAAATCTGTTGCATCGTAGAAATAATTATTCTGTCTCTAGTGCCATTCCTGCTTAAGATTCTGTAATTTTCTGCATCTTACTTTTTTCTGTAAATGTTCATGGAAACTTCGTCTTTTAAGCGCATCTGGCCTAAGTACCACACTGGCTTATGTGCCATTTAATTTTATACTCCACTACCAAAAATTCCTCGTAATTTGCCCCATTTAAATGCCCGTTTCAAAATTTATATGTAATACATATTTATTAAATTTATACAACATTAATTTTATGTAAACCTATCTATAGCATGTAGAAAATTTGATTATTGAATCCTTTAATTTATGCAAATCGAGCGTGACTAATTATAAAAAAGAAATGTTTGCATTGTTAAAAATTCCAAGCAAATGGAATGACCACGAGGTAAAAATAGGAAATTTTAAATTTCATTGTCCAAATTTTAATTTACAAATTTACAATTTAGTTTGGGTCTAAGTAATTGAATTTGATCGTAAGTACCTCGAACAAAGAGGTATTCTTTTAAGGGCCTTCCTCGCCTAAGTACCAGGGTTTCTTCTTTCTGCTTTTAATGGCACAACTGTTCATGGAGGGCCTAAGCCGAGCTTTTCGCATCCACTCATGTTGTGCGTTTTATAACTATTTGTACATGAATTGAAAGAACCTTCAATTTTATGCCGAATCCGAAAGGCGAAGTGAAAAGCTTTTCAGAGGCAGTTTTTACTCCCGTAGGTTTGCCATTGCCTGCCAAGTGGTGGTACCGTGTACAAACACTTTTTTTCCTCCTTTTTGATTTGGCCTGTGCCGATAATTGAACCCCGGACAATCGGCGTAACATGCCAACGCACTACCAAGTACCCCACAGCGGAGGACAACTAAGAGAGCAATATACTTTCCTCTTTTATAAAATAATCCCAGAGGACAGAGTTTTACAAAAGAAGGATGCTCTCTTAAAAAAGTTACGAATGGTCACTGTAATTATGTGCGATTTTTATTCCAAGCAACAATTGTTGATTGTCAATAATATTAGCTGCGATTAACATTAACATTAAAATGACTAAGTATAAAAATCTCTTCTTCAGATTTTAAATTAAAATGTTTAATTGGCAGCTGGAGGTGATTTTCAAGCAAGTCTCTTCTTTTTATACAGGGCTGATTTATAGTAAATCAAAAACTAACAAGTTTCTAAATTTTCTCTTAATATGGCATATCTTTATTTCTATTTAAAAATGTAATTATAAAATATTTAAAATGTAAGTGTTTAAGTGTTGATTGGAAAGAAGATTGATAGGTGGGAGGAAGAAGTTGGGATAATGAGTAAGGGAATGTCATCACAGGATAAGTAGTTCATGAGTTTGGTAAATTTATTATTCATTCCTTTCATCGGAGTCCAAATCAAAGCCCCTTAATATTTGCCCAATGGTCTGAACACTTCGAGCTACGTTTTGCACCTTATCACCATTCTCATTGACAGTTGACAATACACGATTCTAGAAAAGAAGATTTGCATATTAATTAATAATAGAAATATAATAGACAAATTTCAAAAATCCTACAGCTCCTTCATTCAAATCATCCAACCAATCCGCATATGTGAATCCCAAAGATGCAACAATAAGGAAGACAGCGAAAATAGTAAAGTATTTTGAACTCATTCTGTTTTTATTTCTGTGTGTTTACTCCAAGGTTACTCGATTAGAACTGATTGAATGAGGTAACTGTGTTGCTGTCTTTTATATACACAAAATGTGTAGATTTACAAAAATATTAAATTTTATTTTTAGTAAGTGTGATTCACATTTTACAAGCGAGTGATAAGAAATCTACGAAGAAATGAGAGACGGACGAAGTTTTGTGCCAATAATTCTCGTCTACTTTATCAGCGTACATGTCGAATGGCATTCGTGCTTACTGATTAGCTACTTGGCTTAAACAAGCTAATTGGCAACGAAATTTTCTAATGACTAAGAAATAGAAACTCACACATGTCCAATTTTTTGAGAATTAAAAAATCGTCAAAATATAGAAAAGTTATTGTTCAGAAAATTATAAATTCATTGCTTAACAAACGTGTCTTTTATTTCTAAATAGTGCCTATAATTGTTAATCTAGCCACTCGCTTGAGTTCTTATTTGGTTTACTAGTATTTAAAAAGAAAAATACTATTTTCAGCGTCATCGAATTTATGCACACACCAGACGATTTGATAGACGAGCTCACACTTTGTTTGCTGTGATTAATATAAATTTATTGTTTTCTTGGGTTCTTTCTTATGCTTTCTTCTTTTGGTTTCACAAGTTATTGTTACTACGCTATTTTTTACTGAAAACTAGTATCACAAACTTTGTTTAATGTTTCCTTTTTTGCAAATATTGCAAACATTTTGAAGAAGCATTTTCAATAAAAGTTTTCGTATCAACTTTTTCTAATTAACTTTTCTAAGTATATAACTTTGCTTTACTTCTAATAGGACAAAAGCCCCTGGAGGGCCTAGGCCGAGCTTTTCGCATCCGCTCATGTTGTGCGTGTTATATTTGTACATGAATGGTAGTATGTATATAAGTAAGTATATAAGTATACTATATAACTTCTAGATTAATTTTTTAAGAAATATGTATGTGTTTAGATTCTTAAATGTTTGACCTACAAATAGCTATATTTTTGACTTTATGCTCTCTAGTACTTATGCAATGAATGCAAGAACTTATTGGACCTCCACAGACGCATATATATACACGATCGCATTGCCGGTTTCCTGGTGCTAGGCTTGAATTCTTTGCAAGTTATTTCGGGACCTGCAATGCCGAGAATACCTTCTTTCGTGTTTTCATTGCAAAATGCAATAAATAAAAATTATTTTTTCATTCTAATAGTATTTTGCCACGAATAGGGTCATTCTCATGTGTTTTGCTCAAAACCACTGGAGTATCTTAATTTTTAATTCCTCTTTGTGTATCTTTCATCAATCAGAAGAAAGGGGATTTTTTATTTTTTTATCCCCCATTAGGCGCATACCAGCAACAAGATACTGAACGTTTTGCCATTTCTGATGTAGTGTTGTAGTATAAAAGCAGCGATCGAAATTGGAATTGTTATCATTCACAGCTCAACTACAGCAAATATTACTTATACAATACAAAATTGTGTGTACATTTTTTTGTTTCACAGTTCACAATCATCGTATAAATTTAAATTAGAAAACATGAATTTCTCCAAAGTTTTCATCTTGTTGGCTGTCATCCTTGCCGTGTTTGCTGGACAATCTGAAGCGGGTTGGCTGAAGAAGATCGGCAAGAAAATTGAACGTGTTGGACAACATACCAGGGATGCCACCATCCAAACAATAGCCGTCGCACAACAAGCAGCAAATGTTGCAGCGACACTGAAAGGATAGAGGGACTTAATCTAATGTAGTAGTTATTAATTAATTAATGTATTTATTATTAGTTTCTCATTATGAACACAGTAATTTATTTATTTGAATAAACAAAACAATTAAACAAAAGTACTTATGGTAAATGTTTTGACTTTGTATTCTTTCTCAAAAAAAAAAACGTTCCAATATGTGAGTTAAAATGTTAAAAATAATTATTCTCACGTAGTGCCCCAATATATCGGAGGGTCTTCGAGTAATTATTTATCTACCAATAATTCATTCGGGACGGCGTACTTCCGACGTCGGTAGATCACCATCAAAGTAGTAGATATCCTAGAATTCAGAACTGCATAATTTTTTTCATAAGGAGAAGTTACATTTCGTTGGAAAAGGAAATCAATTAAGTTGAAAAGGGCCGCTGGAGTTCCTTCACTGTAACTTAATGTTTTACTAAAATCGACACGATGTTAGTAATAGGTGCGATACTATTTAACGGATGCAATAAGATGGTTGATGGTTGGTCAAAATGTTACCTTTCAAACATATGTTCGTCTGACATAATTGGACTAGTGTTGCCAACTCCAAAATCGCTGATACTTTTTATATATATATAAAATTTACAAAATGCCTAAATTTGCCCTACCTAAAATTATTGGGATCTCGCTTAGTCTTAGCATAAGCATGAAATATCGACCACTAGTCCTTGAAGGGTTGCGGAAAAACTGTTGTGCTCTCTACTGCTGTAAGAAGGCCTTGGGTGCATAATGGGGTGTTCAAAAGAAAATCATATCCTGGCTCTATACAGCACTAGAATCACTGGATAAGCTCAGATGAACGGTGGATTACTATGGCTAAAAATCTTAACCACCCATATCCCCTGTTTGTAGAGAAGAATGGATGGAAGAAGAAGAAATGATCACTAGAAGTTCTACTGACATCTCTACAGATGGCTCTAAACTATAGAATAAGGACGGTAGCGGATTTTCTCAAGCAAAGTAGCGTCTCACGTCAGTGACTAGTTTTATCACTACATCATAGCTTGGTTGTGTATACCAATCTTCTCTCACCAACTTGTCGAGTTATTGAAAGGTCCACTCAGGTATCCACTGGATACCTGAACCACAGCAACTGCATGGCCGACTATTTAGCTAAACGAGGTTGAGGGAGAAGAGGAAATAGTTCTACACTTTCTGTGGGAACGCCCATCTCAGGCTAGAAGGAGCCTAAAACTCCTAGGCCTGCCTTTCTTCACTAGTATGCCGAGCTATCATCCATAATATTAAGGCTTTAGCCAGATTCATTAGCAAATACTCTTGGTTCTCAGCTCCAAAAATAGAAAAGTCGCGCCGTACAAAAAGAGCCAAAATTGTGCTAAGAGTGATTTGAAACAGAAGGCTCCCAACCTAATACGTATCGTACATAGAAAATATCGTACATATAAAAGAATACCTACACGAAATGTTGAGATTTCAAATCAGAACTAGAGATTCTGAGATCTTAACCTTTCAAGGGTAACTTCCTGTTCACGGTTTAATATATATTATACGTGATACTTTTCAAAACGTCAGCTCTCAAAATAAGAGCATCATTTTAATGTGTGAATTTTCACCACATAGGTACAGATAACCCTCAGTAACTGCACTTTTTAAGAACAATAGAACAAAAATTAGACGCTAAAAACTTCAAAATCGATAAATATATAATTGGCTAATAATAATAATGTTTGCCTTCTTCATAAATAGTATAAGATAATCAAATCTGATTCGAGAAAATTACTTAGTAATCCTGAATTTTTCAAGTACCAAAACCAAATTTGGAATTTAATTCAATTTTGCATTCAAAATGTTAACGAAAATGCATCTGCAAAATACATCTACAAAATGCATAGATTTTGAGTCTAGAGAAATAATAATTGAAATACATACGAGTAAGTTATAACGTTCAAATTTATCCAAATTTTCAAACTAACTATATATGAGGACAAAATCGCAGGGATGATCAAATTTAAACAACTATGCGACCATTTTCTTTTATAAATACTTAATTTCATCTGTGTGATATAAAATTGCCATTTCAATAATATTTTTAAGTAACGAGAACAGCAATCTTAGTTAAAAGTAAATAAATGTTTTTTGTGGAAGTGAAATTCAAATGATTTTATTTTTCAGCCTTTTAGCTTGGAAAATCATACAAAGGTAATAGGAAATAATAAAAGTAGTAAAATAAATTATTTTTGTGGAAAAGATATAGAAATAAACAAGTGATTTGTACTTTGTAGAAATAACCTGAAGAGAGAAAGTTCCTTGCATAGCTTAAACTTGTTTTAGTTTTAATTTTGACTTGAGTAAATTGTTGAAGTACCCGGTGTACAAGTATGAAACCGAAAATGGCATCTCTGTGTCGCTAGGTAAAACTATACGCTCTGTCAAACAAATCATTGGCGTCATTTGTTCGCATTTAATTCTGTCAACAAAATTCAGTTCATAAATAATAAAGTTTCATACAACAACATATTTTTTTTCGCTCGTAAAAATGAGTTTGTGTCTACAAACTACGATATGCCGACAACATTGATTTTCTGTTTCCAATTGAAATCTGCTTTGGAATCTCATCGAATACTTGTCGAAACTTACGGCCAGCACGCTCTAGGCAACACACAGTACAACGAGTGATTCAATAAGTTTAATAGTGGCGATTTTGATGTGAGAAACGAAGAACTTGGAAGACCACCGAAAAAGTTTGAAGATGCCGAATTGCGAGCTTTACTCGGTGAGGATGATGGTCAAACGCAACAACAACTTGCAGAACAATTAAATGTGACCCAACAATGCATTTCTCAACGTTTAAAAGCCATGGGATTGATTTTGCAGGTGGGAAGGTGGATGCTGCATGATAGATAGCAAGAAAATCGAAAAACCACCTGTGCTCGGCAGGTATAAAATAAAGTCATATCTTCATGAAAAATGGGTCTATATCGAGAATCTCAACGAAAACGATCATATGTTAAGCCTGGTACACCGCCCAAATCGACATTAAAACCAAATCGCTTCGGAAAGAAGACAGAAGACAATGCTCTGTGTTTTCTGGGATTAGCGAGGTGTTATCTGATTTGACCTTCTGAAACCAGGTGAAACAGTTACTGGTCAACGCTACCAATAACAATTGGCTGATATCAAAACAGACTCGGGAATTGGTAGATTCGTACAGCTGGGAAGCCCTCCCCCATGCGGCTTATTCACCAGACTTGGCTCCATTAAACTACCACTTATTTTCATTAATGGGGCACGCACTTGCTGAGCAGCACTTCGATTCGTACGAAAATGTGAAAAAATGGCTCGATGACTGGTTTGACCCAAAAAACAAACATTTTTTTTTGGCGTGGCATTCACAAATTACCAGAGAGATGGGAAAAATGTGTAGCTAGCAATGGCCATTACTTTGAATATTGAAATGCAACTACACACTTTAAAATTAGTGGCCAATACTATTAAGTTTTACAATGCCAAGAGTTTATTTTATACTTTCAGCTGTTTCCGCATCTGTAAACAGACAGCGTCAGACGGGAATATACCGTACAATGTGCATTTATGCGCGAGAGGATTTCTTTGACGCTTATTTTTTGTCTCTTACTCTGTCTGTATCTTAATTCGCTAACTTGACTTAAGTACATATGTATAGTATTATGTTTTTATTGAAAGCAGGAATTTTTGAATTGTTAACTACCTTTTGTTTTTTGTTCTTACGAACCCTAATTTTTGTAGAAAATGTGAAATTATTTTGTAGAAAATCCCCTTCCTCCAATGACGTAGATAATGCTTCATTTATTTCAACCCACATATTATAAAACTAAATAAACATATGAAATTAAATAGTTAAATAGTCGTAAAACTATTTGGATTGCCGTACTGCTAATTTCTTGATAGATAACAATTATTGCTAAACTTAAAACAATAACGTTCGTACTTTTCCATAGAAAGTTACTATAACAAAAAGTGGAAAGTTTAATTGCAATAAAATGCAAGCCCTGTGCAGCTCTATACTAAGTTCTTGAGAAAAATTAGGCAATCGAATAATTTCAAATTGATCTGAATGGGAAGAGGTTCTGCTCCATTAAAGGTTAATATAAGGATATTCTGAAATTAACAAATGTAACTTCTTAATTTTACAGAAAGCAGGGAAGGAACCTACAGTTTCATGCCGAATCCGAACGGCGAATTGAACAGCTTTTCTTGTAGGTTTGCCATTGCCTACCAAGAGGTGGTACCATGTAGAAAATTTTATTTTTTCTGCTTTCTGTTTTTACTTGAGCCGAGATTTGAACCCCGGATACGCACTACCAACTATGCCACGGTTATATTAAAAGCTTCTCGATTCCACAGCCCTCTTTAGACTTAGAGGATTTGGACGTAATTTTGTCGTCATTTTAAATGTACAAGCTAAGTAAAGTCGATATTTATTGATGAAGTAAAGTGAGGTTTTAAAGTATTTGGGTTTGTATCAACAAAATGCAGCATTAGTTAGTAAGTAATTTTCTCGAAGTAAATTAGATCGTGTTCTGCTATTCATAAAGAAGAAGACGAACATTATTTTCATTACCGATTTACGTTCAAAAATTTTGTACAAATTAAGTTTTGCTCTTTTTTTCTTATAAAAGAGTCAACTTATTCAGAAATGTCATATAGTAAATAGAAGAAAGGTTGAAGACCGGAAACATGGAGTTGTCCTATAAGGGTTAAACATTAATATTTGTAATTTGTACTTACTTACTTTTACTTTACTTTTAATGGCACAACAGCCCATGGAGGGCCTAGGCCGAGCTTTTCGCATCCACTCATGTTGTGCGTGTTATATTTGTACATGAATGGAAGGGACCTACAGTTTAATGCCAAATCCGAACGCGAAGTGAAAAGCTTTTCATAGCAATTTTTACTCTTGTAGGTTTGCCATTGCCTGCCAAGAGGTGGTGCAGTGTAGAAAAATTATTTGTTCTACTTTTTGATTTTGCCTGTGCCGAGATTCGAACCCCGGACACTCTGCGTAGCAGTCCAACGCACTACAACTATGCCACAGCGACCACTTACTAATTAACTTTATATTCATCGTATTTTCTTTTATTAACTATTCTACTTAATATTTTACAACTGCAATTGTTTTTTGATACTTATCTAAGTCAATACACTATTAATTGCACTACATACCTACACAATTGAACATGTGTTTGTAATAATTATAATACTCTAATAGAAGCTGAGTTTTTCATATAAAAACTGAATCTGAAAATATCCAACTATCATTATTCAGTTAACGGTAGTGCAATCAATCAATCAATCATTAAATACACAATAACAAAATGAATTTCTCTAAAGTTTTCATCTTACTGGGTGCTGTCTGTGTTTGCTGGCCAAACTGAAGCTGGTTGGCTCAAGAAAATTGGCAAGAAAATTGTAGAAATATACTATAAATTGTAATTACAATATATAAACGATTATTAAAATAAACTTAAATATTAGAGGAGCGTGTGGGGCAAAATACAAGAGATGCCACTTTACAAACAATAGGCGTAGCACAACAAGCAGCTAATGTTGCAGCAACTGTACGTGAATAACTCCTTGCACACTAATGCTGTTAGTAATTTCAAACCACAATACCAGGTGTACACAATACCAGGTGTATGAAAACGGTAATTATTTTTAAGAAAATATACGTTTATTTAAGAAAATGGGTATACATTCAATCTCCAAAGTAATTGCCATTGCTAGCTACACATTTTTCTCATCTCTCCTCGCCATAAAAAACTGTTTGTGAATAAGTCTGGTGAATAAGCCGCACGAATCTACCAATTCCCGAGTCTGTTTTGTCCGATGTGATGATGCATTGTCATCAAGAAAAATCACTTTGTGTTACCTAACTTGATATTCTGGACGTTTTTGCTTCAAATCGGCCAATTGTTATTGGTAGCGTTGACCAGTAACTGTTTCACCTGGTTTCAGAAGGTCAAACCTCGCTAATCCCAGAAAACACAGAGCATTGTCTTCTGTCTTCTTTCCGAAGCGATTTGGTTTTAATGTCGATTTTGCATATGATCGTTTGTGTTTGAGATTCTCGAAATAGATCCATTTTTCATCGCCAGTAACAATTCGATGAAGATATGACTTTCTTTTGTACCTGCCTAGCAAGATTTCACAGGCGGTTTTTCGATTTTCTTGCTGTCTTTCAATCAATCCATGCAGCACCCATCTACCCACCTTCCCACCTGCAATATCAATCCCACGGCTTTTAAACGTTGAGAAATGCATTGTTGGGTCACATTTAATTGTTCTGCAAGTTGTTGTTGCGTTTGACCATCATCCTCACCGAGTAAAGCTCGCAATTCGGCATCTTCACACTTTTTCGGTGGTCTTCCACGTTCTTCGTTTCTCACATCAAAATCGCCACTATTAAACTTATTGAACCACTCGTTGTACTGTGTGTTGCCTAGAGCGTGCTGGCCACAAGCTTCCACAAGTATTCGATGAGATTCCAAAGCAGATTTCTTCAATTGGAATCAGAAAATCAATGATGTCCGCATATCGTAGTTTGTAGGCCCAAAATGGACAAAATTCGATATTTTAAGAGCGAAAAAAAATATTTTGTTGTAATAAACTTGATTGTTTATGAACTGAATATTGTTGACAGAACTAAATGCGAAGAAATAGCGAAACACAGATTACCGGTTTCATACTTGTATACCTGGTATCTGGTATAATAGTTATACTTACTGAAATAGTAATTAAATTGCATATTGCTAGATTCAATATTAATTATGTTTTCAAATCTTAAAAAGATTATGTTATAAAGAAAATTAATTCACCAATTTCATATGATACATATCAGAAGGGAGATAATCGTGATTAATCTGTTGAATAATTACATAAAGTTGAACTTCGATTAACTATAATGTTGAACCAAGATCATCAGGAAAAATCTCTATAACCGGTTAACCAATTGCCCAATTTTAATATTTTTTATTAATTAATTTTAAAATTCTTCAGCATGTGTCGTTCCTTCAAACCAGTTAAACCAGGCAGTCACTTACCGAGCAAAATATTGAATATTGTGTTGATTTTTGATTCGATCATAAACCATGTGTAAGCTAACACCAAACAAATAATCGAACTTCAACTGTAAGAAGTTGTGTCTAAAATTTTAAACTCATAAACAAGAATGCCAACCAATATTTTCAAATTCCCCGAATTGAAACATAAAATTCCTCGATTTCTCTTCGAATTACACGATCCACAATAAATTGTTCCCCCACAACCGATTTCCCATACTTAATAAAAAATACTATGCGTCAAATTTCAACATCAGCTCCCAGGCATGGAGCTTGCCATTTGTCATGCAAATGGTACATACCCAGTATCAGTACCATAGCTGAAATTTTTTAGTTTGACCAAGTTATTCGTCTTTTTAAAATTGATGTTTGCGTTTTTCATTAATTTAAAAAACACATAAAAATATTAAAATATGAAGGCGTCATGCAATTTACGTCATAAAAAACTCAAATCGAAGGTAGTTGAAGGAAAAATATGAATTAGTATATAGCTTCATTTTTCGTCGGCAGAGGGCGGGTAATCCACCATAATAGTGTATAGCTATGAGAATAAATCATTGGATTTAAATTTAAATTTAGCCATATTGACACCAATCGGGGTCACTGTGACGTAGAGGTAGTGAGTTGGACTCTTACGCAGAGTGTCCGCGGTTCGAATCTCGGCACAGGCAAAATCAAAAAGTAGAGAAAACAATTTTTCTACACAGCACCACCTCTTGGCAGGCAATGGCAAAGCTACAATAGTAAAAATTGCTTTTCACTTCGCCGTTCGGATTCGACATAAAAAATTTTTTGTTCCTTCCATTTCCTTCCATGGGCTGTTGTGCCATTCAAAGTAGAAGAATTTATACTAATAATATATCAATACCAAATAATTTATACTGACAATAAAATGTATTATTTTTTATGTATTATTTAATAAATAAGATTTTGTATATTTAATTTGTAAACTAATATATAAATAAGTCTTATTATTAAATGAGTTTAGAAGTATTCCGCTCTATCCTTTTAATGTTGCTGCAACATTTGGGCATTGTTGGGCAACGGCAATTGTTTGTATGGTGGCATCCCTGGTATGTTGTCCAACACGTTCAATTTTCTTGCCGATCTTCTTCAGCCAACCCGCTTCAGATTGTCCAGCAAACACGGCAAGGATGACAGCCAACAAGATGAAAACTTTGGAGAAATTCATGTTTTCTAATTTAAATTTGTATGATGGTTTTTCACTTTGAAACAAAAATATGTACACACAATTTTGTATTGTTTAAGTAATATTTGCTGTAGTTGAGCTGTGAATGATAACAATTTCAATTTCGATCGCTGCTTTTATAATACAACATTACTTACATCAGATAAAGCAAAAAGCACAGCATCTTGTTGCTTGGGGGAATTTTATGAAATCCCCTTTCTTTACAATGATGAAAGACAACAAAATAAAATACAAACAATGATTTTCTTGGATGATGCATAAAGAGAAATAAAAAATGAAGATTTCTTTGTAGATTTCTGAATTTCTGAGTGGATTTGCGCAAAACTTATGGGAAGAACTTAATTCGTGGTAAAATATTTACTTAGTAATACTACTTATTAGAATTGGAAAATAATTTTTACTCATTTTATGTTGCAATGAAAACGCGAGACAAAGTATGTCTAGCATTTCAGAATCCGAATATGTTTGCAAGGTAAAATACTAGTTTAGTGCCAGTTAACCGCTTTTCTCTCTGTGAAGGTGCAATACTTAAACCCTCGCTTTCATTGTTTAAGTATTCTAGTATATTAGATTCAATTATTCAGTCTGGCCACCGTCAACCGTCAAACCAGTTTAAGTGTCCTGGGTGTAGATCAAAGACAAGCGGACTAAGCATCAAATATACATTAAGCGATAATTATACCCAGATGTCATCGCCGTTCGGATTCGGCATTAAACTGTAGGTCCCTTCCATTCATGCACAAATATAACACGCACAACATGAGTGGATGCAAAAAGTTCGGCCTAGGCCCTCCATGGGCTGTTGTGCCATTAAAAGTAAAAGTAAGTAAAGTCATTGAAATGGTATCGCTTACAATATAATAAATATGTGATTTGAAGGGATCACTCACTACTATGTAAAATTATCTTAAAGAAGTTTTTCTTTATCTTATGAGCAGTCATATTTAAAAACTTGGTGTCATTGCCGATCCGGCATGTGTATCCTGCCTTAAGGAGGAAAGGGACACTACAGAGCACTTTCACTGTCCCACCTTTGCAAGAAAAAAGAGATGGCTGCTGGGTAGCGATGTCTTGGAGATGAGTTCAGCTCACTCTGATGAGTTCAGCTCACTCTATTCCTTTACATGATCTTATTAGATTTATTAAAGAGACTAAGAAATTTGGTGAGCAGTAATAATTCTTCTTTCTCTTTACTCTTTTTTTATTTTCTCTTCTCTATTTCCTCTTTTTGGGTACAATAGTTCAAAAGACTGAATGCTATGGAAGGCCTATACCCTTCCAGTCCATCGCCAGATCCAATTATTTTCTCCTATTAAAATGCCGTGCTTTTAAAAAGTAAATATTACAATAGTATTCATATTCGTAGCAAAAAATCTTAAAATAAGTTTCGTATAAAAATAATTTGAAGTTGGTTCCTTATAAGTATTGCAACATGTATGTTAAAAATTAAATTAAATAAAGTGCCTACCTACTAGTTTTTTGAAACTGGTTTACCGAGAATAAAGCGTAGTAACAATAAATTTTTAAACAAAAAAAGAAAGCATCAGAAAAACCCGAAAATAACAATTAATTTACATACGTTAATCACAGCAAGCAAAATGTGAGCTCCGTCTATCGAATCGTCTGGTATGTCTTTCGCTGATGACGTAGAAAGCATTTACTTTTCTTTGGCATTGTACCTAATAGTAACAACCAAAACAAAAGCTGAAATGAGTAGCTTAAAAATTATACTAGAAAAAAAGGAGCGCTTGTTAATAAATCAATTTAACATTTTCTGAATGAATAGTTTAAGATTTTGTGGTGATTTTTTAATTCTCACATTAACGATTCCATACCTTAAAAAAATATACAAAATTGAGGTTTTCAAAAGGTGTCTTATTCTATCGTATTTTTATAATGTCGTAAAAATTTATATGAGAAATGAGAAGACTTATAATAATTGAGAGGATACGACACTGAATATGACACCTTATGAATTTATTACTAATTTGCATAGAACGTAATAAGCGGCACCAGAATCAGAAAAGGTTAAATTTTGAAATGAACAAAATTGGTCAAGTGGACGTGGTACATCCCATATAAATAAAATTTCAATGAACGATATGGAAAGAAATTCTTCAGCGAATTGATAAACATTATTAAAATAGTCTCTTGAAAAACTGTTGAAAAAGTGAAACAAATGCAAAACAAATTCGCTATATTTATACAAAGAACTTTTAGTGCAATTAGTCAACTCCAAATAACTTTCAAGAACCATATAGTATATGTATGTACCTCTTTTGTACCTTTTTTTGTTTGGTGAAGTTAGTTCTGTTTCACGACAGCCAATGGAGGGCGTAGGTCTCTTTTCGCTTTTCGCATCCACTCATGTTGTGCGTGTTATATTTGTACAAGAGTGGAAGGGACCTACCGTTTTATGCCGAATCCTAACGGCGAAGTGAAAAGCTTTTCATATGCAATTTTTAGTCTTATAGGTTTGCCATTGCCTGCCAAGTGGTGGAACCGTGTAAAAGAATTGTTTTTCCTTCCCCTGAATACTCTGCGTAAGAGTCCAACCCACTACAACTACGCCACAGCGACCACGGTGAAGTGAGTTAGGCTGATAGATATATCATTTAAAACTATACAAATTCCTCCCACCATTGAATGCAAAGAGGAGTTTTATTTCAGATGGTGTTAATTTATATGTAAACCTTCTTTTCTAGAATCATGTGTTGTCCTGCTATCAATGATAATGGCCAGAAGGTTCAAAATGTTGCTAGAAGTGTTCAAACCATTGGACAAATTACTGTGAAGCTTTGATTTGTACTCGGACTAAAACAATGAATAATAAATGTTATATGTGTGACTTCAGTGAACATATTTTTCAAATCAAATAAAAAAAAACCATAAAAGTTGAAAGTCAAAATATTTGTAATTCCAATGTTTTCCGTTTCGATTCGAAGAGGTATTTTTGAGATCAAAAACTTTAGTATATGGAATAGTTTACAAATACAAAACACATTCTAAAATGATATAGAACAAAGTCTTCAAATGCAGTGCTGTTCTGTGCTATACAGAACGAATGATCACCGTAGATATAACAGATTTTTAGCCGATAAAAAATATAGGTCCATGTGGTTCTTGAAAGTTATTTGTTGACTAAATAAGTATATGCAAAAATACATGTGTATAGCGTTCGAAAGTATTTTTGTTTTTTATTATATTTAATTTTAGAGAGTGAAGCTAAAGTCAGATTCAAGTTCAAACCGACACTTCAGTATCAAGAAATTCTTAAATCCCAAAATTTCTATCTCTAAGCGTAAAATTTCTATAAAACCATAAAAATCTGATTTAATCATAATAATTTAATATCCTTGTTACTTTCGACAAGGATATTAAACAAACCACATTCCATCTATCCACAGTATCACATCTCCTACCACATTAGCATCGAATTCGTGTGCTTGTGTGTGTGCGGAGTAGAGTGTAGAAAATATTATGTCGAGCTGTTTTGGTCTTGTCAACTTAAAGTGAAACATATCCTTACAGATGCCGGTGTATGTTTGAGCGCAGGCTGAAAGTTGTAGCTGTCACTCAGTGATTTATTCAAGTGTATTTGTTTACATTATGTGAAATGCAAGTGAAACACATACGCACACACCACTCCCACTGAAAGACAATGGAGCGTTTTTCGTTGTTTACGAAATTAGTGAATATATTCTGTGAATAAATCGTTTGTTTATTTAATTTATTTTGTACTCTTCAAAATAATAATTATTATTTTAGAGGGTTGCTTTGATATTCCTGGGCTCTGTGTTTTTGGTAAATGGAAACTGGTATTGTCCTGCTAAAGACGAAATTTTTAGACAATGATGCAATGTACTATCTATCTCACAAAAATGTGAATGAGATCATCTTTATACGCGTTAGGTAGTAAGGAATCTGAAAGGCAAAAGCATTTTCATGATGTTGAAATAAATGACTGGATGAATTTTGGATGCTTATATTCTTTATTTCTTTATTATTATAGAGTAAGAGTTGTTCATAAATAAATAAATACTTAAGTACATAATTTTATTGCTTAACTATGAATTAAATTATGAATTGTTTAAATTTATCCTTTCAGTGTAGCTGCAACATTTGCTGCCTGTTGTGCAACGGCAATTGTTTGAATGGTGGCATCTCTGGTATGTTGTCCAACACGTTCAATCTTCTTGCCGATCTTCTTGAGCCAACCCGCTTCAGTTTGTCCAGCAAACACGGCAAAGACAACGGCCAATAAGATGAAGACTTTAGAGAAATTCATTTTCGATTTATAGGTAGTTATTAAGTTAATAAAAGTTAAAGTCTTTTTCTGGAATGTGTTTCACGCACAGTAGTTGAGATTCGAATGATACATTTTGAGTTTGCCATTGGCTTTTATACGTGAATCAGCAATAACTCAGCTCACTTAAGACTCAAGCGAAGAGCAGTAAGCAGCGTGCGCCTCACAATCGTGGCTTATCGCAGTAATTTCAGTTTGCTTTGTTTCAAGAGGGGATTTCTATATAAAAGTTTTGCGAATAAAATATTTTCTTAGTAAAGTAATTAGACGATCTCTTTTGGCATCGATGACTTGGAATTTGCAGAAAATAGTTTGATAATTAATATTCACCAGAACGAAATTTTAGTTTTCTAGTGAGTTTGAGCTTTTAGTAACAATGTTGGAAAAGAGAATTTTAATAATTTCTACCAATTTATTCTATAATTTGGCAATCTTTTCAAAACCCTTACTGTTCATTTTTGAACTCAAATACACATTAATTTATTCAAAGGCGAATGAATCAATGGCAAGGAGAATGGGAGTGTGTTTAGCTGCATTTAGCCCCTCCCGACATCTACTTAGTATGCAATTTTTAAATCAATTCTAGTACACCTTGAAAACCTTCAAATTACTGCATTTTTTAACCCCTATGTGATGGTATTCCTTTACTGACAGCTCATTAGCGGACAACAAATGTTGCAGTAATACAAAATATGAATGAAAGCTGAATTAATTAGCGTAAAATTAGAAAAACTGGAAGCAAAAAACGCGCGTAAATGACTCAATTTATGAATGAATGCTTTCCGCTTTTGTTGTGTTTTTTTCAGATATTTAAGATGTGTTTTTATTTGTAGAAACGTAAGTATGCAGTTTTGCGGTCGCTCATGGAAAAACCAGTTATTTAATTGAGTTGTGCTGCAAAAGCAAAAGTAGTAATAATCTCTCTTTGGCACATCGATCAAGTCAGCAAAATAATTTTATATTTAGGTTCTTTTATATGTATGTACTAATTACTTATATTGACAAAAATATAATAGGGGATTATCTAATAGTAATTTCACATGGTGGCTGAAAATTAAATTTTGGCGCATATAATTTGATTTCCACAAAAGTCCTTTTTCACGACACTAAGTATTTTTAGTATTTTCAACTTTCAGTGTTTGTTGAAATCTGTTTTTCATTGCAATATTTAAACAAATATTTCTAATCAAACACTTTAATTACAATCTCAACATAAATGTCAAAATTTTCTCTGCATTGTTCGCACAGAAAATTAAAACTTTTTATCTTCACCACTATATCGAGTAAAAAGTTACCATTCGACTTAAACCCGGTAATTTCAACTTTTTATCATGAAATTACTGCATGAGCTGCCAAAAATTACTATAGATTACTGCAGTTTTATAAAACCGAGCGTGTTGTTGTGTCCGAAAAAGAATCCGATTTAGAAGACGACGATGTAGATCGGTTGTTTTTTTGTATAAAACATTAATTAACGCTAATTGAATACCATGAGCAAAGCAATGGTACTTGCACCGTCCGTTGAGATAGCTACGATATCCGCTGATAAAGATAGATTGAACTTTTCGAGTCTTTCTTCTAAGGGTTCAACGCAAACGTTTGCTGTAATTGAGCTTTTAAGTCTTACGAGACCAATGTTAAAATATTTGCTCTTTCCACGCACTGTCACATTCATGTATCGCTTGTTAGCTGTAGAGGTCCACTCATCAAAAATCAGGCTAAATTTCTCAACACATTTTTAAGTCCATCCAGCTCTTCTTTAATATAATTAAGGTTTTTGTTGAAAAATTTAGTGGACGCTGTGGCGTAGTGGTAATGCGTCGGACTGCTACCCAGAGTGTCCGGGGTTCGAATCTCGGCACAGGCAAAATCTAAAAAAAAAAAAAAAGTAGAAAAAATAATTTTTCTACACGGCAACCACCTCTTGGCAGGCAATGGCAAACCTACAAGAGTAAAAATTGCTATGAAAAGCTTTTCAATTCGCCGTTCAGATTCGGCATTAAACTGTAGGTCGTTTCCATTCATGTACAAATATAACACGCACAACATCAGTGGATGCGAAAGCTCGGCTTAGGCCCTCCATGGGCTGTTGTGCCATTAAAAGTAAAGTAAGTTGAAAAATTTAATCATTTGATGATTTACCGTCTTTTGGGACTTCGGATTGTCGAAGCCACGCGCCGTCAATGAAATCCGCAATTCTATGGATGATATAAATTTTGAAAAGGGCAACCCATCAATCGCCGTTAACCGTGCCACGACCGCCATAAACGAATTGTCATATTTTGGGCTCAAATACTTCGTAATTTTGGGTGAGTTTCGCTTGTGCTAGCAGTGGCGCTTGCATATCCTTTATTTCAATAAATAACAATAAGTCAGAAGTCCTTTTGCAAATTTTACACTTTCCGATGGGACTGCCATCATCCGCGTTTAAATAATGGTACCAAACCGAAGATTTATCTTCTCCTTTTGTTGTGTGTACTCTAAAATTAATTTTTTTTATATCTATAAATAAAATTCAGTAGAAAAATTCAACGTATGAATTTTAAACTTACCTTTTTGAACATATTTTACAGCTTAATAATGTTGTTCTTATGGCGCTTAATGAAGCGAAATATTTTGAAATTGGAACACAGGTTGCATTTGAAAATAATTTCAACAGCAATTACACTGCAAAATTTCGCAAAATATCTTTAATAATGACATAAAATCGTTTATCCCGAGATTCTGGACTTAAAAATTCGGATTCGGGATTGAAAAAACGTCCGGGATCCCGTTATTTCGGGACTGATTGCCTTACTTGTGTATATGTAAATGGTATCAAATTGAAAACTATCAGAGAATGCTAAAATGCAATAATTCGAGAAAAATGGCAGGTTAGTGACCGTAGAATACCCTGAAACAAGACCTTGCAAAACTAAAACAAAGATTTTACAAAAATCAATTTATTCAATGGAAATTACTGCAGATTTTGAATAAATTACTGTATGATACTTTGAGCCTATAAAGTTAACAGCACTGCTCACACCCCAAATGTGTGAATAAATATTAAATTTATTATGCCGCGATTTTTAAAAATATTATGTAGCTATCGCCTTTTTAGATCGTACAGTAATTTAGAAATTTGTAGTTAACAACATTAATCGTCTTCAATCAATTTCTATTTTTGCGACAGAATAAAATTATCAACCATGACATTATTCTATTTGCTTGTATATCTTATTTTCTTTGAAAATTAATAAATTAATGAAATGTTCTATTAAATATTATTGTTTTTCATCTGTATAAAATAAATAATTTGTTGAAATTATGAAGAATAGAATATGTAAAAGTCATTTCGTTGTTGTTCCAGTCGCAGACAACATAACATTTGCTGCGGTCGCCATCTTGTTGTCATGATGCATTGCTAATGTCGCAACCATTATGTTCATACTTGATGCTTTTTATTTTAAATTAAATTAATCGTCATAAAAAACCTCTGAACTCGCGGTTGCCATACCAAACATATTTTTGTGTCCACAATTACAAGAAATAAGGGCCAAAGAATTAAAAAATTGACAAATTTGCTTTACATTATTTTCGTAGTTTAATAACAAGTAAATATAATGCAGTAAAATGCGTATAACAAATAACCGACAACATTTTAAGCGATTTATATATACTACAATAAAATCTTTAATAATAACTGATGCGAAAATGATCATCATTTGACAATAACAACACCTACTTGCCATACAAAATTTTATATAGCGGGTACGCTGTTAAAAAAATGAATTGAAGCAAAACTATTCTAAAAAATAGTATTAAATTTTAGTAAGCACTGGAAAATTACAGTATTCGTTTTGTTTTTCACAGCGCCATCTACCAGTCAATTACAGTTTGACAGTTGCCAGCATCGTTGCCAGACTGACAATTTTGTCGTGTTTCCTCAGCAAATGTTGAACACATTTTTCCAATCAATTTGAAGAAAACACAAAATTGAAATTGTTTGGATATTAACGCTTTGTGGCTATTTGCTCTGGCGCAAGCAAGAAACACTGTACGTGTGAGACAGGGAGAAAACTAATGTATTAAAAATTGTATATACAAATATAGTATATTGTTGAACACATTTTTCCAGTCAATGAGAATAAAACCCAAAATTCAAATTGTTTGAATAATACCGCAATGTGGTTGTTTGCAATGGCGCAAGCAAGAAAGTCTGGACGTAAGAGACAGGGAGAAAACTAATGTATTAAATATTGTATATAAAAATATAGTATATTGTTGAACACATTTTTCCAGACAATGAGAATAAAACACAAAATTCAAATTGTTTGGATAATCCCGCATTGTTGTTGTTTGCAATGGCGCAAGCAAGATAGACTGTACGTGAGAGACAGGGAGAAAACTAATGTATTAAATATTGTATATAAAAATGACATTAAAAGAAAAGAAGCATTTTTTTGAAAATTTGTTAATAAAAATTAAAAAAGTCTCTGGCAACACTGGTAGTCAGTACTGATTTCAACATTACACATTCGGTACTTTGACAACGAGTGAAGAAAGTTACAGTTCAGTGGTTCGTTTATACTTCCTTTTCTGTCATAAACATTGACTAGGGTTGGTGTACTTTTTTAATATCCGTGTAAATTTCTACAAGAAACGTTTATTTTCCATTAAATTCATTTAAATTATACGCTCAGCACATAGCTAAATAAGCAAGTATGTGAATTATATTATTTAGGTCGTGAAATACAATTACTAGATGACTGATGTGTAGAGATTAAAAATTGGCCGGCATCATAGAAAAAGAAAAAAAATAGGAATTATAGTTGTGAGCAGCCAAGTGTTTGCGTGTTGATTTTATTGTAATTGACAAAATGGAAAATGAATTGAGATTTGTGGAAAATGGAAATTATTAGAAATTATTCTGTGAAGCGAATGAAGTTAAAGTTTATAATTTTTTTTTTGCAGATGATTGGCGGTAAGATTATTAAGCCAGGCGGCGCTGAGCCCGATGATTTCGAAAAGTCAATTGCCCAAGCCCTGTTGGAGCTGGAGGCTAACAGCGATTTGAAACCTTATCTTAGGGACTTGCACATCACCCGTGCGCGTGAAATTGAGTTCGGTAGCAAAAAGGTAAGTGTGATTTGCATTAAACTCTGCGCTCTTTCTCTTCACTTGTGTTTTGCATTGCAGGCCGTCATCATTTACGTTCCAATCCCACAACAAAAAACTTTCCAGAAAATACAAATTATTTTGGTACGTGAATTGGAGAAGAAATTCTCGGGCAAACATGTTGTTATCATTGGTGAGCGTAAAATCTTACCTAAGCCAACACGTAAGGCCAGAAATCCACTGAAACAAAAACGCCCACGCTCCCGCACTCTTACTGCTGTGTATGATGCTATCCTGGAAGATTTGGTCTTCCCAGCTGAAATCGTTGGCAAGCGTATTCGCGTGAAGTTAGACGGTACACAATTGATTAAGGTCCATTTGGATAAGAATCAACAAACAACAATTGAACATAAAGTAAGTAGTATTTAAGGAGGAAGGAGGCAGCGGAGGAAGGGAATATTGATTGTGCTTGCAAAAGTATTATATTATTTTGCTATTCTACTGTTCTTGTGTTATTTGCTGATTGTTTTCCCCAAAATCAGTGATTGTCAAACAGGACATACATTAAAATCCAATATCTCGTTATTGCTTACTATGTTTAGCTAAAACGTTTAAGCATTTCCATATATTGGAGACACTTAACACCAAAGTTTACCCAGATCTGTGGAATTCCACCCACCTACCGTTCTTGTGTTATTTGTTGATCGTTTCACCAAGTTCAATGATTGTCAAAAAGAACGCACATTAAATTTCAGTACAACAAATGGTCAATTGTTTGCTCTTGTATCACCAAATGGAACAGACATTATGCCAACTGTTGCATACACCCATTGAAAATGAAAATGTAATTTTGGTCATTCAAATGCCGCTATTTTGCCTCCCAATCGCTGTTTGTCACTTGGCGCACTTGGGACTTCCTATAAAGGCGGCAGATAAAAAATCTTTTTATCTAAAATTATTGCATTTCTTAGTGTGCAACAATACAAAATATAATTAGATTACAAGCATTTAGAATTTTGTAAACACTGGAAGTAATTTGTTTGACTTTAATTCTAGTTACTAATTTTTACTTATTTCATCTTGTTTCTAGGTTGATACATTTACTTCGGTCTACAAGAAGCTCACCGGCAGGGATGTCACTTTTGAATTCCCAGACAACTTCTTGAGCTTGTAATTTATTACATATTAAAAAGTCAAGTGGGCAAAAAGAATGTGTTTTAAAATTATTCTGAAATTCAGAAATGCTTTTCACAAAAAATAAAAAGTTTTAGAAAAGAAGAATTCAAAAACTACAATTTTAATGTTTATTTTGGGTGATAGTAAAGTTTTTAATGAAAGTAAATGGAGGAAGAAAACTTGATCGAACTTTGAAAGATTGGAAAACTGGAACAGTAATACTTGAAGAATATGCGAAAAATATCGGAGCACAGTCTTAACTACCAAGTTGGAATTTTGAAATTATAAGTAATTAATAGTTAAAAATATATTCTTAAATCAAAATCGTAAACAGATTCTAGGAATGAGATATGTTTACCTGGTTAACTAAAAATATTTTAACAAACTAATAACTTGAGCATTCTACGTAAAGCGGACCACATGCAGATTTTCATAGGTTGCATTTCTACTTAAAGCAACCACTAACTGTCAGAATACAACTAAATTAATATTCTTTAAATACTTCTGTGCGTTTACACCCAGCAAATTCACAATAATTCGTTCCTTTGTGAAAGATGTTCGGTCTGATTAGACGGTGACTTTACTTACTTACTTATAATGGCTCAACAGCCCATGGAGGGCCTAGGCCGAGCTTTTCGCATCCACTCATGTTGTGCGTGTTATATTTGTACATGAATGGAAGAGACCTATAGTTCAATGCCGAATCCGAACGGCGGAGTGAAAAGCTTTTCATAGGCAATTTTTACTCTTGTAGGTTAGCCATTGCCTGCCAAGAGGTGGGTGGATTAGAAAAATTATGTTTTCTACTTTTTGACTTTGTCTGTGCCGAGATTCGAACCCCGGACACTCTGCGTAGCAGTCCAACGCACTATCACTACGCCAGCGACGGTGACAGAAGCAGTAAAACGAAGAAATCATAATTGGGGCCGATCGGCGAGACTTCGAACATTTGGGTGAATATGATGCTGCGTTGTCGTGTTTAATCCTAGTGGGGGAAAAGCAAGATGGTTGTCAATTTGTTATAGCGAATGATATTTTTTTTTACCTAAGAATATGATTTACCCATACATACATACATATACAGTCATAAATATGCTAGTGAATATTTTATAAACAAAAAACATCGAAGTAGCGTCTCACCTGCTGCATCTCATTTAGTAAAGGACTTGAACTACATAGATTTTTATAAATCTATAATAGAAAAATCTCAGGATAGAAATGCTATCAAAATGTCTTTCGCTTCCATCTAAAATCCTGAATCATTTCACGAATGCAGTCTTAAGCTTAACCCACCACGATAACTCTGTAAGTACTGTTCCGATATGACAACTCTTTGTTGCTAAAGGTAGTTGACATCTCTGAGAATAAAAACATTTTCTATCCAGATATTTCTTAATTATTCATCTGTTTTAACGTCACTAAAATGAGTTCAGAATCGAAAAAAATGCGTTAAATTTTACTTTATTTCTTCGGCAAGCACTATTCTACCGCGTAGGCTCATAGAAAAATTTGTGCACATTCTGGAGAAGGTAATTTATCGGAAAGGACAGTTAGAAAATGGTATGATCGATTCCTCTCTGGAAAAATTTATGTAAAAGAACCTAAATCTGGTTGACCATGCACCGAGAAAGTAGACGAAATTCTTGAAAAGGTAGAGGAAGGCCGATACACAGGCAGTCGAGATATTGCTACGGATATTGGCATAGCTCCCCAAACCGTTTTGAACCATTTAAAAATTTTAATATTTGGGTGCCACATAATCTGAGTGAGTATGAATGATCTCGCGTCAATCATCGTGGGCTTATCTGCGAAGACAAGCGACTTCACATAACCCCACAAAAAATAGTCTAGCGGTGTTAAATCCCACGATCGTGGAGGCCACGCCACAGGCCCACGACGCGAGATAATGCGCTCACCAAAAGTTTCCTTCAATAAATTGATTGTTTCGTTGGCGGTATGGCATGTAGCGCCGTCTTGTTGGAACCAAAGGTCGTCCACATCAACATCCTCCAACTCACAATTCAGGCACGAAAAACTCATTAATAATGGCTCTATAGCGTTCCCCATTGACTGTAACATTATGACCGGCTTCATCTTTGAAGAAATATGGCCCAATGATTCCCTCTGCCCATAGAGCACACCAAACAGTGACTTTTTGAGGATGTAACGACGTCTCAACAATAGCTTGTGGATTATGATAACGTACCCATTCAACCAAAAGTCAGCTTCATCGCTGAACAAAATTTTCTTGTGAAAATCAGGATCGGTGGCTATCTCGTTTTGGTAATAAATTTGCACAATTTGCAAACGTTGTTCAGGAGTAAGTCTATTCATTATGAAATGGTAAACCAGACTGAGCATAAATTAAGTGACAGCTGACAAAAAGACCAACTCCGAAAAAAGTATTGCCAGATTTAAAACCACACTTCTAAAAAAACACCCTTTATTAGCAGTTGATAAGGAAAACTATGGTAAGCAGTTCGAAAGGGCTAAGAACTTGCGTAATGGGGGAAAAACTGTATATACAATCGGATTTTAAGGCCGAAAATTAAGTTTACGTGTCTCGCCTTTCATCTGTTGTAGTTTATTTAATTTTTTATTTTTTAACATCCTTACAATGTTATCGCAGTTAAGTACATCGGTATGCAAATTAAAATAGGATCAGTTAAACAATAATTTTTTTTTTGTTAATTTTGCAATACAACATTTTTTCGTTTGGTTTTTAGAGAAAATGTTTGCTATCATTCTTTGTGTTGTTCTTATCATTGGAATACAATGTCTATCCTTATACCTTAGGAATGAATAAAAATGATTCTGATGTTAAGAACTTCGAATACACAATGTAAAAAATGTATTGAAACGATTAAATGAAAGGCACAATTAATGTCAAGAAGGTCTCGGGCCTTGTAAGTTAAAATATAAATATAAATAAGTTTTTAGATTCTCTTCACATTTCTTCTACGCACATTCATATGTACATACTCGTACCTAAGTATATATGTATTATGAATATTTTAACAAGGTGTTTTTCTTACGCTTGTGTAATTTTCATTTGCCGCTGTGCTTATTTGATTTAAAAGTATTAAAAACGTTCTTCTCTTCGTTCTTCTCTTCGTAAGCAACAAAGGGTTTTTCTATGTAATACCAAACATCAAACCATTTGAAAAACGAGCAATGTCGTTTCAATTGTATCGCCTCCTTGCAAACTACCAAGCATCTCATTATAATGTGTACGACTAGCGTTTTCCCGTTGGTAATATATCACACACACATATCCACTCACAATTAAAAAGTATAAATTTATTGGATTCACTTTGTAACTTTCACTAATCACATACGTGAGCCGAAAAATAGAAGAAACAAAATCAGACCAGCTCTTGTGGTAATGTAAGGAGTTTTTCATATGTGCGTACCCAACTTTTGATTGCTTGTGTGTGCTTGTGCTAAAAGGGGTTAAAATGTATGCGGAAACCCTTTTAACTGCATGGTTTCAATTTGCGAGGCGTGCGTGTAATTTGCATGTGTGTTCCATACATGTGTCAAACATGTACACATTCTTCACTTTAACCAGGATATCGTTGTTACAGACACACACACACACACGCACACACTCACACACATTAATATTTACACACATTTTTCTAATTGTAACTTTATGCCTTGATGCACTTCCTCAATTTATTTTCTTTTTATGAAATTACGTTTGATTAATTTGATATCTCTGAAAGTTGAATTGTATTACATAACCTGCTTTTTATTCGCCACTCGCTCCTACTATATATATGTATAACTAGCAGCGTTAATTGCAGAGATAACTCATATACTTTATTTCATATAGCTGTTATGTATAGCTAGCATGTTATTTAACATCCCTGGTTTCTATATCAACCCTACTTTTTTCTTCTTTTAATGGCGCAACAGCCCATGGAGGCCCTAGGTCGAGCTTTTCGCATACACTCATGTTGTGTGTGTTATATTTTTGCACATGAATGGAAGGGGCCTACAGTTTTATGCCAAGTCCGAACGGCGAAGTGAAAAACTTTCCATAGGCAATTTTTACTCTTCTAGGTTTGCCATTGCCTGCCAAGGAGAGGTGCCGTGTAGAAAAAATTATTATAATTTTTTATTTTGCCTGTGTGCCGTGTTTTTAACCCCGGACACTCTGTGTATCAGACTAATGTACTACCAACTTCGCCACTGCGACCACAACCCTACTGTGAACTGTTAAAAATGAAAGAAGAAGAACAGTATGGCCAAAAAGACAGTTAGTCAAAATGTCCCTCGACGAAAAGTAGTGAACTGAAATTTAAACTAAAATGTTATGTGGTACACAACCAATATAATAAAGTAGAGAAATGCTGTGCTGGAAGATCACATATAGCTGCCAGCGCTATTGCGCTGTATTGTGAGTGACAATTTTTTTTTTTTTAAATATAATCAACGCACAGGGGTAACCCTATAAATGCAAGCATTGTGTTGATTGGAAGGAAGATTGAACTTTCTCTGTAATGCGTAGTGCAGTGGAATACCGTGTCTACGTGGAAGGCGTGAGTTCCGCTTGCTAATCAGAAGAACATCTACCGTTAAAGTAACGGTAGAACAGTGAGACGCAAGCCTCGTTTCGACTATGTTCCAAGGAGTCAATAGAGCTGGAAACTCTACTGTCTCCTATTAGCTTTATCACTCGATGTTGGATAAGGTCCAGGAGCTCCAGTTGTGTTCGTGAAGCTCCAGCCCATAGGTGCGAAGAAGAGATTTTACAACCTGATAGTTTTACTCGTATGCTAAACTACTTGGCGAATAAAACAGCTATATTGTACATACATACATATGGAGTAAAGAACGTCCGTCTAAAGGTAAATTTCATAACCAATATTGTACGTTAAGCTGAGATAGCTGCACATCAGACCGATCTAAGAGTAGTGTATACAGCGATCAAAAATCTAACCAATATCAAACAGAACATACCTCCATTGAAAAATGGAAGCGGGAAAACATCTTAACGACAGATGAGTTACAACTCCTACAGTGGAAGAGTTTCTTTGAAGACACACCAGCGCAAAAGAACAGATTCCCGAAAAAAATGATAGCACGTAAACGTGAGAATCCCAATCGATGTATTTCTACCGAACCGCCAACAACGGAAGACATTAAATCTGCTATCCAAAGGTTTAATTACAAAAAATCAGCGGGACGGGAATGGTCGTATTAGCGACAATATTGCAGCGGTTAATGAGGGATGTGTGGACAGCAAACGTAATCCCAGCTGACTGGAAAGAATGTGTAGTTATTACTATTCCAGAAAAGGGCGGCTTAAACCCAATGCAGGAATTGGAGAGTCAAAGCGCTGTTAGGCACAGTAGAAAAGCTACTCGCCCTTATTATCTTGGAGCGTATCCTCCTTTCTCCAACTATCAAATAAGTAAGCTGTTCTACGGATACAGACTGCAATGATCATGTCTCAATCATACAAACACGCTATGAATCATTATTGAACGTCTGCAGAATTGCATTTTTGTTTTGCTGTTTATTCACTTTGAACGAGCTTTTGAAAAAATAATTAAAATCGAATCCTGGACTACTTTCAGGGCCTATGAAGTGCCTGACAAGATACTTCAGCTTACACAAGAACTATATACTACTGTGGGCAAAAAGTAGTAAGACTTTTTAATTTAAATTTCGCGCGGAAACCCATTCATCAAAATATTATTATTTTAAGGTTGGTATGACTGTCGGTGACATCTGTGCCAAATGTCACATCAAAATAATCATTAGTGTTTAGTATACGCTTGTCTTTCTGAAGTACAAAAAGTGCATTCGGCGATTTTCACAATGAGTGAAATTATTCAACAAAGAAGTTCCATTAAATTTTGTGTGCGGAATCAAATTTCTGGTGCCGAAACGTTCAGAATGTTGCAAAAGGTCTTCGGTGATAATTGTATGTCGCGATCAAGTACAGTATTTTGATTGGTACAAATTGTTCAAAGATGGTCGAGAACGCGTTGACGACGAACCACGTCCAGGACGGCCATCAACATTAACTGATGATCAACACGTCAATAAAATCAAGGAATTGGTGCTCAAAAATCGACGATTAACAGTCAGAGACCTTACTCGCATCGTTGGAATATCGGAAGGATCAGTGAAAACCATTTTAAAACATCATTTGGGCCTAAGAAGAGTGAATGCACGATTGGTTCCAAAATCACTGCATTGGTTTTACGAGACCATTTTGGCAAAAATTCGACTGATATCGTTCCGCAACCACCCTATTCGCCTGACTTAGCACCGTGTTACTTGTGGCTATTTTCTAAAGTCAAAAAACCGCTTCGTGGACACCGTTACACCGTTTTGAGTCAATTGAAGACATTAAACATGAATCGCTAAGCGCATTGAAGGCTATTCCGGAAATTGACTTTAACAACTGTTTCGAGAATTGGAAAAAACGTTGGCACAAGTGTATTGGGGCCGGGGGGGATTACTTTAAAGGGGACGAAATAGATTTGGAAGAATGAATACAAAAATTTGAAATTATGAACAAAGTCTTACTTACTTTTGCCCACAGTAGTACATATATCTAAATGCGGTTTGCAGGTTTCGTTTTAAGGGGGAAAATAGCGAAATCTTCAACAAACCAGGTGGCGACAAAATCGGTGTCCTGTGATTGCATTCCCTCTCTCATGCTCCCTCATTCTTCCTCCCGCCTATCAATCTTCCTTCTAATCAACACAATGCTCTGCATTCATAGGAGTACACCCTATATGTTGAATATATCAATAAAAAAATAAATTTAATCCAGTGGATACCGTTTTAGAAACTGGATGACCTAGACTATGCAGATGATTTGTTCTTTATGTCGCACTTTCTAGCAGGAATGAAGAAAAAGCCCGAGTCACACGTTGAAGTCACGGGCAGATACGGACTTAAAAACAACACAGCTAAAACTATGGTAAACTTATGAGACTGGAGACATTGAGTAAATACTGAAAGACAGAACTTTGGGTCTTCCTACATATGTGCATATTCCATGTTCTCGTGATTATTTTTTTGTAAATTTAGCGAGCCACTTACTGTAAGATGGACTTTCTGATGATGAATATTCAAAACTTCGATCGAAACATATCCAGGCATTTTAAGACCTGTATATTTTGTATTTATGTACCATATTTATATGAAACTAGCTTATTTTAAAATTCATATAAATTCATATTAACCGAAACTAAACCGTTAAAAAAAAGCGAAAAGCTCGGCCTAGGCCCTCCATGGGTTGTTGTGCCATTAAAAGTAAGTAAGTAAGTAACAGTTAAAAAAATGCCTTTTGCGCAACCAATAGCGACATTTAACTTATCTCTTAGTCTTCAGCCAATTTTAATCTCTGTAAAAGTAAAATCACATTTGTACACACACTAAATTATGGAAATAAACAAAAAATAACTTACTGGCTCGAAGATCAAGATCACCGACTGATTCAATGGGGTTTTCCATTTTGATGCTGCAATAACTTCACTACTTAGCAGCCCAGCTTACGATAAGTAGCACTCCGATAAACTTGTGCTAACTTGATATTAAGAAACTGCATATATTATAATTATTTTTCTTGTATTGCCAGCAGGTACGGTTCTAAAAAAATACTTGTGGTCTTATTTCTGCTATTTCAACAACTCTTAGTGTAGCTGAAGTAAGTAATTGACTGGTTTGAGCTATAGCGTAAGAGACTGAGACTGTTTTTATTGGAGCAATAGAGCTGCGGGTCCCAACGGTATTTGGGTGCTTCAAGGACCGATAAATTATAATATGCGAAAATATTGTAATTAAAGCAGAACTTAACTCGAAACTCGAGTTAAAATGTTGCACCTTTTCGAAACATCTATTTATTGACCTAATAGACATACGTTTTTTTTTTTTCATTCTTATGAAATCAAGTTTGTTTATTTAGTTTTGTTCTGATTATTGTCACTTTTAATAAAGTTACATTGCAATCCCGATTTTAAGTACATATGTATGTATTTGAAAAATATTAGGAGTAGTTTTTTCTTCAATTTTCATCCGCCAATTTTAATCTCTGGAAAAAAAAAATTAGAATTCATACGATGCATTAATTTTATTTGAACAAAATTACAAAAAAAGAAAACTTACTGGCGCGTAAATCAACTTCAATATTTGGTTTAGGTTTTGCTTTCGGTTTTGAACTTCCACCTTTCTTTGATTTGCCTCCGCCTTTCTTGGGCGCTGCCATAACTTCAGCACTTAGCAGCGCAACGATGATAAGTAACACCAGATATATTTGTGATATCTTAAAAAAACGCATACTAGGTTTTTTTTTGGTTCAGCTGCAGATAAATGCTTGAGATTCTGTTTGTATTACTTTGACTATTAAATCGCTCGCAAATTTCAACTTAATTAACCGAACCTTTGTTCTAAACTAAGCAGTGAAAATCACAAACATTTGCAGCTTGCAATGCTTATCGCATCTCGTAAGCTGATAAGCATTTGTTAAAGTTTAAGCTTTTTTTATAGAATTTGATTACTTAATAAATTTTTGCTATGGAAAAAAAAATTCCCCGAAAGCAGTGTTATGTGTTATAACACAGTGCGGCATTACTTTTCGAGCATGGGGTTTTTCATATGGAATGGAAGAGGAACATACCCAGGATTAATACTACCCTAGCTAATATTTTGTGGGTTGGGTTAAGTTAAGCAACTTTTTTATTTTTATTGCCAATATCAAATTAACTGCACTGAACACAAATAATTTTAATCCTCTCTCAATCCGTTCTTCTTTAAGGGGTACCAAAATATCATTTTCTAATAGGTTTTTTTGTTTTTGCATAATGTTTTCTTTTCTGGTAACCATTTCATATTAGTCTGGAAGTAGACAAAGACTTGGTAAGCCTTTGTTAAGTATATCAAGTACTGAAGGGAATGCATTATGGGACAGGAGAAAAAGCTAGCGTTTCAAAAAATGCTGCAAAAAGAATAGCGGATCTTACACGGTAAAAAATAATGACTTACTTTACTTTTAATGGCTAATAATATCATTGAATAATGACATTATTTACAAATACTGACATTTTTAATGATCGTACAAGGTAAAACATGCCATTACTTGGCATGATGAGTGATCGGAAATATTGACAGAACTCGGAAATTTCTGTTTTTTGCTGTTATTACTTGCAGTAATGCCATTTTTAATGATCGTGTAAGTCTGGCAGTGGTCGCTGTGGTGTAGTGGTAGTGCGGTGGACTGCTACGCGACTGTGTCCGCGGTTCGAATCTCGGCGCAGGCAAAATCAAAAAGTGCCATTGGCAGGCAATGGCAAACCTGCAAGAGTAAAAAGCTTTTCACTTCGCCGTTCGGATTCGGCATTAAACTGTACAAATATAACACATGAGTGGATGCGAAAAAGTCCGCCTAGGCCCTCCATGGGCTGTTGTGCCATTGAAAGTAAAGTAAGTCTGGCATCAATATAATGATGGAAATAATGTGTAAGGGCCGATAATGATTCATATGCTAATTACAAAATTCCCCTATTTCACATGCCCAATTATTTTTTAACGCTATTCTAATAATAGACAAATGGTTTGTGCATTAGCTTCTACCCTTAGCCGATACAGAAACCTTCAAACCGTTTCATACCCAACATGAGTCACCCTATGGCAAGTTAACAGGATGTCTCGACATACAAATTCTTTGGGCGCTGTGTATAAAAAAAAAGTATATGCTTCTTAGAACAAAATATTCTATGTCGCTTTTTCCACACAGCAAGTTTTCTTGAAAGCAAATTTCAAATTCTCATCCAGATACCAAGATTTCTAAATCTATTCTGTTTTTACTTTGTCTGGCATGTCAAAAGAATGTAAAGCACAAAAGAAAACTTGCCGGTACGAGAGAGTCTGTACCCGTTCCTCTTGTCTTTCCTCTCTCGCATACAAACTTAACTTGCTTTCAAATTGCCGTGTGAAAAACATTGAAATATTCTATTTTTCAGTTGTAAATCATAATTAAATAATTCAGTTAAAAACCAAATCTATATTTATAGTCACACAAGTCACAATTTTTGCATGCATTTCAAGAGCTAGAGATTTTATGTCTAAGACGAGGTTACTCCTTTTGAGGTTGTTTTTTTTTAGCGATTTTAATGTTCCTAATAATTCTATATCGTTACCATAAAATAGAAATCATAATGGTAACTAAATGCAGGTGAGACTTATGAGCTGCTATCATCTTATGACTCATAGAATAAAACCTTTAATTTCAAATAGTAAATTTCACTTCGAATATGTTCGTAATCAACGTCATTCTTATAATCAATGGAAAAGTAATGTAAATTTCATTAGTCATAATTGAGTTTATCAAATATTTCATAATTATTATATCTGCAATCAATTCTATTGTTTATGGCTCAAAATTAAAGTCTGAATCATCATACTAAAAATTTATCAAGCAGAAGCTTTCAATCTTAAATTGATTCGCTTTTTTCACTTTTTCATATTTCAATTCTATTTTATACTTTATACATTGTACTTTACTATTTTGCATGTATCCTTTTGAATGCATGTAATGTAAATATAAGGTAAATTGTCTACTAAATAATTACCTGCTCTGATAATTTTCTATTTTCATTTAATTTATAAGCTTAGTGTGTGTTTCGATTAAAAGTTAAACGAACAGAAAGCAGAAAAACATACTAAATTTAACAAAACACGCAAAAATTAATTTTGAATTGATGGTGGCCAATGATTTGGTGTTACACCCACAATTGGCGCGACAACCAATAAATGCAACTACTACTTACAATGACCACTACCTCCTCATGCTCCAGTTACGGTGTTTTCAATAGGATCCTTTCGTGAATAACTTGGCAGTATTAGTGAAGTATCTGCTTGTCACTGTGTGTCTGTGGAGCGGTCTCATTGCCTGTCTACCACCCACAAAAATGCCAGCCAGTCTATAGTTGAAGTAGATAGAACGATTGGTGGCAGACATGTCAAGCGGTGATTTATGTGTCATCACTTTAAAGTAAATCAATTTGTAAAAAAAATTGTAATTCACTGGTGGTAAGAGTTGGCCTTGAACTTCATGGACAAAAAACGATTTGAGGAAAACAAGTAAAAAAAAATAAATTAATGAAATTCAGTACTGTTACAGTAATGCCTGATTAATCAATCCTTGCTTAATGGAGTTCCTTTTGTATTTGCGTCTTAAATATTTGCTATTTAAATAATGCTTCTATTGAAAAATTGCTCGATTATGTAATTGAGTTCTCTTGTTAATTGAGGACAAAAATAATAATTTTGCCGTCGCAATTAACCGAGAATTACTATATTACATATTATTATTATTTATTACGTCTTAACTTAATCAAGATACAGAGTTTATATCACTAGTATTTACTACTTATTTAAACATTTATATAGGGTGCGCCATCTTTTATGTCGATATGTAAACATTGAATAATTTTAACATTTATCAGCCGATCGGCTTGAGCAAAAATGTTTTTGAAACGTCAATTCAGTACAACTTTAACTACGCATCCGTTCACGTCGCTTGGAATACGGCCAAACAGTCGCCCGAATGGTTGACACTGAGCCTGATTTTTGGAAGGAAATTTTGATGACCGACGAGGGCCAATTCACACTCTTTGGCGACGTTAACAAGCTAAATTGCCACATTTGGGGATCGGAGAATCCACCCGAGATCCATGAAACACCATTGCATGACCATGAACGTGTGTTGTAAAAAAATAGCGACATTGCGACATTGACTGCTCACCCAGATCTTGGGCTATTTGAAAAGCAAAGTGTACTCTAGCAAGTCTCAGATCATTGACGATATCAAGGCAAACATTCGTGCCGAAATCATGGCTATACTGCCCGAGATGCTCGAAAAAGTGATGGAGAACGCAGCAAAAAGGGCACATATAGCTTTTTCCAATAACGGCGGCCACTTGATTGGTGTCCAAATAAATTGTAAACGACCAAATTAAATAAAAATACTTCATATATGGAAATCGGTTTTTTTTTTAAAGTTATTTAATATTCACATACAGGGTGGGTCATTTATAATTTGGTGTAAATACGAAACGAATAATTTTTTCCCCATGTGGTTTTTATCATTCGAAAGTACAATGGGGTGGCCAATGCACATCACCAAAACGGGAGGAAGAATGAGGGAGGGAATCACAGGACACCGATAAAGATATAATCGTGTTTGAACTAAATGTTGTCTGAGCCCATATCTTCTAAAATAGACAACAAATACTCAGTTATCATTATGCGGTAGCGAACGCCTTTCACTGAAGGCATCTTTCTTCCTTCGTGCTTCTCTAATCAACAGCAGCAATTTTGTCAGTTGTGCGCACTGCAGGAGTACGACAACTTGTTGTTTTATCCAGTTTCAGCTCCAGTTCACGCACTCGCTTCTCAAATTGATCCACAAATTTTTAGCGTAATTTTTTTAACCTTCGGAAGAATATTCACCATTTTGCAAGTCTATTTTTAGTATTTACCAATGTTGTTTAAGTTGTATATCGGCCCATTTCGTTAACCGCAAATACAAAACTAATTTTCTGCCATACATAAGGCATTAGAGTTGCCACACTCAAAATAACCAGTAGTTCAAATTCCAAATGTTAGATGGACCACCCCTTTCTATGCATATTTACTGAAATACCCTGAAAATAGAATACTGATAAGAAAACAGAAAAAATCATTAGTTGGCGCCAAAAACATAACACAAAGTGATTTTAGTTTTATAGTTGACGAAAGTTTATTATAAAATTTTTGTTGTGAGTCAGCTCTGTATTTTACACGCGCACTTACAATACATACACATTTATAAATAAGTACATATGGATTCTATTATTACAAATGCGTATTTGAAACTTTAGTTTTACTTGATCTACAAATTCAATACACGTTTACTTTTGCACACACATATTTACAATACCGAAAAATTACCAACAATTTGTATGCAAATTAAACAGAAGCAATTTACTTACAACATTGATTCACTACTGCTAGTCTGCGTCCTCATAGTGCCCTATATATTTGACACTAGACTTTTTGGCTAGTATGTATGTATAACAAATACTACTACCAACAAATAGTAAAAGAGCTTGAATGTGTGTATACTTGTAATGACTTGTACGTGTACGTACATATGTATGTATTATATTGAGGGTGGCATATTCATGTATACATACATATTAAATACATACGTACTATATAAAGGATATTGATGATGTTGAATGATGTCAGGAATTATGTCATCATCTTCATGCCTGCTAAAGTGAGAAAAGTAGTTTGCGTCACATGTTTATTGGAATGTAGATATAAGTAAATATGTATGTATGTATGTCCATTGAGCATAGATCCTTTAAATTTATAGTATTAGGTAATTTTATTTGTATTCGTCTGCCACTGATAAACAGTTGTCTGAAGAAACTTCAATATATTTCTTATATCAGGATTGATCAAGAATGCTTGATCATCGACTAAACTCAGGATTGATCAAGAATGCTTGAACATTGACAGGTGAGCGTCATTACATTTGTTAGCATAATATCGATACGATATTCTCCATCGGGCCAATTGGAGAGAAATACATGGGCTAATAATAGGGGTTAGAAGTAAACACTCGAACAATTAGCAGCCAAAAACCAAAGAACTATACTTACTGGCTGTCTAACATTTTAAGTTAATATTCACATAAACTTGCATTATTTCGTAAAACGCCAATACGTTATGCCCATTTTGAAATGCATACAAATCAAATTTAATGTTAATAAAAACTATACCCGTTGGCCCAAGGCAAATTTGATAACGTGGAGTTATTAGCAACAAGCTCCTCTTCTGCCTTTGTGATGAAAAGCTGATTTTGGCATTCTATGAGTCACTTGAAAAGTTTCTAGCCTAAATATGAAAACACAGTTATATTGGTTTGAGTTTTGGTTTTTTATTCAGTATAATCTCCTTAATCTCCAGTATAATACACTTAGTCCAGCATTCTTCCAATAAATCTATCCCATCATTAAAGTACGATTCCGGAAGGTCTGCAAAATATGCCTCTACGGCTTCATTCGACGAAAAACGCTTTCCACGAAGGAAGTGTTTTAGGTTTCGGAACAGGTAGTCGCTGGGAGCCAAATCTGGTGAATACGTTGGATAGTCAACCAATTCGTACTTTAATTCCTTGATTTTAGCCATTGTGAAAACACTTGTGTGACGACGTGCGTTGTCTTGATGAAAATGATTTCTTTCTTTTTTAAACCGGATCTTTTTTCGCTAATTACTGCATCCAGTTTATCCAGAAGATTACAATATTATTCTGAGTTTATTGTTTTACCTTTCCCAAGATAATCAATCAACAAAATCCCTTTTGCATCCCAGAAAGCAGCCATAACCTTTTTTTGCCGATCGTTCGTGCTTTGTCTGCTTTGGCGCCGACCATCCACCTTCAGTCCTCTGTAAACAATGCTGTTTCAATTTAGGATCATGCACCCATCCAGACTCAAGTCTTATCCACAGTTTTGAAACGTGGATTATTCTGCTTAAAACGTTCCAAATTGTACTGAGAAATTCTTTTTCGATCGTGGTTTTGTTGAATTGTTAACGTAAGCGTTACTACTTTTCCAAACAACTTTTTCATATGTAGTTCTTCATGTAAAATGTGATTTATTCGTATCAGCTTATAGTATCAGCTATTTCACACATAGTCGCACTTGGATTTTCACAAACAATAAAATGTACTTTTTCAATGATTTCTGGTGTCGAGGCATTTTTTGGACGTCCAGTACGTGGTTCATCTTCAATACCTGTATGACCACGTTTAAATTCAGCAATCCAATTTTTTACTGTTGCATACGAAGGAGCACATTCACCTAACACATTTACCATATCGGTATGGATTTCATGTCCAGATAAATCTTTTTAAATAAATACTCAATAACGGCACGATTTTTCAACTATTCCATTTTAACTGTGACTGTGACACGTCAACTTCAAGCAGCTGTTAAACAAAGAATGGGTTGCCAGATTGATTTGAAACTTTACACGTGCTCATACGAAAGATGAATTCATACATTGAGTATAAATTCACTGCGCCACTAGAGCTATCTATGGGTCAGGCAAGAAACTTTTCAAATGACTAGTAATTATAAAGCCATTATGTCCGCCAAAGCTCTGTTGTTGTTGGCCTGGTGAATTTTGTTGCACTGCTGCTGTCACCTCATTTAAATTCGCCTTGCTTTAACCATTTTGAAAAGTTGCATTTGCAATTGAAAATATTAAAAAATATTAAAATATTACAATGTTAAAGAAGTACTAAATAAGTATAAAATGCATATTTCACCGAGCGAGCCTGGTCATCGTTAATCATGAAATTAACGCCGTTAACCCACAAAGTGTTGACCAAAAATTTAACGCCGTTAATAACCGATTAACGACTTTCTTACCGGCTTTGCAAAAGTTCCATGCACTGTCAATTCCGTCAGCGACAGTGTGTAAAATTTACAAAACTCGACTCCTGCATTTAGATTTTTAAGAGTCGATGTAAATCTTTGCTGAAACAAATTTGTAAATGTACAATTTGAAATTCTTTCTTTCTTTGTCCTGGGACTCCTAGGGGGAGCAAAGAGCCATAATGAATCGTCTCCATCGAATGCTATCTTTGGCGATGACTTTTATTTCTTTCCAAGATTTTCCTGAATCACGAATTTCCTTCTCTAACGTCCTTTTCCACGTGACTTTTGGTCTACCACGCTGTCGGCTGCCTTGTGGATTCCATTCGAGGGCTTGGCGGAAAATTTAGTTGGGCGTTTTTCGTAGAGTGTGTCCGATCCATTTCCATCTGCGTAGCTTGATATTGTTAGCTAACGGTATCAAGTTGTATTTTTGGTGTAAATCTGCATTTGAAATGGTGTTTGGCCATCAGACTTTAAGTATACGCGTCAAGCATTTGTTGACAAACACTTGCAATTTACTCATTAGTTGGTCAATGGCTAGCCACGTCTCACACCCATACAGCAAAACTGATTTCACGCTAGAATTAAAAATGCGAATTTTTATTTAGGTGGAGATAAACCAAAAGCTCCAGATCTTACTCAGATAGGCAAATGCCCCTCTCGCTTCTGAAATTCTTGATGTAATGTCCTCTTTCGCCCCACCATCCATAGAAATTACGCTTCCCAGATACGTAGACCTGTTGACGTTTTCGATTTCATCGTTGCCAGCCTTAAAATTGATCCTGCTTGGAAGGATTCAGCTTCATACTCTTAGTTTTAGAAGTGTTAATTTTTAAGCCGACTTTTTGCGACTCTGAAATAAGATCATCAATTTTAGATTTCCTTTCTGAATGCCTGGCTGGAAGATATCGTCAAGAACGACAAGAAAAATAATGGGGGAGAGGAAGCAGCCTTGCCGGACGCCTGATTTAGGAACAAATGTCGGCGGCAACATTCCGTTGTGTAACACACTGCATTTAAAACCCTCGTAGTTCGCACGCATCTACGATTCGAATAATAAAAATCACATTACATTACATTTAATGGCACAACAGCCCATGGAGGGCCTAGGCCGAGCTTTTCGCAGCCATTCATGTTAAGCGTGTTATATTTGTACATGAATGGAAGGGACCTACAGTTTAATGCCGAATCCGAACGGCGAAGTGAAAAGCTTTTCATAGTAATTTTTAATCTTGTAGGTTTGCCATTGTCTGCCAAGAGGTGGTGTAGTGTAGAAAAATTATTTTTTGTACTTTTTGATTTTGCCTGTGCCGAGATTCGTACCCCGGACACTCTGCGTAGCCGTCCAACGCATTACCACTACGCCACAGCGTAATAAAAATCACACTGAAAGAAAATTATTAGTTTCGCATCCATACCACAATTAAATTATAAATGGTTCACCCTGTATGTGTATAGTATGTATATCTCTAGAATATTGTGCACACTTTGCTGCATATTTTGTAAACTACTCAATTCTGGAAAGTAAATTTTAGAAAGGTAATTATGAATGGTTTACTATACACAAAGAGAGTAGCACTTGTTGTTTTGAATATTTGAGCTTATTATTTGAAAGGAGTATGAGAACGCGCGTACTGAATCAATTAAAATTTAAGCTAACGTGAAAAACACAATAGGTTATCAGCAAAGCAAATATACATACTGTATTCTTATATAAAGGGTGTATTTTTTTAGAAGTGTGGTTTTCAATCTGGCAATACTTTTTTCGGAGTTGGTCTTTTTGACAGCTGTCACTTGATTTATGCTCAGTTTGGTTTACCATTTCATAATGAATAGACTTACTTCTGAACGACGTTTACAAATCGTGCAAATTTATTACCAAAATGAGATAGCCACCGATCCCGATTTTTGCAAAAAAATTTTGTTCAGCGATGAAGCTCAGTTTTGGTTGAATGGATACGTTAATAAGCAAGATTGTCGCATTTGGAGTGTTCATAATCCACAAGCCATTGTTGAGACGTCGTTACATCCTCAAAAAGTCACTGTTTGGTGTGCTCTATGGGCAGAGGGAATCATTGGTCCATATTTCCTCAAAGATGAAGCCGGTCATAATGTTACAGTCAATGGGGAACACTATAGAGCCATTATTAATGACTGTTTCGTGCCTGAATTGAAGGATGTTGATGTGTACGACTGTTGGTTCCAACAAGAAGGCGCTACATGTCATACAGCCAACGAAACAATCAATTTATTGAAGAAAACTTTTGGTGAGCGCATTATCTCACGTAGTGGGCCTGTGGCATGGCCTCCACGATTTAACACCGCTGGACTATTTTTTGTGGGGTTATGTGAAGTCCCTTGTCTACGCAGATATGCCCGAGACGATTTGCACCTTGGAAGAGAATACTTATTCGGCGCGTTATTACTGACATACGGCCCCAATTGCTGCAAAAAGTGGTCGAAAATTGGGCCTCTCGGCTGGAATTTACTCGAACCAGCCGCGGCGGCCACTTGCCCAAAATCGTTTTTAAAACATAATGGTAAATCCTTATCTTTATAACAAAGCTAAATTCTTGGTCATAACATTAAATTATATGCGTTTTATTTCTTCTTGAAAACCACACTAAAAAAAACACCCTGTACATATTGATGGCCTTAGCTGAGATACCTCTCCGCTGTAGTGAAATCCAGATGCTCTCACGAGACACACTGTCAAATGCTGTGTGTAAAGCGCCATTCACTCGATTGTTCGACAATAATTCTTAGTGTGTTAATTTGGTCCACACACGATCGATTTCGCCGAAAACCTGCTTGTTGCCTCCGGACTGCCGCATCCAGTTTTTCACCTATTTTATTAAGAAGCACTTTAGTTACCACTTTTGATGGCACCGACAACAGTGTAATACCTCTATAATTTCGGCACTCGGTGACGTCACCTTTTTTTGGCAACTTGATTAGGAAGCCTAATTTACAACACAAACAATATCACATTCTTCTTATATACAATTAATTAACATATTCTTAGGAATAGCTTATTAATAAGTAAAGCACAGAACCATATACGTTCCACGAACCAAACAACATCTAAGCACATATCTTATTTCTAACGATTTAGTGTGAGCGAAGAGTTTTTCTTTGAACTGACTAATGTTACAATGTTACGGTTTTTAATAGCCTCAGGTAATTCATAACAGCATTTAAACCCTTTATAAAACAGAAAATTTTTTCTGACCTTGTTTTACAGAGAGGCAACTTGTAGTCTTTTCTATTTCTTGTGTTAATGTCATGTACCTCATAGTTGAATTTAATAATTGTTCTTAAATAATCCGGTATGAGTCCGTTCTTTATATTGTAAACATAAATTGTAAATTGTTGGGTATATTTTTATTATTACAAATTGTGTTTAAGACTTTTACGGCACAGGTAAAATCAAAAATCAGTAACTCAAAAAGTAGAAAAACAATATTTTTAAACAACACCACCTCTTGCTAGAGTAAAAATTGCTTATGAAAAAGCTTCGGATTCGGCATAAAACTGCATTCGTATTCAAATATAACACGCGCAACATGAGTGGTTGAAAAAAGCTCTGCATAGGCCCTCCATGGGCTGTTGTGCTATTAAAAGAAAGAAAAATGTATATTGTATACACCCTGTTCATACCTATGAGGCCTAATTGTGGGTATTACAAACAACCGTTAGTCGATCAAAACCAATATACCCTGTACGCAGAGGGTGTACGGTATAAAACATTTAGTTATAATACGAGTAAGTACATATTTCTACTTTTATTTTTATCACAGCGTCTACATAGCTCTTATCACTTTTTTGCAGCTGTGTAAATAGTTTATGCTTATAGGTTATATACCATATTGTCATTTAATATTCGTTTTCACAGAAAGTTCTGTGCGCACACCTGCTGCTGAAAATTTTTTTAATATTAAAAACTGTTCATTAAAATCAGTTACAATAGTATCTGATAAAAATCCTTTCATTTCTACCCACTCCCACCTTGGAAAATAATTAGTAACTTTGTTTTATTTAGTTGTAAAAGTAAAGAAAACACTATCGAGTGATAAGCTTGAATTGTTTTAATTATTACTTATATTTGACAACATGTTTTAGTTGTCCTTTGTTTTACATTAAAGTGAAGTGTATAAAAATAGTGCAAATGAAGATAAAGAGTCCAAAAACACCTCTCCACACACAGTTTCCGAGAACCATAGCGTAATCACTTTCTAGGGAAGTGATTTTGAGTGAATTCAGAACTAATCAAATCAGCCAGATTTTATTTTTTTTTTCAAAAGTATGAGCAAATCGTTATTGAATTACATACAAACTATAATTTCAAAACTATTGGGTACAGATTTTATTATATGGATTCATGCAAACTCGTAAATGCCTCTTAAAACTTGTAAACTGTATAAAGACTTACGAGGTATTTACGAAACCTTAAAAATTAACCTACATTTAAATTTCAATATTTGAGTTTCTGTGGCTACGCAAAGTAAAAAATATTGAGTATTGCTATACGACGAATAAATGATATCCCTACCTGACCTCCGTGCGAAGTAAACTCGAAAACTCTGCATGATTGATCTCCAAAACATGGATTTAGATGTTGGTGCAGAACTCAAATGCCTTTTCAAGTTATGTAGTTTGAATGCATACAATATTTGTATTGTAGGGTGTCCAAAAAAAGTTATACACATTACAGTGCACAACAAAATTAGAAAATATTAATTATTCTTAGGATCATATAACGACAAATGAGGGGGTAAAATCTAAAGGGGCTAAATGCCAAAAAAAACGAAGATGAAATGAGAATATACTTAAATAGAAGTTATATGAATGAACATAGATACTTACTTACTCCCTTTCGGTTTATTCGATTTTTTTGAGAAACAATGGAACATTACTACTCTATGGATATTATTATTTACCTGTCTAAGTCTCTTTCGGGCAGTCTCTTGCACGCGTACATTGAACATCGTATATGCAATTTATGTAAAAAATGTATGAGAAAAAATCGCTTAGCTCCAGTACATAGAAAAAATGGATACAAATTTGGTACGATATTTTTTTTGGAATAAAATAAGACCACACTGGAAATGGGTGTTATCGATGAAATACCACTTCCACTTCTCTAGTAAGCAGAATATGAAGGTGGCATGCTTAACTTAAGTTTTGTAGCTTTTTACTTGAGTGTTTTAATGAACATACTACTGTGGGCAAAAGTTAGTAAGACTTTGTTCATAATATCAAATTTTTTTATTCATTCTTCCAAATCTACTTCGTCCCCTTCAAAGTAATCCCCCCCCCGGCCCCAATACACTTGTGCCAACGTTTTTTCCAATTCTCGAAACAGTTGTTAAAGTCAATTTCCGGAATAGCCTTCAATGCGCTTAGCGATTCATGTTTAATGTCTTCAATTGACTCAAAACAGTGTTAACGAAGCGGTTTTTTGAGTTTAGAAAATAGCCAAAAGTCACGTATCACACGGTGCTAAGTCAGGCGAATAGGGTGGTTGCGGAACGATATCAGTCGAATTTTTGGCAAAATGGTCTCGTAAAACCAATGCAGTGATTTTGAATTCACTCTTCTTGGGCCCAAATGATGTTTTAAAATGGTTTTCATTGATCCTTCCGATATTCTAACGATGCGAGTAAGGTCTCTGACTGTTAATCGTCGATTCTCGAGCACCAATTCCTTGATTTTATTGACGTGTTGATCATCAGTTGATGTTGATGGCCGTCCTGGACGTGGTTCGTCGTCAACGCGTTCTCGACCATCTTTGAACAATTTGTACCAATCAAAAACACTTGCTCGTGACATACAATTATCACCGAAGGCATTTTGCAACATTCTGAACGTTTCGGCACCAGAAATTTGATTCCGTACACAAAATTTAATGGAACTTCTTTGTTGAATAATTTCACTCATTGTGAAAATCGCCGAATGCTCTTTTTGTACTTCAGAAAGACAAGCGTATACTAAACACTAATGATTATTTTGATGTGACATTTGGCACAGATGTCACCGTCATACCAACCTTAAAAAAATAATATTTGGATGAATGGGTTTCCGCGCGAAATTTAAATTAAAAAGTCTTACTAACTTTTGCCCACAGTAGTATTTAGCCACAATTATGTACACATCTAGGTAAAAATCTTATTTTCAGAAATCTTATTTCTTCTTATATTTCCGAAATTTTATATATTACATATGAAATTCATTCACAAAAAGTTACATTAATTTAGATACTTAAAACAATAAATATGCAAATCTTTGATTATTTTTATTAATTAAAAAAAATGAATAACGAAAATTACACACTTTGTACCTGTAATTCCTGTAATTTATGGTCAAAAGTACTGGCAATATTTTTCTGCTTTCTACTCCATTAAAACAGCCGTTTTCATACGGTGTTGGGGTTCACTTTTCGGCGAACATATCATATTTTCCTCTAGTGATCGAACTGGTGGTTACATTGAGCTCAGTGCTGTGTGCTGAGAGTAAGTTTCTAATACAATTTTGTGAGCAATGGCAACACTAAATGGTATACATACAAACTTCAAACTATGTATTTTATTTAGATGGATAGCGATCTTAATAATCTTACAATTTGCATTACATCGTGAATACCACTAATATGATGTATAAATACTTTCCATAGTTTTATAAATAAAATTTTATCCACTTTTAAACATTTTTAAATTGTTTACAATTTTTACATTTTTGTTTCTCTTTTCGGTGTTCATCTCACGGAGCATATTGTATTCGTAGTGAGAGTGAATAACAACTCTCGCTTTGTGTTCGATGTTCGATGCTACAACAATTTCATGGTGTTCGCCGTGAAAAATCTGAATATAATCACGATCAACGGAATCTGCGATCTGTTTTGCTCTTTGCTTAAGCAAATGACATTTAACGAAACTTTTTGTTGGTCCCCTTTTCCACACGTCAAGTTTTCTTGAAAGCAAGTTACAAACCAAGTAGCGAAGATATTATCTATTAAAAAATATATAAAAATAAAAAAGCAGCTATTTGGGCAATCGGGTTTGTTTGATGTCAACAAGAATGCCGTTTATTTGACCACTCTGCACATGTTTTAGCTTATTGCATGTACTAGTTTGTTTACTAGTATTCATAAACTGTAAATATGTGTAGTATGTTTGATTAGAAACATGCAGCACATAGTCTGCTCTTGGTTGCAGGGTGATATCACTCCCGCTCCACCACAAGCTCACGCCTACACACACATGCCCAAATACTCATAACATTTTGATATTTGCCCCCCTCTCAAATCAATGCTTAATTCTTTAATAGAATTATTAAATGTATTATGTAGGGGGTTACTCTATTACGCTGTTTGTTTCAGTCAAAAATGTGTGAACATGATGAATACATGGATTAAATCCGCGATGACGAAACCACTAGCGCTTTCGCTTTCGGCATCGCTATCGCATTCGCCCGCCAATGGAATCGTAATCGAATTCGAGTTTAGCTTTAGTTTACGAAGTTGTTGCTTCGTTTTGTTTTTTCGTTTTGTTGTTTTTGGGTGTGAGTGTTGAGCATTGACATTGAACTATAATTTGTTGTAATGTTTACGGAATGAATATGACATGAAAATAAAGTGGAGCATATACATGCGATGGAGGGGAAATAACAAAAAATATAACGAAAAATAGAAGAAAAAAAATAGAAAAATAGAAAAACAACAACAACAACAAAAAACAAAACACACTAAATAAATAATAATAGAAAAGAAAAACGAGCCATCAACATTCAGAGAATTGTTGTTTGTGGTGTATAGGAGTGAATGAGTATGAGTGATATTGTTGTTGTGTGCTGCTGCTGCTTCTAGTTATTGGATATATGCGGCCGGCAGCAACAGCAGTCACTTCAGAGAGTTCGGCTTGTTGAGACGTTTTTTTTCTTCTGCATTTCTATAGAACGCTTAGATACATATGAATATAAAAGAAAAGTGTTACAAGTGCTACAGAAACAGCAGCAGTGTAATAACGGTTCAAGTTTTTGATTAGAAACAAAAATACTCGTACATACGCATACACGCTACAACTGCTGTAGGTGTTTGAAAACGTTTCAAGAAATTAAAATCATACAAAACAAATGTGTACTTTGTTTTATCTTAATAATAAAGTGTACTATAAAAATAGAAATAAGAGTGGAAAAACTGTATGCTGTGTGCAAAATCAAATCAAAAGATTTTGTATTGAATAAATAATTTCCATGTAAATAATTAAAATAATTAAGAATCAATTATTTAATGCATTTCCAGTATTATTGTTGCTTGTCAACATTTGAACCATTTTAAGGGGAGGAAGGGGAAGGAGGAGAGGGTCACTAAGTGTTTTTTGAATTTGCCCTTAATGAGTAAATCTATGTACACAGAAATAAATGCAGAACATTGGTGTTATCCAAAGCAAACTCAATTATGGTACAAAAAATAATAATAAACATCAGTAACCTTGAGTATTACTCATATATTTAAGAGGTACTCAAATTACACATTTCAACGGGTGTAAAATTCGTGAATATTAACTAAAACAAAACATAGGCGTAGCCCTGTGTTGTGCCCGAAGAGATGAAGTGGGTTTTATTAAGTACCTACCTGAGCTTTTGTTCACTAATATTTTTATTTTACTTGTAACTTTTCTTTGTATATGTTTACAACACTACACAATTCCAAAATTTAAGTCACTATTACACAAGGGAATCATAAGAGTCACTTCCATTTAACTTCCTAACGAGTTTAATCTGTATGTAAATTAAAAAATAATAAAAATGTTTATTATTATATAAAGTAGTTATGTATGCATTGTTATATGTATGTATATATGTATGTGTGAGTGTATATATGTATGTATGAGTGTATATATATGTATATATATGTGTATGTGTATGTGTGTATGTATGTGTGTACGTATGTAAGTATGTAAGTATGTAAGTATGTAAGTATGTAAGTATGTAAGTATGTAAGTATGTAAGTATGTAAGTATGTAAGTATGTAAGTATGTAAGTATGTAAGTATGTAAGTATGTAAGTATGTAAGTATGTAAGTATGTAAGTATGTAAGTATGTAAGTATGTAAGTATGTAAGTATGTAAGTATGTAAGTATGTAAGCATGTAAGTATGTAAGTATGTATGTATGTATGTATGTAAGTATGTAAGTATGTAAGTATGTAAGTATGTAAGTATGTAAGTATGTAAGTATGTAAGTATGTAAGTATGTAAGTATGTAAGTATGTAAGTATGTAAGTATGTAAGTATGTAAGTATGTAAGTATGTAAGTATGTAAGTATGTAAGTATGTAAGTATGTAAGTATGTAAGTATGTAAGTATGTAAGTATGTAAGTATGTAAGTATGTAAGTATGTAAGTATGTAAGTATGTAAGTATGTAAGTATGTAAGTATGTAAGTATGTAAGTATGTAAGTATGTAAGTATGTAAGTATGTAAGTATGTAAGTATGTAAGTATGTAAGTATGTAAGTATGTAAGTATGTAAGTATGTAAGTATGTAAGTATGTAAGTATGTAAGTATGTAAGTATGTAAGTATGTAAGTATGTAAGTATGTAAGTATGTAAGTATGTAAGTATGTAAGTATGTAAGTATGTAAGTATGTAAGTATGTAAGTATGTAAGTATGTAAGTATGTAAGTATGTAAGTATGTAAGTATGTAAGTATGTAAGTATGTAAGTATGTAAGTATGTAAGTATGTAAGTATGTAAGTATGTAAGTATGTAAGTATGTAAGTATGTAAGTATGTAAGTATGTAAGTATGTAAGTATGTAAGTATGTATGTATGTATGTATGTATGTATGTATGTATGTATGTATGTATGTATGTATGTATGTATGTATGTATGTATGTATGTAAGTATGTAAGTATGTAAGTATGTAAGTATGTATGTATGTATGTATGTATGTATGTATGTATGTATGTATGTATGTATGTATGTAAGTATGTATGTATGTAAGTATGTATGTATGTATGTATGTATGTATGTATGTAAGTATGTATGAATGTATGTATGTACTCGTACATATGTAAAGGGTGATTTTTTTGCAACTTGGTTTCTGACAGTTCAGGCGTGATTCTTAACATGTGCCAAAGTAAAAAATGGTCAGTTTGCTTTGCCATTTCATCACAAATAGACTTACACCTGAACAACGTTTGCAAACTATTGAAATTTATTATCAAAATTCATGCACTGTAAAAAAAGTGTTTAGCGACGAGGCTCATTTTTGGCAGCAGCTACCAATTCGTGCCGAAAAATGCACTGTTTGATTCGGTTTATGGGCAGGGCAGGCGTCATCATTGGGCTGTATTTCTTCAAAGACGACGTTACGGTCAATGGAGAAAGGTAGCGTTCGATGATAACAGACGTTTTTTGCCGGAAATGCAAGAATTGGAGTTGGCCGTCATATGGTTCCAACAGGACGGTGCCACATGCCACACTGCACGCGAAACCATGAATCAATTGAGAGGCGTATTTCATGAGTAGTTAATCTCACGTTTTGGTGCAGTCAATTGGCCACCAAGATCGAGTGATTTGACCCCGTTAGACTGACTATTTTTTGTGGGGCTATGTTAAGTCTCTTGTCTATAGGGACAAGCCAAACACGATTGCTGCTTTGGAAGCCAACATTGAACGCGTTATTGGTTAGATTCCGGCAGAAATGTGTGAAAATAAGTATGTGCCAAAATTGGGCCTTCAGAATGGACCACTTGAATCGTAGCCGCGGTCAAAATTTAAGTGAAATTATCTTTAAAAAGTAAATGGCAGGAATAATCAGTATAATAATAAATCAATAAATAATCAATAAATCGATCCAAATACAAATTTCATTCACTTTTGTAAAATTTCTATGGTTTTTTGGAATTTCCAAAAACCAAACTCTTAAAAAATCCACTTTTACATATGTATGTATGTGAGAAACATATTTTCCCTGTTCTTGCATATTCTCATAAAAATTTTATTTTGTTTGTTTATCTCGCTACTGATCTCCCTCTCCCCCCTCTTTTTTCTAGTATAGTTTCTAAACCAATTTCGTTTTTATTGCTTTATGTGTAACTGTTCTCATTATTACCTTATATTATCCAATAATTAAATTCTCAGTTTTGTTTTTCTATAAATTTTCATACCTGTGCCTTCCCTAGATTTTTTGTAATGATGTCGGCCTGAATATGTAGCAGTTGGGCTCTTATCATTAGCCCTGATCCGATCATTACCAGTTATTTATTTATTTATTTTTTTTTTAATAATCATTGAGTATGTGATAGTGATTTTCTGTTTTGGCGGTTTTATCTGCGCTGTAATCTACAAGTTCTGTATACTCATTACGAACATAAAAGTGTAAATATTTAAGTGAGCTAGATAATTGCACACATACAAGGATACATATGAATACCTCTTATTTATTTATAAGTAATCTAATTGGTATGAGGTAATTGAGGAATCTCATTCATATTCAGTTATTTGACGATTAACGCAGCCAATTGTCTGCTTCACATATACATACGTATATCGTTTTATTCGGGATAAGCTGTTGGTAGTGCTTTCCGACTTCATCGCAACGACTTCATAGTTGATTGAATTGATTTATTGAATTCTGTTTTAATTTGTATGTGAAATATTTTGTTTATATTGTTTATCATGCTGTCTGATATTTCATGATTTCATGCATCAGAGAACTTTCAATATATGAACCACAAGCTGTTACTATGGTAATTTATAATATATCATTCATATCCTGACTGCTTATAATATATTAATCAGGGTTACAAACCGGTTTTGAATTGAACCATCTGCAGTTGGAGTTACTTGAACCGAACCATGAACCAAACTGATATCGATTTTTTTTTCACTTAAACCAAATCAAAACCACATCAATTTTGGTTGAAAAATGATTCTACCCTTAAATTTGTATTATTTGACCTGCTTGCAAGTATAAAAAAAAGTTTATTAGAAGATATTTCATTACATAATGAATTTGAATTAACTCTGTTATTTCATGTGAGCCCTAACTCACATTTTTAAAATGTTTCAGCAGCAGCAAAAATTAATTGAAAACTGCGCAGACATCACGGACGTATGTTTTATAAAATAATGAATATAACCATGAGTTTTTAGTATATAGTGCTCAAGTTTCGTGTAGAAATCCATTAAAACTCGACTTAAAGAAAATGATTACACAAAAAAAGAAAATTATAATTTTATAAAATACTAATTTTGCAAATGTTTGAACCGAACCAGTGATGTGAAGGTGAAGAAAACCTATTTTTGAAACGAAGGGAAAATGTACTGGTGAACCTAACCATACTGCCAAATTTTATTGGTTCACATCCCGGATAATAATTTATAAAAATTATAAATTTTTAATTATCTTGGAATATTCCTGAACTTTATGTAAGTCAAACTTTTTATCAGGCCTGCAAACTCGTTTGAAATTTCCCCCGTTTATTAGTAACTTCAACAGATATAAAATTTCATAAACTTAGCTTTTGAGATTTTTGATGTTGAAAACAAATATGGTACTTATAGCGACTATAGGCCACAACTGAAGAATGAAAAAAGAGTTAAAAATTTTCTTGTTTAAATCAACAAAAATGTTGAGGGACTTTGACATGAAGATACTTTAACATGGGAGAAAAGAAAACGAAAAATTGGGGAATGAATATTGTGTATATTTCGTAAATATTTGTGTTATATACATACATACTCGTACATATGTTCATCGAGACAAATATATGCAACAATTGCAAGTAAAATTATCATAACTTTCTTTTTTTTCTTTTAAGGGCACAACATGGATGGGCTAAGCCGATTTTTACTGTTGTGCTTGATATACTTATTTGCACCCGAATGGAAAATACAGTTTTATGCCGGATCAGAACGGCGAACTGTAAAGCAGACTGTTAGGCAAATTATACTTTGGGACGAAAGATTTTGTTTTCTACTTTTTGATGTTTGCATGCGCCGAGATTTTAACGCCGGAGACTCTCAGAGGGTGTAGTAGTTTTTGACGTACCCCGAGGAATCTCCGGGATCAAATAGTAAGTTAGACATAATTTTTCGCTGCATTTTAAGTTGAAGGTAGCGAAGTGTGGAAATTTACATTTTAATTAGGTTACATGTTTTTTTGTATCCAAGTTTGGTTCTAAGTTGCAGTATCTGAGAAATATTTGGGGTTATTCAAATTTTTTATTTAAGCAAAATAGGCAATATAATTCAAATGTAAAATAATTTAGGTTACTAGCATTTTTGATTTTGAAAACCACTTTCCAAAAAATTTGGTTCAATATCTCTTGACCTTTTTCACTAGTTTTTAGTCAGATGAACTATGTACGTAATACCTCTAAATTGTGGATGTATGGTAAATTCATTTTGATTACCAGTAAAGGGAAAAATTATAAAGAGTGATTATTTTTAGCAACATCTTGTAGGTATTTTTGACAAATTTCCGAAGTAAGTGAGTAAGCGACTAAAATTACAGTAAGTCATTATACCTGCCGATGTATGTTTTTCACTGTAGTTCGATTTCGTAATTATGTAGAATTATACTGAGTACTTGTGTTGTAAAACACTATTTCCAGTAAGTAGTTGATGAAGTCGTAGGCCAACGACGACTTATTAACTTATCACGTAGACGGTTTCGCAGATGAGACACGTTGAACGTGTCGACAAAGTTCAGATCTGTTTGATCCATGAAAGTATATTCCACGAAAAAGTAGAAACACTTAATTGAACTTGTTTAGCATAGTTTTTCAAAGTTGACAGAGATCGATGTTCTTATTAAAAGTAAGTAGTATCTATCGTTTCGAAGCAAGTCTTAAAAGAATATCTACTTATTAGAGTTAGTTATTAGTTTGTTATTAGAGAGCAACTGGACAACACTAAAATCCACTTAACCACAAAATTCTCCTGTCGAATACGCTACTGATTCGTAAGTATCTGTCAATCAAGTATTTTTTATCGCTCTGAATACTAAAATTAATAATTTCGAATACCTACTATGCTGTATGTAATGTAAACATTTACCAAAAACAAATTAAAGGACGTCACATTCGCATCGATTAACTCACGTGTGTTTACTTTATAAACACAGAATTTCGATTGACACGATAATAAAAAATATATCATATGTATGTAAGTACATATGTACATATATTTACGAATGGGTATTTCCCCAGTAAAAGACTTGAACTTATGTATGTAAGTATGTACATATGCAACTCATACTCATCGGAATTAAATCCTTAATGCGTTGTACTAATCAAAAGGGCAATGAATCGATACGAAATTTGTTACGTAATAAGTAAGTTACGCTTTTGTTTATATGTATATGGAGGATTTGATAAGTTTTAAGCATATTTCTGGAAATTTTTTTTGGTAAGAATATTTACCTACTAAGAACAATAGCTAAAGATAAAGATATAATCTAATATAATATTAATAATAAAGATATTATTAAATTGCTCAAATGGGTATGTAAATTTATTTTTGTTATTACTAAGAACACGAACATTAAACAAACTAAACATAATTCATTAGAATCTAACCAAATCAAGCAAATTGGAAAATGTAATTCTAATGAAAGTAAAATTTGTTTTGAATGTAAACACAAACACACTTAATGTATTGTACGTATGTATATGTACCATATGCCATTTCAAAAATCTTTCAATATTTTTTCGATTAATGAAATAACAAATAAAATCGCAATGTTTATACTTATAATTTTATTATTTTTTTTTTGCCATCTTTAGTTAGCAATTGTTTATTTAAAAATCGATTTTGTTCAAAAAAAAAAAATAATAAAAACGCCAAATTGTGGAACTATCAAATGATTATTTCAATTCTGTTGTAGGTATTTATTCTTTACATATAAAGGGTGATTTTTTTGCTACTTGGTTTTTGACTTTTATATTTCTGACAGTTCAGGCGTGATTTTCGACATGTGTCAAAGTAACAAATGCTCACTTTGGTTTACCATTTCATCATTAATAAACTTTCGCCTGAACAAAGTCTAAAAATTATTGAAATTTATTATCAAAATTCGTGCTCTGTGAATTAAAAAAAAAATGTGAAAAATGTGTTTCGCAAGCTACATCCATTTTATGGTCGTCATAATGGACTCACATTCAGCTCAGTATGACCAAATTTTGCACCAGTTTCATTTTATTGTACTTCAATCCACGAAATTGTATCTATAGAGTGCGTACCGAAGAGAAAATTGCTGCTCTATCCGTCAGAGTTGAAGAAGTTCGCGATATGTTCATCTTTGTGTTATTCGACCACTTGGCAGATTTTACGCAAAGATATCGCATTAATGCCATACTAAATACAGCTGGAGCAAGAACTGAAGCCAGGCCACCTACTAACACGTCGAATTTTCGGTGAATGGGCCTTAGAAAAGCTGGATGAGGATCCGGTTTCTTATCTTATCTTTCTTGTCTCCAGCGACGAGGCTCATTTTTGGCACAATGGATACGTCAATAAGCAGAATTGCCGTATTTGGATGAAGACCAACCAGAGGCAATTTAGCAGCTGCCAATGCATCCTGAAAAATGTAATGTTTGGTGTAGTTTATGGGCAGGCGGCATCATTTGTGGTCGCTGTGGTGTAGTGGTAGTGCGTTGGACTGCTACGCAGAGTGTCCGGGGTTCGAATCTCGGCTCAGTCAAAATCAAAAAGTAGAAAAAGTAATTTTTCTACACGGCGCCACCTCTTGGCAGGCAATGGCAAACCTACAAGAGTAAAAATTGCTATGAAAAGCTTTTCACTTCGCCGTTCGGATTCGGCTTTAAACTGTAGGTCCCTTCCATTCATGTACAAATATAACACGCACAACATGAGTGGATGCGAAAAGCTCGGCCTAGGCCCTCCATGGGCTGTTGTGCCATTAAAAGTAAGTAAGCATCATTTGGCCGTACTTCTTCAAAGACGATGAAGGCCGCAACGTTACGGTCAATGGAGAAAGATACCGTTCGATGATAACAGACGTTTTTATTTGCCGGAAATGCAAGAATTGGACTTGGCCGTCATGTGGTTCCAACAGGACGGTGCCACATGCCACACTGCACGCGAAACCATGCATCAATTGGGAGGCGAATTTGGTGAGCAGTTAATATAACGTTTTGGTGCAGTCAATTAGCCATCAAGATCTTGTGATTTGACCCCGTTAGACTGACTATTTTTTCTAGGGCTATGTTAAGTCTCTTGTCTATAGGGACAAGCCAAACATGATTGCTGCTTTGGAAGCCAACATTGAACGCGACATTGGTGAGATTCCGGCGTGAAAAAGTGTGGAAAAGTGTGCCAAAATTAGACCTTCAGAATCGGCCACTTGAAACGTATCCACGTGCAACATTTTAGTGAAATTTTCTTTAAAAGTAAATGGCAGGAATTGATTTATCTATCCAAATAAAAATTTCATTCACTTTTGTAAAATTTCTGTTTCTTTTTGAATTTTTGTTGGTTTTTTTTGAATTTGAAACCAAGCTCTTAAAAAATCGCCCTTTACAATTTGCGTGCTATGAGCTCATATTAAAGTGTATGTATATTACTCCATTAATATTAATGGCCAGAATATGGCCATCAAAGTGAAAAGTTCTCGAGTGGACTATAAGGTTTTGTGTGCGCATATTTGTATTTTTATTATTAATTTATTATTTTTCTAATTTATATTTTCCATTTCGTGAAAGTGGGATTGGTCAATAATGTTGTTGTGGGCAAATAATATTACAGGGCTGGAATTGCAGACTTTATCTGAAAACTCTAAAAACTAAAAGTTTTTGAGGTCCCTAAGTTAAGTTGAATATCCTTCCAGACATTCATAATATAAATTTCATATTGATATTTCTTCTATAATGATAACCCGCCTCCAACCTCTTCATTTTTATGAGGAAATGTTATGATTATTGTCGTGCAAGTTATAAGTTTCATTTGACATTTAATAGCTGATTCCAGTCAAAGAAACATCCATTGCGTAAAACATCTATAGACATGAAAATATATCGACTTTGTAAACGCCCCTCATTTAAGTTTTAGTTCTTTACTCATTAATAGTAACTAATCACGTTGCGGCGTATTCCAACAATAAATAAAACAGATTCCAATGTTTTGTGGAGTGTAAATAATCATATTTTCATTTGTAAGGCATACATGGGCGGGAAAACTGGAACATTAAAGTGTAAATGGTGTAATGATACATAACTACAGAACTATAGTACTTATTTATCGTATATGGCAATGAATCATTTACCTCAAAATTATCAGTGTTCTTCACCATAATTATGTGTATATGATATTACTTCCAACTATTGACTCTTTATCTTCGAAATGTGTAATGCTTTATTGTACATAGATTCTTATCTCGTATTTTCTTGTTGGTATTGAACACCTTTATTATCATTACGATTGTGCAAGTTCTTCTCTATCTGTTAAAAGTGTACAAGTTTTCCATTCCACATAAGAGTTTGCCCATTTGTCTAATTTTATTATGTATTACTTAAGAGGCTTTTTCATTGGTGTTATTATAATAAAAATATCATTAACCCTTCAAAGCATCTTGAGAGTAACAATAAAAATACAAGTGTTGTTTATCTTTTCTGTAGAAATAAATCTGAAAAGATAAGAACCCGCTGGCAAAATGTTTTCTCTTTTATAATTATTCGATGATAACGATTGTTTTTTCCCCCCTTTTTTTCTATTGAACAAACAATTCATTTCCGTGCAGGTGTGCAAATTGCCGATATTGATAAGGAATTTTTACAAACATTCTTCAGTCTACCAAAAACGAATCAATAAACAACAAAATCATTAATGCATTTCTGAACATGACTAATTTAGCGGCGAGTGTTGGCAGTGACAACTGTCGTTATTATTTATGATTATGTTTCATTACTGTCACAAAAAATAACTACTCTCGGCAAAATGTATTTCGAAGTGATGCTGATAAGCAGGTGTTCAGTGCTGTTATCAATGTGTTAATTCTTTTAGACTTATTTTGCTACGTGTAATGCCCATTAAATTTTTAACTGATTATAGCTAAGGAAAATTCGACAATGTTTGTCTAGACTCAATTATTTTTTCACCCTGCCTGCACGTTCTACCCTGTTGCTGTCGTCGCATATTGGCGTATGCCACGCAACAAACAATTCAAGCTGACTCATAACAGAAAGTAGGCCAAGTAATAGAAAACTGTGCCAGTCTTTGTGTATGCTTTGGAAATTATATTTGAGAAATATTTAGGTATGACTGCAGGTGAATGAACTAAAAATTTCAATTTTATTATGTACTTAAGCTCACTACCATTATTAATCAATATTTTTAACAAAATGTGACGTATTTTCAAAGGTGCATAGTTATAGGGAATAAATAAATCATCGTTGTGGAGAGAGTTTTCATAGAGTTTTTAGGGGTTGTGAGATTGAGCTATGTATCTTCTTCACTATATATTTTACCATTTTATTATATATTTTTATCTAGATTGCACTAAATTAAGCTTATCATTAGGGAATACTTACTTTTGTACTATGCTAATCAATGAGTGTCGTTGAGCAATTGTGTATGCTCTTTAATTTTACCACAAGAATTAGCAAATCGCTGACAATGAATATTTTTCAAAAATTTTACAATCCTAAATTTTATAAAATACATTTTCTCTAACATGTCACTTTCAAGTAGTTACTGATTTCCTCCAGATTGCGTTCGTAAATTTTTCTTTCCAGTAAAATATATTATATATGGATACATACTACTGTGGGCAAAAAGTAGTAAGACTTTTTAATTTAAATTTCGCGCGGAAACCCATTCATCAAAATATTATTATTTTAAGGTTGGTATGACTGTCGGTGACATCTGTGCCAAATGTCACATCAAAATAATCATTAGTGTTTAGTATACGCTTGTCTTTCTGAAGTACAAAAAGTGCATTCGGCGATTTTCACAATGAGTGAAATTATTCAACAAAGAAGTTCCATTAAATTTTGTGTGCGGAATCAAATTTCTGGTGCCGAAACGTTCAGAATGTTGCAAAAGGCCTTCGGTGATAATTGTATGTCGCGAGCAAGTATTTTTGATTGGTACAAATTGTTCAAAGATGGTCGAGAACGCGTTGACGACGAACCACGTCCAGGACGGCCATCAACATCAACTGATGATCAACACGTCAATAAAATCAAGGAAATGGTGCTCAAAAATCGACGATTAACAGTCAGAGACCTTACTCGCATCGTTGGAATATCGGAAGGATCAGTGAAAACCATTTTAAAACATCATTTGGGCCTAATAAGAGTGAATGCACGATTGGTTCCAAAATCACTGCATTGGTTTTACGCTACCATTTTGCCAAAAATTCGACTGATATCGTTCCTCAACCACCCTATTCGCCTGACTTAGCACCGTGTGATACGTGACTTTTAACTATTTTCTAAACTCAAAAAACCGCTTCGTGGACACCGTTTTGAGTCAATTGAAGACATTAAACATGAATCGCTAAGCGTATTGAAGGCTATTCCGGAAATTGACTTTAACAACTGTTTCGAGAATTGGAAAAAACGTTGGCACAAGTGTATTGGGGCCGGGAGGGATTACTTTGAATGGGACGAAATAGATTTGGAAGAATGAATAAAAAAATTTTAAATTATGAACAAAGTCTTACTACTTTTTGCCCATAGTAGTATGTAACATGTTTTTTTTAAATAAGCTAATAACGTGACTATTGTGCAGTGTTCATGCTTAACTTATTATGAGATCTAAAATGATTCATGTAGATTTTCCAGAAATAAACTTTCCACACTACAGACATACTGCAAAGTTTACTTAAGTTTTTCAACATTTCAAAATTGATTTGGAAAATAAAATGAGAATATTTACACAGTTTTAAAATCTTCTTGAATGACGATGTTTCCACATACATAAAAATATTTCAAAATTCTTATTTTAATTGCTCCTATGTTAGAGACATAAAAATTAATAAGAAAACAAACATCGTATATAAGTAGAATGACATCATATCACAAATACGTACACAATTATACTATGTACATACATTCAGTTAAGTAAGTATGTATGTGAATTTGTATTTCAATTGTATTTAGTAGGTGAAATGAGTGAGTATTGTAGCAGAACTATTTGACTACAATAACTATGGAACTTTTTTTGTGCTCATTTTGATACTTTTAGTCATATAGAGACTGGTCGAAAGTGAAGAGTTTCAATGTGTTTTACTGCAGATTGAATAAGCTGGCAATATAAGTACATAATATATATAAAATTGATGAGAGAATAGATGATTTATAAATCATCCAACTTAAGATGCTCTGTTTGCGAATATTAGTTAAAGAATGAGGTAAATGTAGAATGACCAAGGCGATAATAAAAGTAGCATTATCAGCTCGATGTTGCGAGAACTGCTGTGGGCTGATTGTGCATCGCTTGGCGGATCGTATAACTTTCGCCTTCTCAAATGCGATATGCGTCGCACTATGTATGCTAATTTGAAGAGAGATAGGTGTCTAAAAAGTTTTTTTTTTGTGATTTTCAATTCCACGTGAAACCATTAGTTTCGAAACTTGATTTGATTTGCACATTTTATACTTAAAATGTGTTGATCGTGTGTTTTTATAATTAAAAAATTTAACTACAGCATTTATCGCTTCCTTCATCTTAATCAGCGTGTCGGAGGCAGTTTATGAAACTGGCGACCCTAGTAATTTTTTCGTTTGATATAATGATACTTTCTCATACCAGGTGTACAAGTATGAAACCGGTAATGACATCTCTGTGTCGATAAATAAAACTAACCGCTCTGTCAAAGCAAATCATTGGCGCCATTTCTTCGCATTTAGTTCTGTGAACAATATTCAGTTCATAGACAATCAAGTTTCATACAACAACATTTGTGCCTACAAACTACGATATGCGGACATCATTGATTTTCTGTTTCCAATTGAATAAATCTGCTTTGGAATCTCGTCGAATGCTTGTGGAAGCTTACGGCCAGCACGCTTATTAACACTATTGGGAAATACCGGTCCTTCTCTTTCATATGCAATTATCACATTATTATTAATTGGTCAAATTGCTCTTTTAATTCTAGAATCAGCAGTTGCAATTATCCAATCTTATGTATTTGCTATTTTAAGAACTTTATACTCTAGAGAAGTTAATTAATGTCAAAACACGCTCTAGAGAAACGAAGAACTTGGAAGGCCACCGAAAAAGTTTGAAGATACCGAATTGCAAGCTTTACTCGATGAGGATGATGGCCAAACGCAAGAACAACTTGCAGAACAATTAAACGTCAGCCAACAAATGCATTTCTCAACTTTTAAAGCAATGGGATTGATTTTGAAGGTGGGAAGATGGGTGCCGCATGAATTGACTGAAAGACAGCAAGAAAATCGAAAAACCACCTGTGAAATGTTGTTCGCCAGGTACAAGTGAAAGTCATATCTTCATAAATTTGTTACTGGCGACGAAAAATGGATCCATTTCGAGAATTCTAAACGTAAACGATCATATATTAAGCCCGGTACACCGGCCAAATGGACAGCAAAGTCAAATCGTTTCGGAAAGAAGACAATACTCTTTTTCTTGATTACAATGCACAATCACATCGAACAAAACAGACTCGGGAATTTGTACATTCGTACAGCTGGGAATTCCTTCCCCTGGCGGCTTATTCACCAGACTTGGCTCCATCTGGCTACCACTTATTTTCATCAATGGGGCACGCACTTGCTGAGCAGCACTTCGATTCGTACAAAAATGTGAAAAAATGGGTCGATGACTGGTTTGACTCAAAAAAGAACAGTTTTTTTTGGCGAGACATTCACAAATTGCCAGAGAGATGGGAAAAATGTGTAGCTAGCAATGGCCATTACTTTGAAGAATGAATTTATAACCATTTTTCTTAAATAATATTTTAAAAAATTATCGGTTTCATACGTGTACACCTGGTAGCAATGGTTTTCAAAATGTGATGGTATTAAAAAAAAATCGTTGGAAACAAACGAGTGAGTGCAAGGAGTAGAAAAAGATCATGAAATCAAAACAAAATTTTGGAGTTTGCCTAAAAATGTTTCCTTGTTTACCTGCATAAAACAAAAAAAACAACAAAATTTTCAAATAAATAATCAGAAATAACTGTTATTAGGTGCTGTATCTTATATAAACAAATCATAACTGCATCTTAGGAACTCTACACGTGACAAGAGTAGTTGTTGTTATCAATTGTATGGAGTGATAAGTAAATTAACTAAGAAAAGGTTTTTCTTAGCACTTCGGCCTTGGCCCTTCATGAGCTGTTGTACCATTAAAAGGAGAAGAAGAAGATAAGTAAATTAAAAGACGGCTGTTTTTCGCAATTTATATTTTTTGAATTATGACAGTCTTGAAGCAAACGAACGATACTACTGTGGGCAAAAGTTAGTAAGACTTTGTTCATAATTTCAAATTTTTTTATTCATTCTTCCAAATCTATTTCGTCGTCTTCTAAGTCAGGCGAATAGGGTGGTTGCGGAACGATATCAGTCGAATTTTTGGCTGATGAAAATGGTCTCGTAAAACCAATGCAGTGATTTTGGAACCAATCGTGCATTCACTCTTCTTAGGCCCAAATGATGTTCTAAAATGGTTTTCACTGATCCTTCCGATATTCCAACGATGCCAGTAAGGTCTCTGGCATCTGACTGTTAATCGTCGATTCTCGAGCACCAATTCCTTGATTTTATTGACGTGTTGATCATCAGTTGATGTTGATGGCCGTCCTGGACGTGGTTCGTCGCCAACGCGTTCTCGACCATCTTTGAACAATTTGTACCAATCAAAAACACTTGCTCGCGACATACAATTATCACCGAAGGCCTTTTGCAACATTCTGAACGTTTCGGCACCAGAAATTTGATTCCGCACACAAAATTTAATGGAACTTCTTTGTTGAATAATTTCACTCATTGTGAAAATCGCCGAATGCTCTTTTTGTACTTCAGAAAGACAAGCGTATACTAAACACTAATGATTATTTTGATGTGACATTTGGCACAGATGTCACCAACAGTCATACCAACCTTAAAAAAATAATATTTTGATGAATGGGTTTCTGCGCGAAATTTAAATTAAAAAGTCTTACTAACTTTTGCCCACAGTATGTAAAAAATATACATATCGTTATAAATGACAGTGTCTTTCTTTGACCTTGAAGGTTCAAAATCTCAAAACGACGGAAACGACGTGTTAGGGGAAAACGGAAGACAGAATTTGATTCGTGCATCTAAATTCAAGAAAAAAAAATACAAAAATTCCATTTTCCATTTTCAAGCTAAAAATTTCGACATTTGTGGCAAAGTGTTATGAAATGCAGTGAAAAAAATTTGTGGTGTGTGTTTTGTTGCAGAACGATAAGAGCAGAAGTATCAAATTTAAGAATATAAAGCGACAAAAAAAATTCAACTACAATTTCTAAATTTAAAATTTTCTTTCGCACTTACTTCAGAGCGGAGCGAAAGAGGCGGAACCGAACTACAAATCATTTTCGCCTTCAAATGCGATCCGCTACGATTTGAATAATCGGCCGACTCTCTGAATGAGAAATTACACAATTAAAAATTGAACCTACATGGGGTTAATTCAATGAATAGCAAATAGCAACTGGTTGAAAGAATGTAATTGTTTTACTACAGAGCTAACTGGTTCAAGTTATTGTATGGCATGCACATATCTATGTGCATGCCATGTAAATGACTACGATTACATATTTGTGACGTAGAGATCGAAATCATTCTTAATGAATGTTTGAAATTGAGCTTAGGTAAATAAGTAAATAATTTTTAGCATTTTTTAAGAGCACTTTAAAGATTCATTCATACATAAATATGGTAAATAAGTTGAAGAGATACGAGTATGTACATAAAATACGAATAGAGAAATTTATTTGCGTTTTTCATTTAGCCTAACTAATATATTTATTAGCATCTACATCGACACTTCATTCTTTTTTTTTCGTGCACATTACAAATTTGTTTCTTATATTAATGCCACATCACATATACAATTTAATACTGATTTATTCATAACAATTTTATAACTTCCAGATTCAAGCTGTGTTAAAATAAATAACGCTCGAAAATGTGCCCTAATACACCAACGGCAACAACAACGCAAACTTGCGCCAGTTCTGGCAGTTGTACATCGTCCTCAACCGTCACAACAACAGCAGCCACAACAACAAATGGAAATACAGATTCGTCAGAAGCCGTCGCCGCTGACATTGCCTCAGTTGCTTGTAGTCATAGTCTAAATAATACAAATACAAATACAAATTGTGATGACAATAATACAAATAGTTGCACAATTAAGAATAGAAAATCCCCACACGCTTTTATATCAACATGTACGATAATTACAAATTCACTACAATCAAATAATATAGCCACAGATGCTAACGCTGCTATTACGCCAAAATCCAAAGATTTAGCCGATAACTTAGGATATAAGGAAGAGAATGCTGTTTACAAAGAGATATCACGCGCTGAAGAATTAAAGCGCAGCTTAAGCGCTATAACCGATGACACAGAGTACAATCCGCAAATAAGATGGCCCGATTTGATAGCGCAGACATTTCTACATGTCGGCGGATTGTATGGCTTTTATCTGCTATTCTCAGCGAAATTCTATACATTCTTATGGGGTAAGTGTGGTACCAGTTGAAAGATACTTGTATCAGATGCTGATGATCTTAGAGATCTCTAATAGGTTCTTTGAATATCTGTATGGTAGCTGTTTTCATTATGAACGTTCATTTAGGTAGATCTATGAAAACATCCAGTACTTACCATATTCAGTACTTAGGTTAGGCCTTGTTCAATGTAGCGGTCTCTTATTGTGATATGTGAAAATTTTAGTTTATTTACGAAATTAGTAGGTAATACTGTAGGTAATACATGTATTTTCTTAACATCACTTAACATCATATATGATCCATTTCATTGCAATGAATTTAGGCTAACATATGTGTTTTATTGTATACTAGTTCACACAAACATCTTTTATGCCAGTATGTGAATATTGAATAACTTAAAATAAAAATTATTTTTTGTTTTTTCGTTTTCCATAACTTTTTTGAGCACCTCGGGCGGTATAGCGATGATTTTGGCACGAATGTTTGCCTTGAGCTTGTCAATGTTATAAGACTTGCACACTTTGCTTTTCAAATAACCCCACAAAAAGATGTCCGGAGTTGACACCTCCGATCTGGGATCTGGGTGGCCAGTCAATGCCACCACACGTTCAGATCATTTTCGTTGAAGAAACTGCATTGTGTGATTTGCAGTGTTTCTTGTTGAAACCAGTAACCGTCCAGACTTCTTTCACCAATTTGTGGGCAGACATAATGAGCCAACCACTGATATCGATTCTCATCTCTGAAGAAAAATGGCCCAATAATAATTTTGGCGCAAACGCAGGCGCAAGAAGTCACAATTGTGTTTCATGGTTCTCGTGTTGATTCTTCGTTCTCCAAATGCGGTAATTTTTTTTGTTAACGGCGCCAGAGAGTGTGAAATGGGCCTCATGGGTCATACAAATTTCCTTCCATATTCCAACCGACGTGAACGGCAATATTCTTTAAGTCATTTGAACTTTATACGGAAACAAATGCAAATCATCCTTCAAAATGCGTCACAAGGTGGTTCCACTGACGAGAAAATGAAAAGCGAGGTGGCGATACGACACATGTGGGTTCACGGCAACTATCTCGCTTACCGCTTCAACGAGTTTATTAGAACGCCTTGGACGTTAATGAGCGACTTGTCGGCGATCTCCCACTGTCCCGTGCACAACAAAATCCGACACCAAACGACAAATAGTGTTGTCAGACGGTGCTTGTTAGCCACGATAATTTCGAAGATATGCATTTCAGTGCGTTGTTTCGGTGTGAAGCGATTCATCGTTAAAATTGTACTGAATTGACGTTTCAAAACCATGTTTACTCAAGTCAATCGATTGATAAAAGATGGCACACCCTGTATGCTTACTAAATTCAAATATGTGCTAAATATGTTCCAGACATATAAAGTTATGCACTTGGAAACAGAAAAAGTACACTACGTTCAGTTGTTATCTGAATAAAGTCCCAGTATGGCATTTTTTAATGTTTCCATATTTATTTACAATAATTGAAAGCGAGAAACTTTTGTTGGTGCTATACAAAAGCAAAGCAAAATATTTGCAAAATTTATATTCTATAAATACTTAGGTAGGTATTTATTACTAAGGTTTATTATATTAAAGTAAAGCTTAGAGAATATTGTATGAAGTTGCTTAGCAGTTTGTGTCTTTGAAAGATGATACTCTCTAGACAGAATGTAAATTGGGAAAGTGTAAAGTGTGTAAAATATAAGAATGTTTTTCAAGCCTTACTCTTCTTGGGCTTCAAAAAATATGTATGTATGTATGTATGTATGTATATTGTTTACTTAACAGAATCGTCAAAAGTGTTGATGTGTATCTTCTACATACATATTATGAAACTAAAACGCAAAATGGCACACAATAGTCTACAATGTACATAGAAGTATGCATAGATAGATACGTACATACATACATACATAAATACATACATACTCATATATTTAAATTGAATATATACTTAATTGTTGTTTGATCTCAATCTTGAATCTTATGATGATAGAAAATATAGTATACTTTTTATTGATATTTTGCGTCAGCGTGCCTACATATTGGTAAATGTCATTCATGAACTAAGCGCATTGTAATAAATATGAAAAAATTAAATTATACTCATCGTATGTATATATATCGCACATTTATTACCATAGTGACACTTAGCAATATATAATATAATACTCTTTTAAATTTTAAAGTTTTAAGGTTTCGTGCACCATTACATGGCAAGGCTAACCCTTGTTCTCATTAAGTCATAAAACGCTACAAATAGAAGCTAGAGCTATGAGACTTATGCTGACTTACGATATTAATACGAGGGTAGATCAATAAGTATCCGTGTGTGAAGACAGGTGGCGTTGCTGAGGGAAGTTGGCATTACCGTCGTGTATTGCCATCTGTCACACGACACCACACAAATTTCAAACTGATTCACAGGTTAGTTCTTGTTTGACCACCATTAGTATCACACGTGTTTGGTGTTTCGCGATAAAATGGAAAAAGAACAATATCGATCCGTAATTCGCTTTTTATTTTTGGATGGAAAAACATGCGAAGAAATAAAAGCGAAGTTGGATGCTATCTATGGGGAGCCTTCACCATCTATGACAACCGTAAGATATTGGTTCAACGAATTTAAACGTGGTCGTACATCTGTTTTTGATGAGGAGCGCCCAGGCCGCTCGGCAGACGTGGTTACCAAGGAAATCGTTGAAAAGGTCCACCACATGATTCTCGCTGATCGCCGAACGAAAGTGCGCGAAGTAGCAGAGGCCGTAGGAGTGTCGTACGGAACAGTAATTAATATTTTACATGATAGGTTAAGCATGAGAAAAGTGTCGGCCCGATGGGTGCCGCCATTGCTTATGGTGGACAACAAGCAAATACGGATCTACGGATCAATTGAACTACGAATTGCTGTCGCATCCACCGTACTCGCCCGACTTGGCTCCCTGCGACTTCTTTCTGTTCCCCAACATATGGCTCGTGGGAAAAAGTTCAGCTTAAACGAGGAGGTTATCGTCGAGACAGAAGCGTATTTTGAAGAGTTTGACAAATGGTATTTTTTGGAGGGGTTAAAGAAATGGCATAAACGTTGGGAAAAGTGTATTGAACTAAAAAGAGATTACGTTGAAAAATAGAAAAATAATTTGTGAAAAACTTGCCTCTTCATTCCTAACACGGGTACTTATTGATCTACCCTCATATGTATGTACCTATATGTATTCATGTATGTATATTCCAAATTGCAGCAATCAAAAATCTCGTTTTCATATCTTACATACATGAATCGATCTTTAGAATGTTAGGTTTTGCATACTTAACAAAATTAAGAATTCTATTTTATTTACAATAATAAAAAATTATCGGATAAACAAGTCGGAAACGTTTACATAAATGAAGAAAGGCTTACAAAATGCGTTCTAATTATTTAACACAATATATTACTAAAATTTTATTGGTATTTTGATTTCTTAAAAAAAAAAAATAGTTACACCAAGTTCCAAAATAAACTAATATTACCATACATACTTATTAGTAAATAAAAAGTTATTATCATTAAGTTCTTTGTCTTGCTTTTATACTCAAATGGTTGAAGAAAATACTGAAAATACTGCAGCAGTATGGGACGGAAATATAATTTCTAACTAGTTCGAGACTGACTCGGGAGTAAAGCAAGGATGCCCCTTTAGTCCATTGCTCTTTACGCTTTCTGTAGGCGATGTCGCAACATTGCTGCCAGTTTAAGTGCAAATAAAACAACTGCAAAATTGAAGATATTATGTACGCTGATGATATGGCTCTTTTTTGGGAAACACCACAAATGATGCAGTTAATGATAAATAAGTTGCACAAGTTCTGTGAATTGTTGAAACTAAAAAAAAACCAAATAAGTCAGAAATAATGGTTATAAAGTAGGTAAGGTAGCAGTTGATCCGAAAGAGAAGGAAACTGAAAACCTGATTCTGAAACATTAGAAAGAGTTAAATTAGTAATTTAAATATCTAGGTATTTGGATCACAACTAAAAATACAGTTTTCAAAACAATTAAGCGAAAAACTTAAGGGTTCAAAAATTGTCTTAAATTGTACTTGGAAAGCCTTATTAGCTAGGCAAGAAAAATGTTAACCCTGGCGTCAAATAAGGGGTGAACCAGAGAGGCATCACGGAAACATTAAAAATCAACCAAAATCCGATTTCACTCTAATAAAGTTCAGTTTATTAAGCATTGTTTAAACTATAATTCACTACAAAAAAAATGTTTTAAATATTATTAGCGGTTTCGAAATTGTTGAACATTTTTCTTAACGTTCTTAGTTAGAGACTGGACAGTAAGTTCGGTGGCTACTGCATAGGCTTTATTCCCTCTTTTTTCGGAATTCTACATTATTTTTGCAAACTTTCTTTGTTTTTCATAGAATTTGCTTCATTATAAGTTCAATATCTTTCTTTTAGCCGAAGTTCCGTGCAAATGGGAGGATTTGCCTCTTTTGGGAACACTGTGACATTATTTTCCTTTAACCATTCCATAACAACCTCCCAAAACAAAACGGTTCCTTTGTGCTGTCCAACAAATGATAGAGGGCCTTTTTGCAGCCATTCTTCTATATAAATTCTGGAGTTAAATGCTCCTGTGGTAATGAACGCCCTGTTCCGTAGACCGCAGGTGCAAGTAGCTTGCCAAACCATGAAGCGTTTTGGAAATTTGGTATATTTTAAGTTTTATTTTCTTACGCATAACGCATTTATTTTCAGCTGTCACAACTGTGCAAGCTGGGTCTAAAAGGGTTATGCGATATAGAGTGTTACTCCATTCGAAATTTTAAGCTTCCACAAAATACCCCGAGCTGCATGATTCACTTGGAAACTAGTTTGCCAAAGTTAACTATATATACTCTATAGTATATCTACATACGAGGTATGATCAAAAAATAACCGTTATTTTCAATTTTTCAAAAAGTGTTTATTTATTTATCAACAACTATCTTGTCCCCTTCAAAGTAATCCCCCTCAGATACAATACGCTTATGCCAGCTTTTTTTCCAATCCTCGAAACACTTCTGAAACGCGCTTTTTGGTATCGCCAACAGCTCCTGTTTCGATTTTTCTTTTATCTCCTTAATCGTAGCAAAACGCTTTCCTTTCATCGGTGTCTTCAATTTTGAGAAGAGGAAAAAGTCAGCGGGGTCCGGTGAATACGGTGGTTGAGGCATGATAACGGTTTTGTTTTTGGCCAAAAACTTACGCACAAGCGACGTTGTTTTTGCTCAAAATTTGGAACACAATTTGGAGCAATTTTGGAACAATCTTCGGTGCCGCACATTTCATGCCTAAAACATCCGTAAAAATTGCTTGGCATGAGCCGAACGATATGCCAACATCATCGGCAACCTCTCTGATAGTGATTCGGCGATTATCCAAAATCATTTTCTTCACTGCGTCAATGTTTTCCTCGGTTGTTGACGTGCTCGGGCGACCAGGACGAGCATCGTCATTGACATCTTCTCGGCCTTTCTTAAACCGGTTATACCACAATTGAACTTGTGTTCTGCTCATAGTAGACTCGCCAAAGGTCAACTCGCCACAGTCAACATTTCAAATGTCCTTGCGCATTTAATTTCATTTTTTACACAAAACTGAATACAGTTTCTTTGATCCATTTTTTCGAATAGTAAAAAATCGAAGAGCACACCAAAACACGACTAACCGTTTTATCTGTCAAAAACAAACTGACAATCCAAAATGGTTGGTATGGTTGCCAACATATATAACAGACATGTGTACCAACATAACAGAAAAAAATGCGAAAGTCGAACATACATAACTCACGAAATTTGAAAATAACGGTTATTTTTTTATCACACCTCGTACATACTCGATTCTTGTTTTCGATATTTTTGGTGGCATCGATACTTACATATATAGGATATACAGTCTGTTCAACAAAAAACGTTTTCTTCCAACAGTCTGTATGTTACATTTATTTGAAAAAGTGTTTTATTTTTGAGAAATACATAATATTATGGGTTTCGCCAGGAAGTTTAATATGCGGTCCAATCTTCTGCATTGTCTATAATTGCTTGGTATCTTTGGCGACAACTATCCTGTTTCTGAATAACATTCAGACCACCTCTTAACAAATGTACAATGTGCAAGTAGTTTTAAGATATTTTGCAGTTTTTTTAACTGACCATTTAGGCCCTGTAGGATGCTTTGTTAAAAAGCTCGCTTTGTAACGTTTCTTGAACTGCACACATATTTTGTTTACACGTGTTCCAGTGGAAAGTACAAACAGAACTAAATTAAAAAGTATGCGTCGACAACCGCAACAATATGTATTTATATAAAATAGCACACTTATATTTTTTTTTTGGAAGTTAACTGAGTAAGAGAGTATCGTTTTTTGTTGAACAGACTGTAAGTAATGAGTAAACGTATCGAATCCGCACTAAACGCGTTAAGCTACACTTTTTTTTGGAAATGGGTTTTATTTATTTTTGGTTCTCCAAAATCACGTCCACATTTTTCTGTTGGCAGATTTCACTTTGTTGATGTGTTAGCATCCATAGCGACGGTACGAACAATTTTTAGATCGGACTGAATTTTTACATCTTCTCCCCAAAAGCTCACTACAATAACCAAAAAGCAAGCTTAACTTTGAGAATTTCATATACAATTTTTTAGACGCAAATGTTTTGGCGATGGTGAATCTTCGGATTGATTTGCTGATGTTACTGTTTTACACTATTTTTCTACTACTATTTTGTAATACTTTTCTAGAATTATTTCTGCTGCTATATTCCACTACTTTTCTATTACTATTTTCTATTACTTTCATACTTTTTACTTTACTACTATTGCTTTCTACTACTTTTCTACTACTATTTTTACTTCTTCTTTCTTTCTTCTTTTAATGGCACAAAAGCCCATGGAGGGCCAATACCGGTCTTTTCGCATCCACTCATGTTGTGCGTGTTATATTTGTACATGAATGGAAGGGACCTAAAGTTTTTATGCCGAATCCGAACGGCAAAGTTCTTTTTAATGAAAATCCTCATGAAATGTCTCGAATGTAGATTCATGTCAATTTTAAATAAGCTAGTAATATGAAATATATTTATACCAATCTGTTGTTCATTAACATGTACATTAACATGTTCATAGAGACGCGCTTGCATACGTATATTCTTCTAATGCAAAATAATAGACATTACCTGCAATTTGGCTATCCCCAAAAAATCCCCAAAAACTGACTATAATAACCAAAGAATCATGCTTCACTTTAGAAAGTTACATATAAAATATTATTATGTAATACTGCGTGCTTTCGGTACCCGTGTTAGGAATGAAGAAGCAAGTTTTTTTAAAAAAAATTTCATATTTTTTTAGTACATTATACTTTTTTCAACGTTTTTGCCATTTCTTTAAGCCCTCCAAAAAATACGATTTGTCAAACTCTTCAAAATACGCTTCTGTCTCGACGATAACCTTCTCGTTTGAGCTGAGTTTTTTTCCCCCGAGCCACGTTTTCATGTTGGGGAACAGAAAGAAGTCGCAGGGAGCCAAGTCGGGCGAGTATGGTGGGTGCGGCAGCAATTCGTAGTTCAATTCATGCAATTTGGCCGCGACAATTCCGTATTCGCTTGTTGTCCACCGTAAGCAATCGCGGCACCCATCGGGCCGACACTTTTCTCATGCTTAACCTATCATGTAAAATATTAATTACCGTTCCGTACGACACTCCTACGACCTCGGCTACTTCGCGCACTTTCGTCCGGCGATCAGCGAGCATATGTCGTGGACCTTTTCAACGATATCCTCTGTAACCACGTCTGCCGGGTGGCCTGGGCGCTCCTCATCGAAAACAGATGTACTACCACGTTTAAATTCGTTGAACCAATATCTTGTGGTTGTCATAGATGGTGAAGGGTCCCCATAGACAGCATCCAGCAACGCTTTTATTTCTTTGCATGTTTTTCCATCCAAAAATAAAAAGCGAATTACGGATCGATATTGTTCTTTTTCTATTTTATCGCGAAACTCGAAACACGTGTGATACTAATGGCTGCCAAATAAAAACTAACCTATGAATCAGTTTGAAATTTAGTGTGGTGTCGTGTGACTGAACTGCCTTCAGCAACGCCACCTGTCTTCACACACACGGGTACTTATTGATCTACCCTCGTATATACTTATACATATGTAAATATTGTTTGACATAGTGGCATTTCTGGATATATGTACTATAGTTTTGAGAATGGATTGTGGATTATACTTAGTTAATTAAGTATAATCCAATTAAGCTTGTGTCCATCCAATTTATCGAAAATTTTGTGTAAATCTTAATTTACGTGCTTACAATATTTATCTTGTTTGAAAATATTGGACCTCCAATTTACGGCATGTATGCACCAGCAGCGGTGACTACACCTCCGAAATCATATTCAAACAATAATGTCACAAAAATTATGATTAAATAAAGCCATAAATTTCGTGGATATTAAAATATTTTTCTATATTTTATTTCACTTTAAAGTTCTTCGCCTATAAAAAAAAATACCCGATAAAATAACGTTCCAAATTGAGTCCTTAAAATAGGCGTTTTTTATTTGGTGGCATTTGTCGTCCTGTGTATGAATTTCTTGAACACGTTTTAGTTTAAATAAAAGAAGTAAAGTAAGTCGAAGTTTTACTTAATACATCGAAAAATATTCACTTTAATTTGGAGAATTTTAATTGATTCCTTTATAGGGCAGATCAGTCAGTGGTCGCTACGTCGTAGTTCCAAAAATAAAATGAAAAATATTGTTTGGCTGACAATGATAAACCCGTAAGAGTAAAAGAAATTGCCGAGGAAAGATTTTCAAATCGCCGTTCATATTCGGCAAATTGTGTAGAAATAAGTATAATACGCTCAACGAATGGATGCGAATATCTGGAAGAAGAGCAAGAGATTATTTTTGTGCTTGGAATATTTAAATACCAGAGTCTTTATTCACTTAAACAATTAAACATTTTCATCATTGAAGTTAATTGGAAAATAAGCTACTGTTCTATTCATTACATAAATTTTATTACATTTTTTCATTAATGCAATAAGTTTTAATTTAGATTACATTGTATAGTCAGCCAAAGTGGCAGAGTATAAGAAAGTTATGCAATGACAATTACGAACAGAAATACGAATACGACAGACATTACCTATGAGTGCAACTAATCACAGATTTATACGAGTATACGAAATCAGATTAGATTTCTAAGTTTTAAAAACTAAGAGTTTCAATTGATTATGGTTGAATTTATTAACATGCAAATTATATGAAAATCACTGTTAGATTAGATAGATAGATATGTAGGTATTTTAATACTCAGTGATTCGAAAATATTTATCAATGTTCTATAAACTTACTTAGAAAGAATTTAAACCAAAAATCGCGCCACATTACATTTTAAGTAAACACTTTTAATAAATCGAAAGAAAATAATTGGAGTTGTATAATTTCAAGTCCCTATGCAAACTACTTTTAACACATCTAGCATACCCCTTGGTATGCAATATAAATAATATTCTAATATGTAATGAAGAATCACTAATGCACTTTGACCATTCACAATTAGTTTTAATGAATCAATTGACGTATTATTTTAAATTGGTTAAAAATAAATAAATTCATTATTTCTTTACATATATGTAATTTTAGTTTTCCATTTACCATATTTAAAGTTTCTTATATTTAACTTTTTAATTAATTAATTTATTAATTTATGTATGTGTTTTTACTTTGTAGTGGTCGCTACTATTTGGGCCTCTGGCATTGGCATCACCGCTGGCGTACATCGGCTGTGGTCGCATAAGTCATACCATGCATCATTACCGTTACGTTTACTTTTAGTGTTTCTGTTCACAATAGCCGGACAGGTTAGTAACTCTGTTAGATCGTTTATTTTTTTGCCCATTCTAAATCATTGTGATTCGATTAATTTCCAATCATTTGAAATTTGCTTCAAATGATGTAATTTTTCATAGTAATTACAAAAGATTGGTTATGGCGATTGAAACATACTAATCCCAATCATTCACCAGAAAGTCTATTTTTGATTTTGATTGCAGCTGCTCAAGTGAAGAATGTAACCAATTAACCAATTATTTATTTGTCTGCTCTTTTTTAATAGCGTGATGCTTACACTTGGGCTCTGGACCACAGAATACATCATAAATTCTCTGAAACTGAAGCAGATCCGCATAATGCTAAGCGTGGTTTCTTTTTCGCGCATGTTGGCTGGCTTTTCCTGACACCACATCCCAAAGTGATTGAGAAGCGCAAGGTGATCGACATGTCCGATTTAGAAAATGATGGTGTGGTTATGTTTCAACGTAATTGGTATATTCCATTATTCGCTATATGCTCGATTGGGATTCCCGTATTGGTGCCTTGGTATTTTTGGAATGAAAATTTATGGATGTCCTTCTGGATCAATTTCAATATGCGTTTCTGTTGCACTCTCAATATTGCATTCTTTGTGAATAGTGTTGCACATATGTGGGGCAGGAAGCCATACGACAAGTAAGTAGTGTAATTGTTGTAACAAATTGTAACATTTTGTTTCAATTAAACTTTTCTCTTAATTTTTAGAGACATTAGCCCCGTTGAAAGTCCAATTGTATCGTTTTTGGCCTTGGGTGAAGGCTGGCATAACTATCATCATGTATTCCCTTGGGATTATAAAACAGGGGAATTTGGCACTTACAGTTTAAATGTTACCACAGCATTCATTGATATATGTGCTAGGCTAGGATGGGCTAAAGGACGTAAGGACTTTCTCCGTGAATTGAAGACGTCGTTCAATTATATATTTGAATTTTCCCAACTTATTTTACAGGGAAATCTGTTACACCAGATATGGTGCTACGCCGTGCAGCAAAGTGTGGCGATGGTACACGTTTTCTGACCGACGAGTATGCACACACGGATCAAGTCTGGGGCTATGGTGATCGAGATTTGCCCAAAGAGGACGCTGATGAATTATCCAAAATGCAGGATTAATATCTAAGTCTAAGTCAGCAACAAGTGCTATACAACAGAAAATATTCGTTCTAAAATGCCTTAATTTTTTAAGTAGTGAAGTGAATAAGCTTTAAGTTCCCTACTACATAAACATTAAAATAAGTACCTGCACCTCTCATTTAAGCCTTACGTGCATAAGCATACTATGTACATACATACGAGTATATATGATAAACTTTTTACCCAGTTCATAACAGTTCAAAGCATTTCCATAATTATGAGATAACATTCTAGTACGTTCATGCACACATACATATATTTCTCTTTACTTAACTTTTTGAATATTTTTGAAAAATAAATATTAATCAAAACTAAATTTCGTCTAAAGTTAAAAACCTCTATAAGTTATTCGTATTTTCAGGCTGTGACACGTCCAATGTCAATGCCAATGCATATATTCTATGCACTTCTCTTCTTTTTTCCGAAGTTGTTAACTAAATAGTTGTAATTTTGCATAAATAATTTTTATTTTTAATTTAAGTCAAATTAATGCTATTTTCGTTTTCTAATACAATTTAATTGAATTGAAAATCGGAATTTTAATTAAAAGCTCTAACTTTTGATTTCACATGTGAATATTTAATTTTGATTTTCGTTCTGGAAACCGTCGCAGAACGCAGTTCTATAATTTAGTTTCGTTTTATACAAAGTGCGTGCTGGACGTTCGAGCTCAAGGAGGAAACCAAGAAAAGTACGGATATTCTAAAACATATATGTATATTATTTAGTATATGTAGTGGTACGCAGTAATACCTAATCCTTTAACGAAACAAAGAGGACATCCCAAAGTTAATGCGATATCTTAGTAGTGAATACTTAAGGATTATACGAGGAAGGACATTCGAATCATTTTTGAGAAAGAAACTACAACATGTTGAATTTTTAGCTGTGGTTGATGATATCGAAGAGATGCACTTTATTAATTTGGTGATATTGAATCGATCGATACCAGATTATACAGAACTGAAATTATTACAATTTAGATCATTTTAAACTGAGTTTAAGAATTTTACTAAGCATCCTTCAGTGCTAAATATTAATTTACCAGGAATTCAATCCTAAAATCTTCCATCAATATAAAAGGAACCTGTGGCTCTATTCAAATTGAAAGCACTGCGGATTAATTAGCATGGTGTCGGAATTATTATCTTTGCTGTTGTGCCATCAAATGAACAAAAGAAAAATTTAAGAAGATCGCAAAATCTTTTGAAAAATGGTTGTTTCAAGAATATTATCCCCTCAGAGTCCAATGAAGCAAAAGTGACTACTAATTTCTAAATACTAATTCGTTTTATTTTTGTACTAAATATTCTAATTCGTTCTTAGTTTGAACTTGTTAATCATTCATCTAATTATCTAAAAGATTTAATATTTCTGTTAAGGTTGAACTAACTTGCTTAGCTTATTAATCGTTCTTCCCAATATCTAAAAGATGAATCGCCCACTTTATTATTTGTATTAAGGTTGAAATCTCTACAATTAACTTATACAGTTGATGTTGTACTCAAAACAGCCGAAGTCATTGCCTTCCTCAGAAGGAAGTTTTTTATTTATGGAAGGTCTCAAAATAAAATTATCTTAGGTAAAGTTCTTCTCATTCACTAACGCCAATAGGTAGAAACTAAAGTGAAAAGTAGTTAAAAATTGACCAGAGAATTCCTGTTTAAAAATGTTGGTTCAGTATTTTCACTGAAACGAACTTTAATCTATGTAGATTTTATTATGTACAAATTCAACATTTAATTAATGTAAAACAATACACAAATATATGTTTCAGTTACTTTCGAACTGCTACTACTACTTCTACAAAAAAAAAACAACCAAACAATAACAGAATATGGGAAGTGAAAAGCAAAGCGATGAAAATGGCATTAAATTGGAAACGACCTCCAACGGCGAGAGTTCAAAACGAATCAAACGTGAAGCAAGTTGGCCCTCTGTATTATTTTACATACATTTGAATATACTTGGACTTTATGGTATTTTTGTTATGTTCACTAGTGCTTCATTTCTTACGATTTTATTTAGTAAGTGAATTAAATTTGCATACAATCAATTGACTGATGACTAATTTACATACTACACAAATTGTGAACTTTTTAAATTGTGTAGCGTTTACGCTGAGTTTTCTGGGTATTCTGGGAGCAACAGCAGGAGCTCATCGATTGTGGGCACATAGAACGTACACCGCCAATGCACCATTGAGGCTATTTTTAATGTTATGTCAAACCATAGCTGGCCAGGTAAGACGAAAATAATCGAATACTTTTCTACATCACTAGTTTATCGTACACGCGAACCATACAAACAAAAAGCTTTGTGCTCAGACACAAACCCATTGCATTCATACCGGATATTAGTTTGTGCAACTCTTATGGTATACTTAATTCTTTTTAAATTTAGGGTCCAATTTATAGTTGGGTTCGAGCACATCGTCTTCATCATCAGAAGTTCCGTCAGGAGACAGATCCCTTCTACAGTGGGCGGAATTTTTTGACTGCCCAGGTGCGCTCACAAATTATGAGCTATACAGCGGAACAAGAACGTATGCTGAAAGAGGTTGATGTCTCCGATTTGGAAGAGGATAAAATTGTAATGTTCCAAAAGAAGTTAGTACGAAAATCTTGTCAACTCTCGCAAGCATAACTTTTCTAATTCAATAACTCTTTCGTCCCAGGTACTATTGGATTTTATATTTCGTTCTGCATGTACTACTCTCCATTAATGCCCCCCTCGAATATTGGGGCGACTCGATAGCTGCTGCTATTTTTGTAACATTTTCTTTACGTTATTTGATTGTGTTGAATGTTTGCTGGCTCATAAATTCGGCTCATTTCATTTGGGGTTTGGATAAAAACTTCAAGCCTTCCGACTCGAACAGTGTCTTCTTCATAACCAAAAGCTATTGGCCACAATATCATTATCTGCTGCCAAACGATTATCAAAGCGGTGAATTTGGTGATTACGCCCAGGATTTCACTACGGTTGCGATACGTGTCTTTGCTGCTTTGGACTTGGCAACGGATTTGAAGACAATTAGTTCGGTTGCTGTGCGGCAGGGGCTTACTACCGCTGTCGAATCAGGGCGTCCCATAGTGGAGTGCATAAAGGAAGAAGCGGTAAAGGAGATGGAAACAATGCCGAAAAATCATTTTATCAATCGCGAAAAATTTATGTAAACGCAATACATTCCTTTTTTCTTTGGATAAAAGAAATTGTCAAATTTTAAATGCTGCAATGAAATAAAGAGACAATTCTTTAAAACATTTCCAACATTTTAATTAGTATTTTGAAAGCGTATTTCATTCAAGAAGTTATGCCAAAGTAATTAATGGAATTTAGTTCGATTTTTATAATATTGCTGCTTTAATTTGCATTGCATTATTGCATTATTGTTGTTTCAGTATTGTTTTCAAAAAATTTCAATTAAAAAAAAAGAAACAAAACGTTTTCGGCTTAGTTAAAACTCAATTTTGGAAAATGTAATGTTACGACTTCTGCAAGTTAAGGGAGCGATATGTATTGACACAGCGAGCAATTTATAACTTTTATACGAGGGAAGATCAGTAAGTACCCGTGTTAGGTACTAATAGGCAAGTTTTTCAAAAATTTTTTATTTTTATTTTTCAACGTAATCTCTTTTTAGTACAATAAAACGTTTCTGCCATTTTTGTAACCCCTCCAAAAAATACGATTTGTCAAACTCTTCAAAATACGCTTCTGTCTCGACGATAACCTCCTCGTTTGAGCTGAATTTTTTTCCCCGACCACGTTTTCATGTTGGTGCGGCTGCAATTCGTAGTTCAATTCATGCAATTAGGCCGCGACAATTCCGTATCCGTTTGTTGCCCACCGGCACCCATCGGGCCGACACCTTTCTCATGCTTAACCTATCATGTAAAATATTAATTACCGTTCCGTAAGACACTCCTACGACCTCTGCTACTTCCCGCAATTTCGTTCGGCGATCAGCGAGAATCATTTCGTGGACCTTTTCAACGATTTCCTCGGTAACCACGTCTGCTGAGCGGCCTAGGCGCTCCTCATCAAAAGCAGATGTACGACCACGTTTAAATTCGTTGAACCAATATCTTATGGTTGTCATAGATGGTGAAGGGTCCCCATAGACAGGATCCAACTTCGCTTTTATTTCTTCGCATGTTTTTCCATCCAAAAATAAAAAGCGAATTACGGATCGATATTGTTCTTTTTCCATTTTATCGCGAAACACCAAAAACGTGTGATACTAATGGTTGTGAAACAAGAACTAACGTGTGAATCAGTTCGAAATTTAGTGTGGTGTCGTGTGACAGATGGCAATACCACGACGGTAATGCCAACTTCCCTCAGCAACGCCACCTGTCTTCACACACGGGTACTTATTGATCTACCCCCGACAAAATTAATCCATTGCCGAAGCCTATCAACAGAGGTTCAGCCAGCAGATAAGCACAGAGTCGAAACGACTGAACTGAAGCTAGAGGCTAAAACGTTCCAAGCCCTTTGATATTATTGATATTATCGCATTAGCTAAGGAGTTCATAATAAGCCCTCAATGAATTTTTTATTATTTTTCAGTCATTTGACTAGTTATAGTAAAAGGCGATGTTTGTTAATTCTTAACTATGTATTTAAAAAAAATTTAATTTTTAAGAATTTAATACTTAAAACTTAATAATTTGCTCAAGACTTATTTTTCAAATAGGTAAAACATATGAAGATAATCCCTTGTGAAAATAGCTAGCACTTCAGGAAATTTCATATGAAATAGATTTTATTTTATTTAGATTCACTTCCAATGAGTCTCTTAATGATATTCTCTACTTATTACCTATAGATATTTACATATGTATGTGAAAACCGGGATTACACTAAAATCGAATCTAATAGTTTTAAGATTAGTTAGTTTGGACATTGGAACATAGAAGATGTCAAGGTGGAAATTTAGGTAACCGTCCTTAAATCTAGACTGGAGATTTTTAATTCATTTCCTTCAAGAGAATTCATACTCTTTAAAGTTCGAGTGACCCGGTAAGCACAATTAATGTGTATATCGGACCTAAAATTTAAGTTAGCCTAGGAGAGTAATTTTTTGTACCCATTATAAATACTAGAAAATCCTTTATACTTCCTTAACATTTGAAGTGTAAGAGGCAATATTCATAATGGCCTTCGTAAGCCTCATGGGCAGTACAAATGAGCTACTTATACAAATTTATTCTGGAAATCATGCTCTGAAGGGACACTGGAAAACCAAACTACAAAGTTTAAATATGTATGTAAATACTCGTACATAAGTCCTATAACCCAATCCAAATTCGTGGTGCAGAGAAAAGTTGAGAGGTTCTCAACTTTTCGTGTTCTGCGCTTTCTGAGCGAGCGTAGCCGATTTTTGTCGTTTAACTCAATTCATAGAAATGTACTGATTTTTCTATGTATTTTGACAGACGCACAGAAAGGGCATTAAGCGTTCACGCGTGGTATATAACTCTATCTTGACGGCCTCGAAAGCCGTGACAGTGTCAGTGTTGCCAGAACATACTGTTTAGTATGAAATGTGTGTGTTTTTGGGAACAGTCTAGAGTTCCTGAATCAAAGCAAAATAGAGATGTATCATGAGCTTGGTAAGAAGTTAAGGTTGTTGTGTAAACGAATTCCTCCTAGAGAAGACGAACATAATTTTCTTTATTGATTTTGAAGTCTGAAGGGTTACAAAGAAATATCACATGTAAATCAGGGAGTTGCCTGCGTGGTTTTAAGCTTTGGCTTTCGTATGCGATATATTTTTTGCACCGATCTCATTCTTATGTAAGGTTGTTCTATGTATAGCCTGATACTATTTACAGATGTAATAGTGGCCGAAAGTCTTTTAGAAGTCAATAACTACATATACCAAAATGTAGTATACTACTGTTGGCAAAAGTTAGTAAGACTTTGTTCATAATTTAAAATTTTTTTATTCATTCTTCCAAATCTATTTCGTCCCCTTCAAAGTAATCCCCCCCGGTCCCAATAAACTTGTGCCAACGTTTTTTCCAATTCTCGAAACAGTTGTTAAAGTCAATTTCCGGAATAGCCTTCAAAGCGCTTAGCGATTCATGTTTAATGTCTTCAATTGATTCAAAACGGTGTCCACGAAGCGGTTTTTTGAGTTTAGAAAATAGCCAAAAGTCACGTATCACACGGTGCTAAGTCAGGCGAATAGGGTGGTTGCGGAACGATATCTGTCGAATTTTTGGCTGATGAAAATGGTCTCGTAAAACCAATGCAGTGATTTTGGAACCAATCGTGCATTCACTCTTCTTAGGCCCAAATGATGTTTTAAAATGGTTTTCATTGATCCTTCCGATATTCCAACGATGCCAGTAAGTACTCTGACTGTTAATCGTCGATTCTCGAGCACCAATTCCTTGATTTTATTGACGTGTTGATCATCAGTTGATGTTGATGGCCGTCCTGGACGTGGTTTGTCGTCAACGCGTTCTCGACCATCTTTGAACAATTTGTACCAATCAAAATACTGTACTTGATCGCGACATACAATTATCACCGAAGGCCTTTTGCAACATTCTGAACGTTTCGGCACCAGAAATTTAATTCCGCACACAAAATTTAATGGAACTTCTTTGTTGAATAATTTCACTCATTGTGAAAATCGCCGAATGCACTTTTTGTACTTCAGAAAGACAAGCGTATACTAAACTTACTTACTTACTTAGCTGGCGCTACAACCGATGATCGGTCTTGGCCGCCTCCACAAAGCTTCGCCAGTCATTTCTGCTATGCGCGCGCTGGCGCCAGTTGATAAGGCCAAGTGCAGTCAGGTTGCCCTGCACCTGGTCTTTCCAACGGAGATTAGGACGTCCCCTTCTGCGTGATCCTCCACCGTGGTTCGAATAAAACACCCTTCTAGCCGGAGCGCTTTCTTCCATTCGCTCAACATGACCCAGCCAGCGAAGCCGCTGGAGTTTTATACGCTTGACTATGTCAGTGTCGGCGTACAGCTCATACAGCTCATTGTTCCATCTTATTCGAAACACGTCATCCACGCATACTGGACCGTAGATCTTACGGAGTATCTTCCTCTCGAACGCTCCTAACAGTCTCTCATCATTGATGGTCAATGTCCACGTCTCTGCGCCATACATTAGGACGGGAAGGATGAGGGACTTATAGAGCGTTATTTTCGTCGGTCGAGAGAGGGCTCTACTTCTCAATTGCCTACTGAGCCCGTAGTAACACCTGTTGGCAAGAGTTAGTCTCCGCTTGATCTCAAGGCTGACATTATTATTGGTGTTTATGCTGGATCCTAGATAAACGAAATCCTTGACGACTTCAAAAGTGTAGTTGTCAACAGTGACATTTTGTCCAAGACGCCGTGACTCTCTGTTTGTTGACACAAGGTATTTCGTTTTGTCCTCGTTCACCACTAGACCCACACGACGAGACTCCCTTTCCAGGTTGGAGAATGCTGCACTGACTGCTCGAGCGTTTTTGCCAATGATGTCAATATCATCAGCGTATGCTAGCAGCATGACACTCTTGTAGAAGATAGTGCCAGAGATGTCGATGTTCGCAGCTCGAATTATTTTCTCCAGCATTAGGTTAAAGAAGTCGCACGATAGGGAGTCACCTTGTCTGAAACCTCTTTTGGTATCAAATGGTGCGGAGAGGTCTGTCCCAATTTTCACTGCGCTGGTGGTGTTTGTCAGTGTCATTTTGCAAAGACGAATGAGCTTTGCAGGGATACCAAAATCAGACATTGCGGCGTACAAGTGATCCCTAATCGTGCTGTCGAAGGCGGCTTTATAATCGACAAATAGATGATGGGTGTCGATCTGTTTTTCTCGGGTCTTTTCCAGGATTTGGCGTAGTGTGAATATCTGGTCGATGGTGGATTTACCAGGCCTGAAGCCACACTGATAAGGTCCAATCAGTTTGTTGACGATGGGCTTCAGTCTTTCGCACAGTACGCTCGATAGAACCTTATATGCAATATTAAGAAGGCTGATCCCACGGTAGTTGGCGCAGATCGTGGAATCACCCTTCTTATGGATTGGGCAGAGTACGCTGAGATTCCAATCACTTGGCATGCTTTCATCTGACCATATTCTGCATAGAAGCTCATGCATGCGTTTTTTGAGCTCTTCGCCTCCGGTCTTAAACAACTCAGCAGGCAGGCCATCTGCACCTGCAGCCTTATTGTTTTTCAGCCGAGCAATGGCTGTTAAGACCTCCTCATAGTCAGGCGGCGGTATACTAAACACTAATGATTATTTTGATGTGACATTTGGCACAGATGTCACCGACAGTCATACCAACCTTAACAAAATAATATTTTGATGAATGGGTTTCCGCGCGAAATTTAAATTGAAAAGTCTTACTAACTTTTGCCCACAGTAGTATTACAATATTTATCCATTGTTTAATGGTTTTATTTTGTACCTTTTTGATCAATTTCGTATTATTTCACCAGCACAGACGTACTAACGTGCAATTGCTTACCCTCTCTCAATCTCCCTCCCACCTATCAATCTTCCTTCCATTCAACAACAACACCCAGTGTTGAATGAAAAAAAAAAAAAAAAAAAAATTCACCACTGGCGGCACTGTTGTCATTGTCTAAAATTAGCTCAGACTTGATTGGAGACGGTAGGGAGTGCATTATATCTTTTACTAAATGACGTAACTAGTTTAAACCCTGAATATTAAAAAGTAACTTTGCACTAGTTACAGGTTCATTCATACTGGAAATAGTGGCGGAAGTTAGCTTCTAGTTTCTTTTTACTTTATGTAGAAAATTGTTATAACACTGTAGACCCTGTCAGTCTATGTGAGGATACTTACACTACCACCACCACCACTAACCTAATCTAACCTAACTTATATTTTATTTCTGGTATGCTACATACATATTTTAAAGTAAAGTTGCCCATCACCGCATATACATTCTATGTAGAATAATTGCAAATATTTCTCTATATGTGTACAAATTTTTTGCATATGCAATAACTGTTACATACATGGGCTATGTAAATTGAAATGTATGTAGTAGTTACAATGTGCAGTTGTATGTAGATATTCGATTTATAAAATATTTAAAGTATAAATTGTAACAACATTTTGGTGTCTTATAGATTAGCAAATCAGTTTGCATTTGCAGATCGGTGACAATAGTCCTAGATGTGACTGCAGACCTCAAGTGAAATAAACGGGTTTGGAAACAAAAATAACTACGGGTTCTTGAATTATTAAAATTGAAGTTTTGAGTTTGAATAACTACTTACAAAGAAAAAAGAAAGTGAAAAGTGAAAATTCGGTTAACAAAACGAAAAAAAAAATGTATCTGGAAAATGAGAAGGACTTATAAAATATTATATAGGCTTGTGTGTGTTTTTGTAACTGTGTGTGTGCGCGCGCAGGAAGGAACAAAGGAACAAAGCTAATTTTTAAAATTTAAATTGAGAATGAAAGCGAAGACATTTAAAATACTTATTTCTTAATATCTATCATTTACCTGCACAATTTGTTAATTTTGCTTATTGGGGGAAAATTTAAAGTTTTGACTTGACTTGAGTTTGCTTAAGTAAGGCTAAAATACTGTGTAAATAAAGGTGTAATCGTGACGAATTTGAATATTTCCATTTAGCCAAACAGTACAGACAAGTAATGATATTTTTTCACCAATATCTTTATGCGTAAACTATTTTAAAAATTCATACGAGACAGCAAAGTGGAAATCAAAAACGTCAATAAACCATTTTTTTTTATATAAACACTCAAAATTCAAACATTATCGGCATAATTTCAATGAAGCAAAAAACAACATCTCACAAATTCCCCCAAAATGTACAGTTTAAAATATTAATAACACAGTCCAACAGTATTTTTGCAACAGAATTACCGTGATGTATGTGCCCGGCTTCAAATCTCGGCATAGGCAAAATGGAAAAGTAGAAAATACCATTTTTCCATAAGGCAACACCTCTTGGCAGGCAATTGCGCAAACCTACAAGAGTGAAAATTGCCTATGAAAAGCTTTACACTTCGACGTTTGGAATCGGCATAAAACTCTAGGTCCCTTCCATTCATGTACAATTATAACACGCACAACATGAGTGGGTGCGGAAAGCTCGGCCTAGGCCCTTCATGGCCTGTTGCGGAAAAGAAAGAAAAAAGAAGAACCGTGGTACAATACTGAAAGAGAATGTTGTTCCGAAGAAAGTACGTCCTGGTTTTTTTTTTAAACTGCACTTTAAGTTGAGAGTTGTCATGTTAAAGTATTCAATGAGTAGTTACACAAAGGGTGGTCCATCTAATATTTGGAATTTGAACTAGTGGCAATTTTGAATATGGCAACTCTAATGTAATTCATATTATAACAGATAATTAGTTTATATACGCTTGAAGAACGTTGAGAAATACTGAAAATTTACTTGCAAAATGATGAATCTTCTACCGAAAGTGTAAAAAAATTACGTTCAAAATTCGGGAGAAGATAAGCTCTTTCCACGCGATTTGTGGATCAATTTATGAAGCGAGTGCGTGAAACTGGATCTTTATTGGATAAAACAACACGTTCTAGTTCAACATGTATAGTTTCAACAAATTGAATAAAACCGTTAATACAGGGGATAAGAAGGATGGTAGAGGATTGATATTTCTTATTTTTTATTTATTTTTATTGATACATTCAACACACAGGGTGTACCCCTATGAATGCAGAGCATTGTGTTGAATGGAAGGAAGATTGATAGGAAGAAGGAAGGAGAATGAGAGAGTGAACGTGATCACACAGGACACCGATAAAGACATAGACAGCCATTGTAGCAAGTGTTATGCCTTTACCACAATGAACTTCAGTTTAGACTATGACCGCATGTAGCGCCAAAGGTTAAGCTTTTCGCATCCACTCATGTTGTGCGTGATTACGTTTTTATTAGGAACAACTTTTTCTTCTACAACCAATCTCTAACTCTTGATGTTTATATACATTATTTGCGTTAATATGGTAACTCTGAAAAAAAATAAGAACGTGCTGGACTATCTTCTTTCATCTTGCTAAAAGTTTTAATTTGCTGAACTGTTTAGCAATATTTATTATATAATATTTACACATATTCAATTAGATTTTGCAATTAGCTTAAATGCTTTTGAGCGGCGGTTCGTTTATAAAAAGGGTCCATTATTTAATATTCTAATCTCTATGAGACTACTTATGTATGTACTTATATAGTACGTTGAAATTATTCAAAACCACTGATGTGCGAAGAGCGTAGTGATAATCGCTCTTTCAGTGTATTGCATAATGGATGCTAAAAATCGTTATGTACGCGTGTAAAGGACTGCTCTACAATGCTCTAAAGCTGTCGTACTACCCCTCCATACATTTACATTCCCCACCACGGCTCCGTCCGCTGCAAGACTTTTCAATAAAGTTTGCCAAGTTAGCAATATTTGCTAACTAAATTGTTATACTAATATTTATTTTCCAAATCGACTACGACAACAAGTACTGAATAAAAATTATTGATTGAGGTTTGAGATTATTACATTTTTATTGCATTTTAGTTGTAGTAAAATTAGGTAAATGATATTTACTCACTCACATACATAAATTGACATGTCAAAATGCATAACCATGAATATGTAAACATTCCCTTAACTATGCTATGTAGAACTCTGGAACTATACAAGTATGTACTTAACAAACAAATGGAGGTCAGTGATGATTTCCTTCTGTACTACTATGTCGGTGAAATAGTACGAATTTAAACAATACTTACTTTACTTTTAATGGCACAACAACCCATGGAGGGCCTAGGCCGAGCTTTTCGTATTCACTCATGTTGTGCGTGTTAAATTTGTATATGAATGGAAGGGACCTACAGTTTAATGCCGAATCCGAACGGCGAAGTGAAAAGCTTTTCATAGCTAGTTTTACTCTTGTAGGTTTGCCATTGCCTGCCAAGAGGTGGTGCCGTGTAGAAAAATTATTTTTTCTACTATTTTTAATTTTGCCTGTGCCGAGATCCGAACCCCGGACACTCTGCGTAGCAGTCCAACGCACTACCACTACACCACAGCATAGTTAACCTTTGAAATCACACTGTTGACAAAACTTTCCAAATACATCAAATTCTGTGAAACAAATAAAAAATGTAAAAGCTTTCCATTGAACACATTTAGAATTCATAGGCTGTTTTTTGAACTTTGGCGATCTTGAAACTATTATCTATTAAATTCCAAAATTAAATTTTAATCAAGACAATACTGTTATCAACCACTTCGTACAACAACTAGGTATGTACTTTAAGGCAATACTGCATATGGTTATGTACCGTCCTGTTGGAACCATATGTCGGTCGAATCCAATTCTTACATTTTCGGGGGGAAAAAAATCTGTTATCATCAACCGTACCGGTACCTTTTTCCATTGACCATAACGTTGCGGTCATCATAAGAAGTACGGCCCAATGATGCCGCCTGCCCGTAAACCACACCAAACAGTGCATTTTTCGGGATGCATTGGTAGCTGCTGAATTGCCTCTGGCTGGTCTTCACTTCAAATATGGCAATTCTGCTTATTTACATATCCATTGCGCCAAAAATTAGCCTTGTCGCTGAAGACAATTTTGCGATAAGAAACCGGATCCTCATCCAGCTTTCCTAAGGCCCATTCACCGAAAATTCGACGTTGTGGTAGGTCGCCTGGCTTCAGTTCTGGCACCAGCTGTATTTTGTATAGCTTTAATCCGTATGGCGTAAAATCTTACAGGTGGTCGAATAACACAAACCCAATTGCTGCGATCGGAGCCAGATGAATATATTGCTATCTTCTTCAACACAGGTGGATACACCAGCAATATTCTCTTCGGTACGCACTTTATGAATACGATTTGGTGGAATGATGTCCAATAAAGTGAAACTGGTGCGAAATTTGGTCACAATGAGCTGAATAGCCTGCTCTGTGGGTCGATTATGATGTCCATAAAATGGACGTAGCTTGCGTAACACATTTTTCACAGAGCACGAATTTTGATAATAAATTTCAATAATTTGCAAACGTTGTTCAGGCGTAAGACTATTCATGATGAAATGGCAAACCAAAGACTGCATGTTTTACTTTGACACATGTCAAGAATCACGCGTGAACTGTCAGAAATATAGACGTCAAAAACCAAGTAGCAGAAAAATCATTATTTATATATATACTCGTACATATGAGTATGTATGTTTTTATATATCAGATCTCTTTATATAAGCATTACTTCTACCTCAAACCTCCAATTTTCGGGTAGAAAACATTCTTAAATTGTACAATATATTAAAATAAAGAGCTCTGCCAATAGGCTAAAACCCTGGAGTAGCATTCGACAAACGATCTCTTTCTATACCAAATTAATTTAAGTTACAGACTAACTTATTTGGCAAAAAAATATTTTTTCAACTTCATCGAGTACCTACAAGTCATAGTTTTATGTATATTCAGGTTTTTAGATATGTATCAAGATTTTTAGTAGTTAATAAGGTTCAGCAAGTGTTCATATTGTGGTCGCTGTGGCGTAGTGGTAGTGCGTTGGACTGCTACGCCGAGTGTCCGGGGTTCGAATCTCGGCACAGGCAAAATCAAAAAATAGAAAAAATAATTTTTCTATACGGTACCACCTCTTGGCAGGCAATGGCAAACCTACAAGAGTAAAAATTGCTATGAAAAGCTTTTCACTTCGCCGTTCGGATTCGGCATTAAACTGTAGGTCCCTTCCATTCATGTACAAATATAACACGCACAACATGAGTGGATGCGAAAAGCTCGGCCTAGGCCCTCCATGGGCTGTTGTGCCAATAAAAGTAAAGTAAGTAAGTAAGTGTTCATATTGGCTGCAGTTTTTCCCTTTTTGTTTGTTTCTGGACTAATTGTGAAATGATCTTTATTTCCATAGAATTTCCATTAAGATTAAGTACTACATACATACAAACTTGAAATTTAAAAGTGTTGCTTTTCTATCATTGTTTTTTTTATTATATATTTTTTTTTAATGAACTTTATGTGTATGTTAGTGAGTTAAGTAATTTCAACTGTTGTTAGTTTTTTGTTTTTATAGTTTAGTTTAAGTGCTTACTTTTTGTTAAGCACCATAAAATGTAATTACTGTGAATTGAAAAGAATAAGTGATGTATGTATGTAATATTTATGTGTGCATACGTCTGCGTTGAAGGTTACGTTTTTAAATTAAGATTTTGTATGAAAAGCCTTTAGAATTTATTAACGACATAGCTACATAATACATACAGATTCATAATTCCCTATTGAGATTTTATTTAATCACCTACAACAATCGTGGTGCAACTCGTGGTGCAGTTACGAAACATGTGCATTCATTTTTGTATTCTCATGTGCAATTTTCGTTAAAATTTTGCATTGGATCATTTAAATCACTCACAATGAATATCGACATGATTTGACAAAAATCGCAAATCAAGTCAGTTCGAGAAAAAATAATGATTTCAATGGTGTTCAAGTATGTAAGTAATTTGCTTGCTATCCCCCACCTTCGGCGCTCGTATGGAATGCAATGAAAATTTGCAACTAAATATGATTTGGGTTGCGTTGGAAATATAGTATAATTAAAAAGGCAAAATACTTCAGGTACTTACTTCTTTGTCTTTTTTACTTTTAAATTTTTCCGCATTGATGATAATGATTTTGTTGTTATTAAGTATCTGCAGCATGCGTGAGTTTAAGTGAATTGGTAGCACTCACATACTTAAATTGCCGCATAGTTAAATTGCCGCGCCGTAAACACAATTCCAAAGTTGTGAATAGTATATGATATTTATTTTACAGTTTTTCATGAATAAGCATTTTATTTTATTTAAATTAATTTTTTTTGTCTATTAATTTGGTTTGTGTTTACCAATATTTTGTTTTTTTAGCTATTGTTGTTTTCTAAGAAAACCTTGTCAAAAGTGTTCATCATAATAAAAATTAAAATGAGTAGTGGGTACTTACTGACTTAAAAAAAGACTATTTTAAGTTTATGAAAAAGAGTGCAATGAATGCTTGTTCTTTTATACAGCAAATTAAAAAAAATTATCTAAAAAAGAATGATATATTTGACACTTACTAAAAAAATTTTATTTTTATGACGATTGTCACGTTTGTTGTTTTCGTTTTTTGTTTTTATTTTTGGAAAATATTTACAAGAAGTAGGCGATATTATTTTTTAGTTTTACCAATGTTATTAAAAATTGCACGCTCTTTTTCATGGTTTTACCTTGAGCTAGTGCTAATCCGCTGCTCACATCTAGGCACATTAAGTAGTAGCTAAGTACATTAAGAACTAGTTGAAGGTTCCATTTCTCTTCTACTGCATACTTAGTAAGAGATTAGTGGTAATTTTATTTTGTTTACAAAAATCATAATTTTTAGCTTCTGTGATAACTTGCAGACGATATTGTAATGTTTATTATTTACGTAGCTAATTTTCATTTAGTACTTTAACAAGTTCTTCTAGCGTTAAAACGCTATTTTCTGGCAATGAAAATATCTGATTTCTTATGGGATCGGGCACTTGAAATGCAGAATATCTTCCCGAACTCGCATGTTGCGGAAGGTGCTGTGTTTAACATTATGCTCGCTTCTGTAAGGAATACAGTTAAGTGAACTAGCCTCTTACTTGAAAGATTGTTGATTTTAGTATGAATGGTAAATTAGTCGTGAAAATAGTTATTTTTAGCTATGTAGGTCGTAGCGCAGTAACTGGTACTAGATACCTATTTCTTGATAAACTTTGGTCTGCTTTTTTGTATATTTCTAGCGTAGTATCATAAATTTTTCTTAAGACGTTTTCTTGGCCATCAACTCAAGAATTAATATGAAACGGTGTACATTAATCATTGAACAGAACGTTTAGTTAACTCGCGGAAACAATGACTCTTTTTGGGAGTCTAGTATTTGGCATTGCCATTACTCGTAGTTTCGTGATATATGTAGTTAAAATGCATTCCCAGAGTGTACGAGGTGTGATCAAAAAATAACCGTTATTATTTATATAAATTTCGTGAGTTACGTATGTTCGATTTTCGCATTTTTTTTTTCTGTTATGTTGGTACACATGTCTGTTATATATGTTGGCAATACCAACCATTTTGGATTGTCAGTTTGTTTTTGACAGATAAAAAGGTTAGTCTTGTTTTGGTGTGCTCTTCGATTTTTTTACTATTCGAAAAAATGGATCAAAGAAACTGTATTCAGTTTTGTGTAAAAAAATTAAATTAAATGCGCAAGGACATTTGAAATTTTGACTGTGGCCTTTGGTGAGTCTACTATGAGCAGAACACAAGTTCAATTGTGGTATAACCGGTTTAAGGACCGGCCGAGAAGATGTCAATGACGATGCTCGTCCTGGTCGCCCGAGCACGTCAACAACCGATTAAAACATTGACGCAGTGAAGAAAATGATTTTGGATAATCGTCGAATCACTATCAGAGAGGTTGCTGATGATGTTGGCATATCGTTCGGCTCATGCCAAGCAATTTTTACGAATGTTTTAGGCATGAAACGTGCGGCAGCGAAGATTGTTCCAAAATTGCTAAATTTTTAGCAAAAACAACGTCGCTTGTGCGTAAGTTTTTGGCCAAAAACAAAACCGTTATCATGCCTCAACCACCGTATTCACCGGACTTGGCCCCCGCTGACTTTTTCCTCTTCCCATAACTGAAGACACCGATGAAAGGAAAGCGTTTTGCTACGATTGAGGAGATAAAAGAAAAATCGAAACAGGAGCTGTTGGCGATACCAAAAAGCGCGTTTCAGAGTTTTACGAGGATTGGAAAAAACGCTGGCATAAGTGTATTATATCTGAGGGGGATTACTTTGAAGGGGACATAGTTGTTGATATTTGTTGATAAATAAATAAACACTAGCAAACTAGTTTCCAAGTGAATCATGCAGCTCGGGGTATTTTGTGGAAGCTTAAAATTTCGAATGGAGTAACACTCTATATCGCATAAACCTTTTAGACCCAGCTTGCACAGTTTGACAGCTGAAAATAAATACGTTATGCGTAAGAAAATAAAACTTAAAATATACTTCCAAAACACTTCATGGTTTGGCAAGCTACTTGCACCTGCGGTCTACGGAACAGGGCGTTCATTACCACAGGAGCATTTAACTCCAGAATTTATATAGAAGAATGGCTGCAAAAACGCCCTCTATCATTTGTTGGACAGCACAAAGGAACCGTTTTGTTTTGGGAGGTCAACTATGGAATGGTAAAAGGAAAATAATGTCACAGTGTTCCCAAAAGAGGCAAATCTTCATATTTGCACGGAACTTCGGCTAATTGAAAGATATTGAACTTATAATGAAGCCAATACTATGAAAAACAAAGAAAGTTTGCAAAAATTATGTAGAATTCCGAAATCAATGGAATCAAGCCTATGCAGTAGCCACCGAACTTATTGTCCAGTCTCTAACTAAGAACGTTAAGAAAAACCGCTAATAATACTTAAAAAAAACATTTTTTTTTGTGAATTGTAGTTTAAACAATTCTTAATAAACGGAACTTTATTTGAGTGAAATCGGATTTTGGTTGATTTTTAATGTTTCCGTAATGTCTCTCTGGTTCATCCCTTATTTGACGCCAGGGTTAACATTTTTCTTGCCTAGCTAATAAGGCTTTCCAAGTACAATTTAAGACAATTTTTGAACCCTTAAGTTTTTCGCTTAATTGTTTTGAAAACTGTAGTTTTAGTTGTGATCCAAATACCTAGATATTTAAATTACTAATTTAACTCTTTCTAATGTTTCAGAATCAGGTTTTCAGTTTCCTTCTTTTTCATATCAACTGCTACCTTACCTACCTTATAACCATTATTTCTGACTTATTTGGTTTTTTTTTAGTTTCAACAATTCACAGAACTTGTGTAACTTGTGTAACTTATTTATCATTAACTGCATCATTTGTGGTGTTTCCCAAAAAAGAGCCATATCATCAGCGTACATAATATCTTCAATTTTGCAGTTGTTTTATTTGCACTTAAACTGGCAGCAATGTTGCGACATCGCCTACAGAAAGCGTAAAGAGCAATGGACTAAAGGGGCATCCTTGCTTTACTCCCGAGTCAGTCTCGAACTAGTTAGAAATTATATTTCCGTCCCATACTGCTGCAGTATTTTCAGTATTTTCGTCAACCATTTGAGTATAAAAGCAAGACAAAGAACTTGATGATAATAACTTTTAATTTACTAATAAGTATGTATGGTAATATTAGTTTATTTTGGAACTTGGTGTATTTTTTGTTTTTTAAGTAAACAAAATATCATTAAAATTTTAGTAATATATTGTGTTAAATAATTAGAACGCATTTTGTAAGCCCTTCTTCATTTATGTAAACGTTTCCGACTTGTTTATCCGATAATTTTTTATTATTGTAAATAAAATAGAATTCCTAATTTTGTTAAGTATGCAAAACCTAACATTCTAAAGATCGATTCATGTATGTAAGATATGAAAACAAGAATTTTGATTGCTGCGACTTGGAATATACATACATGAATACATATAGGTACATACATATGAGGGTAGATCAATAAGTACCCGGAATCGGAAGTCGCGAGCTTTTAAAGTTTATAAAATATCTGGCAGAAATATGGATAATTGTAACTATTCCCGTCTATGTCATGAATATATAAAGCTGAGTGATAAATGTTATAGAAACTATTTAAACAGTATAAAAATGAAAATTCATCACGAACCTAAATCTTTTTATGACTTTGTTAATTCAAAACGTAAGGCCAGCGATTTCCCTCAGTCTATGTGTCTTGGTGATATTGTTTCTAGTGATGACATGATAATTGCGAACTTGTTTGCTGATTTTTTCAAATCTACATATTCCACGTTTAGCTTCAATGACAATGACTCTTACCCTTTCTCCATTGATTCGTTTAACACTACTTGTTTTCCAACCATAGATCCTCTAGATGTTCTTCACCACCTTAAGTCTCTTGAGCTGTCATTTAAATCTGGGCCCGATAATATTCCGAGTTGCATATTAAAAAATTGTGCCGAACTTTTATATAAACATCTTGTCATAATCTTTGACAAATGTTTAAAATGAGGTTATTTCCCTGATTGTTGGAAAGAATCTTTTATTGTTCCTCTACATAAAAATGGTGTTAAATCTAATATATCAAATTATAGAGGTATTGCTAAATTAAGTGTGATACCTAAGTTATTTGAATTAATTGTTACTACCCAAATTATGCACTCTGTTGTAACATTGATCAACACATCGCAGCATGGGTTCCTTAAGGGGAGATCTACTACGACTAACCTTTTAGAATTCACTACATGTGTAATGAATGGATTTATTAATAACCAACGAACTGATGTTATATATATTGATTTTAGCAAAGCATTCGATAAAGTCAATCATGGCCTCCTTATTAAAAAACTAGGTTTGATTGGATTTCCGCCGTTGCTTTTGAGATGGATAGAGTCATGTAGTATCAAAAAGCATTGCTGTTACTTCCGGAGTTCCTCAAGGGAGCCATCCGGGACCTATATTATTTCTTCTGTTTATCAATGATTTGCCATCTGTTATTCGAAATTGAAAAATTGTAATGTATGCTGATGATGTAAAGTTGTTCTTATCTTACAACTCTATAATCCAACAAAAACTTCTGCAAGAAGATCTAGATAATTTTTCAAAATGGTGCCGATTAAACTTGATGTTACTCAACCTGGATAAATGTAAGTTTATGACATTTACAAGGAGACAACCTATGTCTGCTAAATATTCTTTACAGGATCAGAGTCTGAGTCATTTATTGATATTTGTTGATTTGGGTGTGACAATGGACTCCAAATTAAGTTTTAACTTACATATCAACTCGTGTGTGAACAAAGCTAAAAGTTCGTTAGGATTTATTAAACGCTGGTCAAAAGAGTTTAACGACCCTTATACAACAAAAACGCTATTCACTTCACTTGTTAGACCCATCCTTGAGTATGCATCTCCTGTCTGGAATCATCAATCTAATTGCTACATAAGTAAAATTGAGTCGGTTCAAAAACAATTTCTTGTTTTTGCACTGAGGAGTTTTTGTTGGAATACTCTATTGAAGCTTCCACCGTATGAAGATCGATTAAAGCTTATTAATCTACCAACATTGATAAGCAGAAGAAAAATGCTGAATACTACTGTGGGCAAAAAGAAGTAAGACTTTGTTCATAATTTCAAATTTTTTTATTCATTCTTCCAAATCTATTTCGTCCACTTGTGCCAACGTTTTTTACAATTCTCGTTTCCAATGACAGTTGTTAAAGTCAATTTCCGGAATAGCCTTCAATGCGTTTCATGTTTAATATCTTCAATTGACTCAAAAAGGTGTCCACGAAGCGGTTTTTTGAGTTTAGAAAATAGCCAAAAGTCACGTATCACACGGTGCTAAGTCAGGCGAATAGGGTGGTTGCGGAACGATATCTGTCGAATTTTTGGCTGATGAAAATGGTCTCGTAAAACCAATGCAGTGATTTTGGAACCAATCGTGCATTCACTCTTCTTAGGCCCAAATGATGTTTTAAAATGGTTTTCACTGATCCTACCGATATTCCAACGATGCCAGTAAGGTCTCTGGCATCTGACTGTTAATCGTCGATTCTCGAGCACCAATTTCTTGATTTTATTGACGTGTTGATCATCAGTTGATGTTGATGGCCGTTCTGGACGTGGTTCGTCGTCAACGCGTTCTCGACCATCTTTGAACAATTTGTACCAATCAAAAACACTTGCTCGCGACATACAATTATCACCGAAGGCCTTTTGCAACATTCTGAACGTTTCGGCACCAGAAATTTGATTCCGCACACAAAATTTAGTGGAACTAATGGAATAATTTCACTCATTGTGAAAATCACCGAATGCACTTTTTGTACTTCAGAAAGACAAGCGTATACTAAACACTAATGATTATTTTGATGTGACATTTGGCACAGATGTCACCGACAGTCATACCAACCTTAAAAAAATAATATTTTGATGAATGGGTTTCCGCGCGAAATTTAAATTAAAAAGTCTTACTACTTTTTGCCCACAGTAGTATAACATTTCTTGTTAAGCTTTTGAATGGCATTCTATCATCTTCGTATTTACTAAATGAAATAAACTTTGATATACCCTGTAGTAATATGTAGAGATTTTAATGAACATTATAATTTATTCAGCATTTCCGATTCTCTGGAACACATCAAAGCAAACTTACTTATCATATTAAATCAATAAACAGGTGATGATTTCATATCTGTAGTTGTAAAGAATGCCTATTTGGATATACGCGGCTTATTACATATTTTCGTGTAAAGCGGTTGCGCCGGTCACCGATCCATACGTTATGTGGATGCGCCCCTCGGTCGTGTTGGGCGGGAGGAGGGTCCGTTGGTATTCGTTCGTTAGGAATGAAGAGGCAAGTTTTTCACAAATTTTTTTTCTATTTTTCGTAATCTCTTTTTAGTTCAATACACTTTTCCCAACGTTTATGCCATTTCTTTAACCCCTCCAAAAAATACCATTTGTCAAACTCTTCAAAATACGCTTCTGTCTCGACGATAACCTCCTCGTTTGAACTGAATTTTTTCCCCCCGAGGCACGTTTTCATGTTGGGGAACAGAAAGAAGTCGCAGGGAGCCAAGTTGGGCGAGTACAGTGGATGGGTGCGGCAGCAATTCGTAGTTCAATTCATGCAATTTGGCCGCGACAATTCCGTATTCGCTTGTTGACCACCGTAAGTAATCGCGGCACCCATCGGGCCGACACTTTTCTCATGCTTAACCTATCATGTAAACGACCTCGGCTACTTCGCGCAATTTCGTTCGGCGATCAGCGAGAATCGTTTCGTGGACCTTTTCAACGATTTCGACGGTAACCACGTCTGATGAGCGGCCTGGGCGCTCCTCATCAAAAACAGATGTACGACCACGTTTAAATTCGTTGAACCAATATCTTACGGTTGTTATATATGGTGAAGGGTCCCCATAGACAGCATCCAACTTCGCTTTTATTTCTTCGCATGTTTTTCCATCCAAAAATAAAAAGCGAATTACGGATCGATATTGTTCTTTTTCCATTTTATCGCGAAACACGAAACATGTGTGATACTAATGGTTGTGAAACAAGAACTAACCTGTGAATCAGTTTGAAATTTGTGTGGTGTCCTGTGACAGATGGCAATACACGACGGTAATGCCAACTTCCCTCATCAACGCCACCTGTCTTCACACACCGGTACTTATTGATCTACCCTCGTATTAATATCGTAAGTCAGCATACGAAAAACATTTGAATTAGAAAATTATAATTAATGCTAATATAGTCCACAAAAATGTATTAAAAACAATAACAAATTAATGAAATGCGAAAATACACAGACTACCACTTGCCTATAGTGTTTTTCTAGATTAATAATCATTAATTAATTTCAGAGATACATTTTACATACATTGAGTGAACAAAATTAAATGAAAAACGAAACTTTTAACATAAGATCTTGCAGAAGTATTTCTTATGTTAGCATGTTTTGGAAATGCTCCAAATAGGACATATGAGTAATTCGATCCAAATTTTTCTTAAAATCATGAAATTACCGTAAAATTAAAGTGGATACTCAGAGTATACTCTGACAATACAAACAAGTTGAGGAGTAACGAGTCTGAGAGACTCAATCAGTTGAGGAGGGAAACCATGGCGTTGTTTAAAGATTTAGTTTGCTGCACCGTTACACAGAGTGTCCGGGTTCAAATCTCGGCCCAAGCAAAAATCGAAAAGTAGGAAATGGAAAAATTTTGTACACGGCGGCACCACCTCTTGGCAGGCAATGGCAAACCTACTAAAATAAAAATTGCCTAGGAATAGCTTCTCATTTCGCATTTCGCATTTCGGATTCGGTATAAAACTGTAGGGCCCTTCCCCATGTGTAGAAATATAACAGGCCTTCCATGGGCTGTTGTGTAAGATAAATAAGAGAAAACTTTACATAGCACTCACCTCTTTAACCCTTTGTTCTTTGTCCAGCTGGAGAAAAAGAAAACTTTAAAGATAACGTATTTAAAAGAAGGTAAATGAGTAGGGACGACAAATTTAAAAATATTATTAAGTACTATTATTATTAAGGTGTTATCAAAAAATAACCGTTATTATTTATATAAATTTCGTGAGTTACGTATGTTCGATTTTCGCATTTTTTTTTTCTGTTATGTTGGTACACATGTCTGTTATATATGTTGGCAATACCAACCATTTTGGATTGTCAGTTTGTTTTTGACAGATAAAAAGGTTAGTCTTGTTTTGGTGTGCTCTTCGATTTTTTTACTATTCGAAAAAATGGATCAAAGAAACTGTATTCAGTTTTGTGCAAAAAAATTAAATTAAATGCGCAAGGACATTTGAAATTTTGACTGTGGCCTTTGGTGAGTCTACTATGAGCAGAACACAAGTTCAATTGTGGTATAACCGGTTTAAGGACCGGCCGAGAAGATGTCAATGACGATGCTCGTCCTGGTCGCCCGAGCACGTCAACAACCGATGAAAACATTGACGCAGTGAAGAAAATGATTTTGGATAATCGTCGAATCACTATCAGAGAGGTTGCTGATGATGTTGGCATATCGTTCGGCTCATGCCAAGCAATTTTTACGAATGTTTTAGGCATGAAAAGTGCGGCAGCGAAGATTGTTCCAAAATTGCTAATTTTAAGCAAAAACAACATCGCTTGTGCGTAAGTTTTTGGCCAAAAACAAAACCGTTATCATGCCTCAACCACCGTATTCACCGGACTTGGCCCCCGCTGACTTTTTCCTCTTCCCAAAACTGAAGACACCGATGAAAGGAAAGCGTTTTGCTACGATTGAGGAGATAAAAGAAAAATCGAAACAGGAGCTGTTGGCGATACCAAAAAGCGCGTTTCAGAAGTGTTTCGAGGATTGGAAAAAACGCTGGCATAAGTGTATTATATCTGAAGGGGATTACTTTGAAGGGGACAAGATAGTTGTTGATGTATAAATAAACACTTTTTGAAAAAATTGAAAATAACGGTTATTTTTTGATCATACCTCGTATGTTAGAAGGTGTGCCAAAAAAGTAGATTTAAATTGGAAAAGAGCTGGTAACCAGAGTGTTAAATTCACTACATATCATCTACAAAAATATTAAAAAACGCTAGTAAATTGTTAAATTACAAAATACAAAAATATTACACTTAATTTTGCTAACTTCAATAATATACTATGAACTTTTTTAACTACATAATTTATCAAGTAAATACGACTAAGTTTAGTTCGAAAATATCTGATCTTTATTTTCACATGTGCATATGAGTAAACATACAGACATATTTAGCCCACTTTGAGTTTGGACCAAAATCACAGTCAGCTCAAGTTAACACATACATGCACATACTTACACATACACATATACATATGGCTTTATGTATAACTATATACAAACAAAGTTCAACGATGCTTTCTCTTTACGTAATACACAAGAAAAAACAAAATGTAAAAGGGGCAAACACAAAATATAGATACATACATACTTATGTATGTACTTATACATACAAACATACATATGTATGAATAAACAATATAAGGTCGCCGTAGCGTAGTTGGTAGTGCGCTGGCCAGCTACGCAGAGTGTCCGGCGTTCAAACCTTGGCACAGGCAAAATCGAAAAGGGAAAACAAAAACAATTTTTCTACAATGCACCACCTCTTGACAGACACTTCGCCGTCCGGATTCGGCATAAAACCGTAGGGTCTCTTCCAATCATGTGCAAAAATATATATACACGCACAACATGAGTGTATGCGAAAAGCTCGGCCAAGGCCCTCCATGGGCTGTTGTGCCTTTAAAAGAAGAATAAGAAGAAGAAGAAGAAGAAGGAGAAGAAGAATATGTATTTATTATGTATGTATGAAAAAACGAACGTGAGTGTATTTCTTTTTGGCAAATAAATGTAAATTTTACACATGGTAATGTTGTGCGGAGGCGCATTTAAAAATGTCACTCACATCTGAATGTGCGTGTTGTGAGCTTCATCATCTTCTTCTTGTCTTTATGTATGTATGTCTGTATGCATTTGTTACTGCTCATGCAAATGCTGTAACGTAAATTTGCTAATTTGCTTCCAAAAATTTTATAAATTTAATGGTTGTTTCGTTTTCGTTTTTGCTTCTTCTTTTTCTTATCCTATTTCTCGGCTTCTATTAAAAACGTAGCAATTTACATATTTAACGCTTAATTACTGCAAAGTTACAGCAATACAACAAAAATAATCGGAGAATTGAAGATGCATTGTGTTACAACTTTGAAATAAGTGAGAAATATTAAAAAATTTAAAAATTTTATAAGTGATATGCTTGTTGTTGAGATTTGACCTGATTATTTAAAATTTAAAATTGGTTAAATTCATTCGTTGAAAGGAAAAATATAATTCACGAGTTTACCTCAACATCCGTTTGTTATGTGAGTCGTCTACTTGGCTGCAAATCGAGATAAGTCACTTTTACACCAAAAATGAGAAATGAGATTTTATCAGTTTTATAAAGTGAAACTAAGAAACTTATGTAAGTACTTCATAAGTACATAAGTTTCAATTTTTAAATACACTTAATTCCCATTTAATTCGTAATTTGAAACATTAGAGAGATTCTCTAGGCGCAGTAAATGTCGTAGAACGTTTTACAGCATATCCTAGGCTCTTCGGTGAAGGAATTTTACACTTTTGCAACTCTGCTACTTTTGCACCATGCATGGGCTTTTCCTAGACTTTGGGAATCCCCCTATTGTATTAGTTTAAAAAGCATACATTTTTTCATTTCAAATTAATTTTCTTTTTTAATTTCTGCAAAATTTATTTTTGTGACTTATCGACGTTTGAAACTTGACGATTCATGTGATAAATTTTCACTAAATTTAAAAAGCAATTGTTTATTACATACGAGTATTTCTAGCAGCCTGAAAATGGCCAGTCGATTTGCATCACTGGAAGATATTTTTTAATAGAAACGAGTTGGGTCCATTATGCATCCATTGAAAGTCACAAGTTAAAGTAGTGAAGAAAAATTTTTTATGAGAAGTTTTCATTTTCGGTTTTGGACGTCGAATATGATTTTGAGATTCAAAAGTACTTGAGAACGCATTTGTCTTGTAAAGTTTGCATCACTGGGAGACATTTTTTTAATATATATAGTTTTTAATAGAAACGAGTTAGGTCCATCATCCATCCATTGAAAATCACAAGTTAAAGTAGTGAAGAAAAATTGTTTATGAGAAGTTTTCATTTTCGGTTTTGGACGTCAAATACGATTTTGAGATTCAAAAGTACTTGACAACGCATTTGTCTTGTAAAGTTTGCTTCACTGGGAGACATTGTTTTTATATATATAGTTTTTAATAGAAACGAGTTGGGTCCATGGGTCCATCCATCCATTCAAAGTCACAAGTTAAAGTAGAAAAAAATACTTTTTATGAGAAGTTTTCATTTTCGGTTTTGGACGTCGAATACGATTTTGAGATTCAAAAGTACTTGAGAACGCATTTGTCTTGTAAAGTTTGCATCACTGGAAGAAATTTTTTTATAGTTTTTAATAGAAACGAGTTGGGTCCATCATCCATCCATTGAAAATCACAAGTTAAAGTAGAAAAAAAAACTTTTTATGAGAAGTTTTCATCTTCGGTTTTGGACGTCAAATACGATTTTGAGATTCAAAAGTGCGTGAGAATGTGTATGTGCGTATTTGTCTTGTAAAATTTATACCGATTACCTATGAATTGATATGTTTTGATTTTGTAATTAATATTTTAGTTTCAAAATGACATTTTCAAATTTCAAACTCATTTCTAAAAGTCATTAATCATTAATTCCACTAGTTTCCCAAAGACCGCAACTGATTACGTCTGAAAAAGTGTGAATTAATGCAAAAATTACCAAAAATCTCCGAAAATCTTTACGGCTATTTTTATGTACGATAACGTACACGATTTGTCTGTTGTCATTTACGTGTGTGTATGTACCCACTTGGCTAAAACTAAAAAGCACTATTCATTCATTGACTCAACCAACATTAAGAGAAAAACAAACAGCAACACCAACACCAACACCAACTATAATAAACATGACGATGCGGTACTACCAACAACAACAAAAAACATGTCAACAATAACTATAACAACAACAGCAACAATAGCTGGCAACAATAGCTGGCAACAATAACGTAGCCCAGCAGTGTCCACATGTAAAGCATCATCACGATTATGTGATGAACGATCCTAGCTTAATACTTTGCTGCTATGCTCTTGTTTTTATTATTATTACAAGTGATCACAATAAACACATACTCTCGTACTATGTACCATATGAGTATGTGTTGCCAACACATAAGCATAGATACATGTGTACATCCATACAAACATACCTACATACAATATGTGTGTGTGCCTGCAATGCGTTGTCGTTGTATTCGCTGGTTTGCTCTGCTGGTTTCTTGGTCTTTGATGACAACTCGTCGTTTAAGCATAATACATATTTACGCTTATACGTGAACGTTAAAACGTTATTACACATATGTAAATACAAGATACAGTACATACATACATACAATGTATGTATGTACCTATATGTATATCTGAATATTTGGCCTTAAGTTTATTCGTCGTCTTTAAGTTCGAGACGAGACGAGTCGTCGCGCATGCGCATTCAAACTTTTTCAATATGTGTGCACGTATGTAAAAGTATCTTCACTTAACTACACCTGTATTGGTGTGCTTAGCATTCATACACTCTTTGGTAGTATGTAGCCGTATAGAAGCAGAATGAAAAAATCAGCAGCACAATCCAATCCGACCAATCCAATAGATACAAACTTTAAGTTTTGTCTGTGATCATTTGTCTACGAATCGGTGCCGTGAAAAGATCGTTAGAAATTGTGGTGCGGATAGAAAAGAAAAATAATTTTGAATAAATAAAAAAAAGTTAAGTTTAAAAGACAAAAACGCTTTTAGGCCCACTCTTTAAAGAGTGTCAAACTTTTTTCACAACAACAATAATAACAATAAACACTTAAAACTATTTCGGTGTTTTCTTCTTTTGGTTTTTTGTTTTGTTGCTTACCTTACAACATTTCTTTGTAAGAGTACGAGTACGCGAAGGTAATACTTAATAAAAAAAGCGAAACTAATAATAAAAAAAGTTTAAAAAGAAAAAACCTACTACCAACCAACAACAATACATCAGCAGCGAGAGTAAAATAAATAAAGTAACAAACAAACTTCAAATGAAAGTAAAATTTTAAAAGATTTTGTATCTTTTCACCATTCTCAACACATATGCACACATTGCACATTCACAAACACACAGACACAGATGCAAACACACATATGCAGACACGCATTGAGTGACGGCTAAATTTGTAATATCCGTTAATATCATAAAAGCGAATTATTTCAAAAGATATTTGTTTTTTTAGTTAATGCCAAAAAAAAATTACTGAAAGTAAAACAAACCAAGTTAATAAAAAATACACACATACTTAACCATTTAACATATTCTAGACCAAAGATTGAAAATCACACCAATACAAATAAGTTCGAAATGGGTCAATTGTCGACGTCGGATCGTGTCAGCACAACAGTGACACCAAATGGTGCTACCGCAAATAACAATGATGTTAGTGCTACTACACTTCTGAAACGCGCTGTCAATAATTCACCGTCATCGTCGATGATGAGCAACGGTGGCATTGAAGATGTGACAAAAAGTGAACATCCAAGTGTTGTGAAGAATGGTGCTTTGAAAAATGGCATCATTGCAGCAATGACAAATGGCAAAGTAGCCAACGGTATAGCTAACGGTGCTGCTAACGGCACTGTTGCCACGCCTCCCACAAAGAAGAGCGGCGTCTACGAACACGTCTACCACATTAATTTGAATGACTACACGAACTCTTTCAAAGGCGACAAAGTGCTGGGCATACAATTTAAAGCACCCCTGAAATGGGATAAAGTTATACAGATCTCATTGTTGCATATTGTCTGCGCGATATTCTTGGTTCTGTATCCATTGGAGAAGTTGAATTTCTATACGGTCGTTTGGTGTAAGTATACTTGCATTTATTTATGAGCTATTGTATGTACATAAGTAGTTTTATGTAAGATGTGGAAATGTATTATTTTCTGAAGCTATAACTTTATAAAATTGTTAATGGCCCTCAATCACTGAAAGCGACAACCTTAAGTTTGAATCAGACCTTACCTTTTAATATGTTTAACAAGTGTTAAGCAATGATTCGAGATTCATTTCACTGTGTATGTATGTATATATTGATTGGATTGAACTCCATTATTTGAACTCTATACACGTACATATCTATTATGAACTCATACGAGTATATGTCTATGTATGTATGTATGTATGTATGTATGTATGTATGTATACTTATGTATCTTGAAAACCCTATGCTATGTATAAAAATATCATATTTACGATAGTTTACGACATGTGGCCATAATGAAATGAGTTTCACTAACGTAAACAAAAGCATGCAGTTTCGTGTTTCGGTTAGTCATAGTCTTATATAATCTTCAAAATTAAAGATTTCTTCCATTTTTCACTTCATCCCGTCGTCTTCATTAACAACTTAACACATGACTTGCCGAAACAATTGCCAGAAAAGGCACAACAGTTTTACGTAAAAACGTGAAAAACCAAATTATTTCATATTTCTTAACAAAAAAAAGAATATTAAATGGATTTTTAATAGTTTTTTATGACCCAAGAAGTAAAGCAGTATTTTTTGGTGTAGAAAATGTTTATTGAATTTAGTAAAATACTTACCTAAATACGTATCCTCTTACCTTCGGATTCCAACTAGCAATAACATATTCCAATTTACTTTACTTTTAATGGCACAACAGCCCATGGAGGGCCTAGGCCGAGTTTTTCGCATCCACTCTACAGTGGATCGAATCCGAACGGCGAACTGAAAAGCTTTTCATAGCAATTTTTACTCTTGTAGGTTTGCCATTAAAAGTAAGTAAAGTAAGGTTTGCAATTGCCTGCCGCCAAGAGGTGGTGCCGTGTAGAAAAATTATTTTTTTTTATTTTTCTTTTTTTTTGTTTGATTTTGCCTGTGCCGAGTTTCGATCTCCGGGCACTCTGCGTAGCAGTCCAACGCATTACCACTATGCCACAGCGACCACAACAATTCCAATTGCCAGATATTTAAATTGCAATATAAGTTCCTAATTGCGCGTAATTTTTTTAAAGTCATCTTCAAATTTAATTGTTTTTCCTTCAGTAGTACTCAGTACTCATACTTCAAAAAAGGGCTTAAACTTTACTCAATGTAAAATTTAATTTTTTTAGGGCCGCAAATGTCTTACCTTAATTAATTGTTTATTATTGCAACATAAAGAAATAAATAAATTTCATTGATTGCCAATTCAGCGATACTTTTACATGTTTTTCGTACAGCTTATTTTTTCTTTATATAACTTTAATGCAAGATCAACAAAAAATCCAACATGAAAAATAAATACCATAAATTGTTCGACACAAAATGTGTAATATTTATTGTGCATTGTGAAATAAATAAATTATTGAGGTTAAATATACCTTAATTTAGCTTATAGTTATAGAAATTTTGAAGAAAGTAATTTAAGAATTCAGGAAAAATCATTTTGCATATTTAAAGTCGGTTTCGAACCTGATTGCATCCTAATGTAGGCATTAAGTAAGCTTAGGTATTTGTTACTTAACTGTGCCTAACTACGAGGATTTTGCTTGCATCCTCATTCCGTAACAGTTCAAACTTACTAACCCTAAGATTTTTGAACCTGTAGAATAGTACTTAATTGTGATATTTTAAATGGTGCGCTCACTCAATACTAAACTATTGCTTTGGGAGTGATACATTTTATTGGTCTGGGAACCTCTTGAACCTTTTTCCCTCAATGTTATGCTATGTTCTAATTAAACGTAGATATAAATGGCGGATCTTTATAGTGATTATGAAAAGGAAACGCTTTAGTAGTCTGAAATATCTGAAGTTACAGTATCTGAAATACTGTAACTTCTTTAAGCTTCTCTAGAGGGATTCATATAAACTCATAAATACCTCATAAGTTTGTGAGTGTAAAACTTGTTGAAATTTGCACGAAATTTGAAAGTCTGCTTATGATTTTAGAAGCTTCTATGTACTGATTCTTACTAATATTTATGATAAGCTCTACATTAAGTTGGAAGTTTCACCTTCAAATTTCCGATTAGATTAGATTTGAGTGGCTGTCCTATAGTAGGGCGCACTTAGTGCAGGACGGCCCATTGTGATATAACATAATTGGACCAACAGTTTAACGCCGGTTTCGATCGGCGGGGTGTCAATTTGTTATCACTTGTTGGTTTTGCTATAACCTACCAAGAGGTGTACTTGTATACTTTCTTATAATTCTAGTTCACTTTATATCGGTAGAAATATATGGAGGTTGTGAGAATTAATCACCTTATCAAGATTGAAATCGAACCCCTAACTTCTCTGGTGAAAATATTGTTCCATGACCGCTAGACTATCGAGGTCGTCTTCCCAACATAAAGTAGATACATTTATTTACTGGCACATTGTTCTTTTGTAAAATATGGAAAAGTTAAGTAAATGAAACTAAACTAAAAAAACTAAATACTTTAAATATGTTACCATTGAGTCGAAATTGTGCAGTTTTGATAATTTTCATGGTTTCAGCTGAAATTGCCAATGAAAACCACAGCGGATGAGCAGGAGACCAGATCGGAACCCAAAACTCAGTACTGAAATGAATAATATTAATTGAATCACCCTTATTCCAGAATACGTCGTAACAGTTACGAATTCGTAACCCCACTTATAACTCCAAAAAAAAAATTATATTTTGGATTAGAAAACGGCTGAAAATGAAAGAACGATCGCTTTTCCATAAACCAACAAATGAAATGATTCCAATTTGATTCCAGAAAATAAATAACTTTATATTCAGCAACGAGTTAGTAACAACGGATTCTGCAAAAGGAGTAATGGAAATGAATTTGGTCAGACATTTTTATTTTTTTTATATTACAGTCAACACACAGGGTGTACCCCTATGAATGCAGTGCATTATGTTGATTGGTAAGAATATTGTTTTTCATATCTGTTGTTCCATTATACAAAAAATTTTTATTAAATTTGATTGTAAAATGAAAATATAAACAAAAAAGGAATGTCCGAAGTTCCCGGGAGCTGGAGCCGAGCAATGAGCTGAAGAGGAACTATGTAGGATCAGAAAAGTGAGACTCTTTCCCCCATCCACGACGAAAGCAACTTCACAATGTGAACGGCTGCAATTTCATTCGAAACCATTTGGCGAGACTGCGTAAATTTGTCTCCATGGAAACATAGCATGAAATGACTTAAAAAATCACCACTTTAAAATTTTGCTTAAAAAATATTTTACAAAAATAACAATGAAAAGTGCATATAGACCCAGCCTTTAGCAGCTCGAGTAACTTAAATTCATATGTACAAGCTACTAAATTTACAGACAGAGAAAACATGAAAATTTAATGCAAAACTGCTGAATTTACAAAATGCAATATAATATATTTAAATGGAAAAAAAATAAAAATATGTTAAAACACAGAAGAAGAATACAAAACAAAAATTTCGCAAAATCTACAAGCTACACGCAGCGACAGCATGTAGAGCATACTGAATTGGTATGAGTGCGATATTTAACTAAATGCAAGTGTGCATCTTTTAAATAAATTTTGTTGAATACCATAATCGCCGATCATAAATATTAAATTATTTATTACATTGTACGTAAATAAATTGTACTATATTACCCAGTAAAAATATTTCAAGTGTTTTCCAAAAAAAAAAAAATACCATTTTTCAATCGACTTCTAGGCGCTTGTCAATTAGGTATGATGGGATAATCAATTGTAGGGAAAGAACTTTTTTGGCTAGTCTGATATGAATTTCAAATTTAGTTTAAAAATTGGAACTCTGAAACGATGCTCTCGAGAAGCAGTTGAACAATTTTACTGGGTATATGCTGATGACGAAGATGAGTACATTATTATCACAGAATATTATTCGTGGAATAACTCAAGATGAACTTGATGTAAGAAAATAAAAAGAAAAAAAAATTTAATAAATAAAAATATTGTGTAAAGAAGCAAACCGCAAGAGAAATCGTGTTGTAAACAAAACAAACAGACAGACGAAAATACTTATACTATAAACCCAATGCATGTATAGTACTACCTACATATTCCTATACCATACATATGTACATACTTATGTATACGAATAAATATACGAGTACATATGCAAACTGACCGATAAATTATTGACGACATGACATTGAGGTTGCCGCTCTTGCTGAAGCGGACTCTGTCTAAGTGCCTCTTCTGTTGAGCATGTTGCATATGTATGATCAATGGATCTATCATATGATGAGGGGAATACCCAAGCCGAAACCATGTACTGCTTCTCTTCTTGGTGTTTCATTAATTGCTGCGGTTGGTTTCTTCTGGCTATTTTTTTTTTTTTAAGATATTGACTATCAACTTTTATTAATTATTGTATTACTATAATATATCAAGCAAGATAATTTTGTATTTATGAGTATTTAGGCTTTTAGTTTTTCGTTGAAAATATTTATAAGAAATTATAGTGTTTAAATTTTATGTTCGATTAGTTTTTGATAAGTGTAAATTGCAATACACTTACCTTAATTATAGTGCAGTGATGGGGGGGAAATTTAAGGCTTTAAGAGTAAAGCCTAAGAGGAACGATTAACAATTAGGAGCAATCTTAAAATAAAATATATAAAAAATTTTAATTAAAAATTACATATTTTCTAGTTAATTTTTAATTTGTAAGAGTTTGCATTTACATTTAAGTGTTTAATGATGTTTCGTATAGAAAATCTTAGATCAGCTTGAATATTTAAAATTTACAAAACTCTAATGTGAAAGGTTTAAAATTTACGCTAAATTTTATGTATCAAACCCTTTTCTTCTCCTCTAATATTTATGAAATAAATATGCATATATGCTAATTTTTTCGTTTATATTTCTGAAATTTGTTATTTTTTTTAATTCGCAAAATTTTTTTTCAAGTTAATGCTGAAATATTATTTAACAGTTTTTTTTGTGGTCAATAACCGCTGAAATTTTATTTGTTTGATTTTGGTTAATTAATTATACTAAATAACATTTTCTATTAGATTTTATATTATTTTTGCTATTGTATGAATCTATTATAATTTCATTCATTTAATTTATATTATAAATTCAAAAATGCTTTGCTTAACCGCGCCCACAGTTATCATGTTTTAATGGACTTCGAGTCTTCATTATTGCTAACATAAACGATTTCTGACATTAAATATATATAAGAGTGACCCATGCTTAGTAATATAAATGAGGAGGTCTGAGACTTGAATCATTAAGTTCTCTGATCAAAATATCAATTTTAACTTATAAGCGGTAGACGGTATTTCATCTACTTAATCAATCTGGTATGATTTTCCTTTTTGTAGTAGATATTTTGTGTTCAGAATTTATCCACTCACTCATACAGATATTATTATTATTTTTAAAGTATGTAAATATGTACATAGGTATAAGTATTTACTATGGAACGACTCATAGCATGACCAGCACTATTCTTTAAGTGGTTTCCCGTTATCAAAAATGTACTTCCTGCTAAAAATTTAGATCCTAAACAAAAAAAGGTTAGGACTTGTACTCTATCGGAGGTGTTGGTGACAACGGTGGAGGTGCCAATAAAAACGAATTGCTTATAAGCGGCTCGGCTAACACATAAACACTGACACTCGCACTCACTCGAACACATAGAGACCATTTTATTACGGAATTAGGCCGCAGAAAACATAATAATGAAATTAGTTATGATGTTTTGCTATATGGTAAGTGTTTCGTAAACACGTTTTTGTAATATTAATTGACCTTCAAACTATTGAACTCACGCGCATAACACTTTTTTTTCTCGTTTAACTTCTTTCCTCGTCGCCTTAACAACTTTATAAAATAAATGTTCAATGTATGGTATTCACCAGAAGCAATAAAAACACCGAAACTGATATTGTCATAGTGACTTTTCATTACGAGATATTTGGATATTTCTATATTTCGTATTTGCCGAAATCATATAAAAACTTGTTTCTGTTTTTACCAAAATCAAAATTAAAGTTAGCTACATTAAATAAAAAATATAAAAAATATTTATGGCAAATTATCAACCATCAATGTATAATACCTATACATACTATACAAAAAAAGTATGTAGAAGTAAATGATATGAAATCTTTCGTTTGTAAATGGTCAAAAGAATTTCTTTCTTTCTATCGTTCTTTTAATGGAATAATGGCCCATAAGGGCTAGGCCGAGCTTTTAGCATCCACTCATGTGCGTGTTATATTTGTACATGAATGGAAGAGATCTATAGTTTTGTGCCGAACCCGAATGGCGAAGTAAAAAGCGATTTCTTAGGCGATTTTTACTCTAGGGCAAAAAACTATTTTTTCTACTTTCTTTAATTTTGACTTATTTGAGACACTCTGCGATGCTGGCCAGCGCATGTAAAATAATAAATGCTACTAAATTAATTAACACATTATAATAAAGTATCACAGAATTTTCTAAAAATTTGTTTTTACAAATAGTTGTTATTGATAAACAAAATATTTGTAAAAATTTCCATAGCTTTGGATATTGAAGAATTTAAATAGTATAGAGGAAGATTTTTAATTATTTGGTATTTCCCCAAATCTCCTATTCAGCATAGAATTTGTTGTTTTCAACATAGGTAAGTTCACAAACCTGTAATAATAATATTGTAAGCATACATATTTATTTATTTGCGATTAATATGTAAATAGATTGTTCTTTAAGGGGATTAAGGACAATTTTTTTCTGCTAAGCTAATTTTATTGAATTCTTATTCCGTATACACAATATTCGCCAATTTTTAAAATGTTTTAAAACAACATTGAATATCATTGGTATGGATAAATTTCATTTCCCAAATAATAATCAATAAAACAATTAAAATTATATTACAGAAGTATATTTTTTATTTCTAATCCCTTTATAAATATAATTTTAGTTTTTTGAATGTCTTTTGGCCGTATTTTCAACTTTCAACACTTTATTGATGATTTTTCTTTAAATAACCAGGAGTGTTTTTGAACCAAACCAACTTTCAATCGAGCCATCTAGTTTGAGTTACTTGAACCAAAGCGTGAGTAACGGCGTTTTGTCTTTCACTTGAACTGAACCAAAACCAAACCCTTTTTTGTATGAAAAAATCGTTTGGTTCCTTCCAATGAATACTTTTTCGAGCACTTTTTGTTTCGTTTATATTTATTACGTTTTGCAACCCTGAAAACTCCATTTCATTAAGTAAATCTACAAACTTCAAAAATGGTAGAGAGGAGGACTCATCATCATACGATGGAATAAAGCGATTGTTATCTTGAAGAAAGAAAGAATTGCATAAATGTAGATTTAATCCATTGACTCAAAAAATTGTATTGTACTAGACCTTCGTCGCATGGTTCTGGGTTCAATTGCCGTTTAAGGCATCCTCTTTTTTCTTTGCATAAGAAAAAAATGTACAGCAAGTGTCTTAATACTTAATAATTTTGGGGGTTTTCAAGCCAAATCATTTTTGACCAGAATTAGCGATTCGAAGATGCTGAGACCGTGAATCGTTGTGTTGGTTCACATCCCCAAAAATAACCGACATGCTAAAACATCTAATTTCATTAGTTTCAGTTTCTTTTTGAAGATCTTCAAGGTTGCCGCTTTTCTGCTTTGTACAATATCTTATAATGCATAAAATAGTTATTTCAAAAGGAATTTATTCAATTTTAATTTTACTGACATGTCTCATTAGCGTCAATATTTTGTATCCATATTTTAAGCTCTTTCACTTTCAACAATTGAAGCTTCATGCGTGTCTTGACGCACGCATTTATACTCGTACATACTTATTTAATTTAGGAATTAGTATCATAATGTTAAATAGTTATTATTAATTCTCAAATATATTATATATAATATAATAATTTTTCTACATATAAGAATTTCCAAGTAATTAAGTTGTAGCAACCGACAAACATGATTACATAATTCAGGTTGTGGAATTGCTACACTTAATGAAATTACAAATTTTTATTTATTTTTTGTTTGCCAAACAGCTTGTAAATATTAAATAATTTAAATGTTTAATTTGCTCGTTGTTTTTCCAGCTTTTTTCACTGGTGGTGTTGCTGGTTTCGGTGTTACTGCTGGTGCTCATCGTTACTGGACGCATCGCTCATATAAAGCCAATGTTCCATTGCGTTCCATTCTTATGCTGTGCTTTTCATTGGCTGGACAGGTAAATTTCAATTCACTATTCTAGTTAAACATAAAGCAGAATATTTCTTGTGAAATGTGAGAGCTAAAGTCTGAAGTTTTCTAAATGATATCTTTATCAGGAATTTATTCGATAATCGCCTCAGGCCAGTTTAATTCGAATGTGCCTGCAACACATTCTAATCAAATAAGTAGATTGCTGCAGGTTTTATGTTTTTGTTTCAACAAACTTATTTTGCTAAATTTAGTATAATTGTTCAGTACTTGCAACATCATACGAGTACATACAAAATAAAATGTGATGTATGTAATTATCATAAAAATTTAACAACTTTAACGTTCCTACCTTTGTTGTGTATGTAATTGTAAAATTGTCTGCCTGTCAAAACTATTGTAAATTTGTCAAAAAATTTTTTTTTTAAATTTAAGAAAACGTTAAAATTTTCCATTTAATTTTTGCGTTTTGCTTTGCTAGCAATTAGTTTAGCTTGTTGTTGTTCAGTTCATTACAATTCACATAATTTAAATTTAGTTTTTGTTGAAAATGAAAAGAAATTGGAATTGTGTTGTAGGACTGTTGCTTATTTCAGCGTCAGCAGTCAGCGTCAGCAACTTTATATTGTGATTTTTTCAGTTAGTTTTTCTGTTGATTTTCGCATTGTAATGTGTTGTGCTGCGCATTTTTGCTATTAGTTAATGACCGAAGCTATTATCGACAATTATCAGCTGAGCTGGAGCTGGAGCGTTGCACCTTTGCAATCAACCTGCTAAGGCTGCAAATTGCACATTTCCATTTAATGATGTTGACAAAGCTGTTGATGATGATGACAACGTATTTTAATTTAAGTATGTGTATTTGCTAAGAAATTATGTAGGGAGCAGGCAATTTAAATATACGAGAGAAGCATTTAGTTTTTTGGGTCAACATGTTGTACCATATTTGGCCTTGCTGTTTTAGGCTGCCGTATTCAGCAAATAAATTTTTTCGTTTCGCTATCATTTCAGAATACTTTATACGATTGGGTGCGCGATCATCGTGTTCATCATAAGTACTCTGAAACGGATGCCGATCCTCACAATGCAAATCGTGGCTTCTTCTTTGCCCACGTTGGCTGGTTAATGATGTTGAAGCATCCGGAAGTATTGCGTCGCGGTCGTCAGATTGATATGAGTGATGTCCTAGCCGATCCTGTTATACAATTTCATCAGAAGTATTTCATTCCATTGAAGATTATGTTGTGCTTCGTCTTGCCTACTTTGGTGCCAATGTATTTCTGGGGTGAACAGTTCTATTTGGCTTTCGTGACTCAATGCATTTTCCGTTATGTTAGCAGCTTGAACTTTACGTGGTCGGTGAACAGTGCTGCGCACATGTGGGGCACACGTCCTTATGACAAGTAAGTATTACAGCGCAGAAATATATGTATGTGCAATTGTTAAACGCTTTCATTTTCTTAACTCTCTTTAGACGCATTATGCCTACTGAAAATATCTGTGTTTCTATTTTGGCCATGGGTGAGGGTTGGCACAACTATCATCATGTCTTCCCCTGGGATTACAAAGCAGCTGAACTGGGCAACTATGGCGTTAACTTCACCACAATGGTATTGGATGCATTCAACAAAATGGGCTGGGCCTGGGGCATGAAGGAACCATCAAAGGATTTAGTACGTCGCATAATGGAGAAATATGGTGATGGAACGCACGAGCATGCTGGACAACATGCGCACGACGACGATGGCGATAACATGACTGCAACCATTGGTCACTGTCATATGCCCGAAGTACCCGATCCCGAATTGGAAGGTGAGCACGATGATGAGGACGCTGAATCGAGTAGCACAGAAAGCACGAAGCTCGATGAGAATGACAATTTGAAAAATAAAATGGCAACGTAGAATTTAATATTGTTCGTTGGTATTTTACGGGGTTGTTGTTTTTAAGTGTGGGAGTAATTATTATTGTACTTGTATATGTAAAAATAGAAAAACACGTCGGAATTGTTATTAAATTGGGACGTACGGCTGTTTATGTGTAATAATAATAATTAAAAGTAACACATTTTATATATATGTATGTATATATGTATGTCTATCATATACATATGTACTATATTTTAAAATCGGGGAGTCTCTTTTTATTTTATTATATTTTAACAATAAAAAAAAGAAAAAAAAACTAAATTAATAAATAATGATTTTTATACGTTGATTATAAAAGAAGAAGAAGAATAAGAAGAAGAAGAAGAAGAAAACAAAACTGTAGTAATTGTAGTTAGTTTGTAATGCGATTATAATTATTGTATTTCTAATCTATGTAAGTAAAGTGGGAATATGTTGCAACCATTTGTTCTTCTAAACATTGTAAAAGCTACAAAATACACGCACACATATTCAAAACAATCTTGTTAATTATAATTTTAATTAATACGAATATGATTAAATTTGACAAAAATTGAAATAAAAATATTTAAAAATCCTAATTTATTTTGTTGTCATTTTTATCATAATTTCTAGGTTGTCAATATTATGGACCCTTAGGGTCTAGTTGTCATTTAAAGCTTTGAGAATTGAGAGTGAAAGATATTTGGTTTGAATCGAGACCTGGAATGTGATAAAATTGTTCCTAAATAATTTGTAGATGGTAGTCGAAGTTGAATTTTCTCATTTGAAGTTAAATTTAAATTCGATGGATTCCCGAATTTATGGTAATATACTGAAGATATATTGGGTGTACTTATAACTTGAAAATCAGGTATTGTTTTTTACAAAAGTATAGCTTTATTTCAATAACAATCGAATGAATATAGTATTCAAAATAGTGTCCATCGGAAGCTATGACATTTTGCCATCTTTCAGGCAACTTATGCATTCCTACCCAGAAAAAATCGTCCACCTTTTGAAGCTTTGAACGAATCAATCCAATTTTTGATTCTTTCAACTTAAGTAAAGCGTATTCCAGTAAGGGCATTCTGCATTGATCGAACTAAGTGATAGCAAGGTCTGGTGAATGCGGCGGTTGAATAAAACCTTATAATCCACTATTTTCCGAAGAATTTTTAACAGGTCTAGTAACGCGCGTTGCTTTTTGAAAAATTACGGTCTCATGCCTGGTCGCATATTCTGTTCGCTCTCTCTTCAAACAAAGCAATTGTTTTCGATAAAGCTCTCTCGTAATACATGTTGCTGTTGTTGTTGTTTGAGTGGTTGTTTTCATCTGAAAAACATAATTAGTGCAAAGCACCATTTTACTAAGATATTCAGCATTTGTTGTTATTAAATTGTCTTTCGGTAAAAGGTGAGGTTGTAATTAATGTAAGTCTCTGCATCTGAACCCCAAAGAGTTATGTCCACTATGTGAGGTTCAGACATGTATATGAGTAGACTTTTTATCCCGATTTCTGAGATTTCATTAATATTCTGTAGGAATGGTTTGCCAAATGAGCGAAGGCTTGCTCTTGCCAAACCTGGGCAGACACATAAATAGTGAAAGACACTTTCTGTTTCTCCCTCTTCCTGGCAGTCTTGCTTAATATTCTCCCACCTTCCAGTGGCATGTGAGAGCAGCCGTAATGCGTGAGATATTGGGGCGAGAACACTCCATCAGTTGTTTTGTCCTGAGCTCATTATATTCTGGCTAAATTTTTCTGTACGTGGCGGAAGTAGTCAGTCGTTTCCACTTATGTCCGACTATAGTGGGGTAGTGAGAAGCAAGAGTTATCCTAACACTGCTAAACGGAATTTCAACAAATTCCGCTGTAGCGATGTCAAGGGCCGAATCTAGGTAGCTCGTCGGCCCTTTCATTGCCCACGGTGTTCCTATGGCCTGGAATCCATATTAGAGTAATTCCTAGACCTTGACCAAGTAGAGCGTAATCCTGCCATTGCATTGCAGAACTATTTTGGAATTTATAATGGAAGAATCTAAGGTTTTACTAGCCGCTTGACTATCTGTAAAGATAGCTATATTGGCCCAATTATTCCTGATGTCATAAAGTGATATGCACGCCCACTTTATTGCTATTAAATCAGCCTGGAATACAATGGCTTCGTTGGGGAGGCGTATGGATGAACATAGTTTTACCAGGTTTTAGCAGGATGACACTGTTCTGATCACATCAACTACAGAGCAGTACCTTGGCGCCAAAATCTCCTTGTTAATCGTCGAAGCGCCTGAATTCGCATGTTTTAATCGATGGAGTATATTCAAGTTAAAACTTCAATAATAATCGATGACTTTCAGCATCAACAACCCGCAAATGGTGTTTATTTGGCATGTATGCTGTCTGACATGTTAGTTGCCCAAGAGGGTATATTGTTTCCACTTTGGAAAATTGACACATAATCAAAACAAAAGTTACACTACGTAGCTTAAACATGAAAGACCTAGTTACAGTATTGCCAAATGTGATTTATTAAAAGTTCCGCCATCAATTTAATATACTCGTACATATACATATGTATATACCTATACACAAGTGTGGCCGTGTAGAGGGTGAAGAGGAGGTTCAACTTACACAGTCCTTATTTTTGAAATGTTCACTTAAAGCTTAGTCTCCAAGTTTTATACATTTTAACACATTTTGGGCATCTGTATGATTTATCGGGCAACAATTTTGAAAATTCGTCAAAAATACATTTATAAATTACTTTAACCAAAAGTACTTACTGTTTTTGATATTTCTACATACTTGGTCTGACTTTCAAATTGCATTTAAATAATTTAAATTATTAGGCCGCATCTAGCCAAAAGGACATGCTTGTGTGGAAAGTATGTAGTTTTGCATTTGCGATGGAAAATACTTACTTACTTACTTAGCTGGCACTACAACCGATGATCGGTCTTGTCCGCCTCTATAAAGCTTCGCCAGTCGCTTCTGGTATGCGCGAGCTAGCGCCAGTTGATAAGGCCAAGTGCAGTCAGGTTGCCCTGTACCTCGTCTTTCCAACGGAGATTAAGGCGTACTCTTCTACGTGTTTCTCCACCGTGGCTCGAATAAAACACCCTTCTAGCCGGAACGCTTTCTTCCACTCGCTCAACATGACCCAGGCAGCGAAGCCGCTGGATTGTTGTACGCTTGACTTTGTCAGTGTCGGCGTTCAGCTCGTACAGTTCATCGTTCCATCTTATTCGATACACGTCGTCCACGCATATTGGAACATAGATCTTATGGAGTATCTTCCTCTCTAACGCTCCTTTTCGTTGGTCGAGAGAGGGGTCTGCTTCTCAATTGCCTGCTGAACCCGTAGTAACATCTGGTGGCAAGAGTAAATCTCCGCTTGATCTCAAAGCTGACATTATTGTTGGTCGATGGAAAATACATTCAAATAAAATAACAGACTTTTTTTTATTCTTTTTTATTAAGTATTATTATATAAAGCAAGCTGTCTTTGAGACATTTAACAATAGATTTGTAAATATTAATATTAATTTAAAAAAATAAAATAAAAACATTTAAAGAAAAATAAAAACAAACATGCATGGTGAGTGTCCAGTGACACACCCATATTTTACAGTATTACATTTACATATTTATGTTTCGCAATTTTCACCTTAAATTATGAGATCTTGAGGGGTTTTTCGTTTTAATTTGGAGAAAGTCCACTGTGAACTCATCAAGTTAGATGCTAGTTCATTTGGATGGTTCAATATTCGTATTTTGTACGAATTAGATTTGGCCTTAATTTCATCTTTGACGAAAGGAACTTGTAAATCACGATGTAGTTGTAAGTTGGTAACATACCAAGGTACGTTCACAATCATACGAAGATTTTTTGACTGATAGCGTTGCAATATTTCGACATTTGAATTGGCGGTTGTACACCACAGTTGTATGCCGTAGGTTCATATGGGTTTAAGGATCATCTTGTAAAGGAGCAGTTTGTTTTCGCAACATAGTTCAGAATTACGATTGATTAACCAGAAGATATTTCTCAGTTTAAGACTTAGAAGCTTTGCGCTTCGTAAATATGTGCATTTTCCATGTGAGACGTCTATCCAGATGCAATTCTAGGTACTTCGCATTATTTGCTTGAGGGATTTGTATTGCGTTTAATTGCACAGGTGGGCAAGTATTGCGCCGTGTTGTGAATGTTACTTGCACCGACTTGGTTTCGTTCGCCACAATTTTCCAGTTTTAACAAGGCAATTTTCCAGTTTTAACAAGGCAGCTGTGTCGTCTGCGAAGGTTCCAATAACAATTCCATCAGTCGGCAAATCAGCAGTGAAAAGTAGATATAACATTGCGCCCATAACTCTGCCCTGAGGAATACCGGCTTTTATATCATATACAGATGTGATGTCATTGCCCTGTTCCACGAAGAAATGGTGAATTTCAACATACGATTTTAAGAACGTGTAAAAATTTATTGGAAGCGTTTATCTAGCTTTGTATAAAAGCCCCTCGTGCCACACACGATCAAAAGCTTGAGATATGTTTCGAAAAGCGATGGTGCAGTATTTTTTGGATTCGAAGGCTGCGTTTATTTGCTCAACAAGTCTATGAATTTTTTAATTGTACCGTGACCTTGACGGAAAACGAATTGATGATCAGGAATGAGATGTTTTGACACAATAATAGGCATTAGCCTTTTCATAAACAACGATTCCAAGACTTTGGAAGGGATTGGTAGCAGACTAATGGGGCGGTATGACTTTGCATATCCAGCATTTTTACTCGGTTTTTAGATAATTTGTATTTGTGCAACCTTCCACTGTGGTGGGACAAAGCTAGTTCTCAACACAGCACTGTAGAGTTGGGTTAGGAAAATTATTGCTTGCTATGGTAATTCCTTCAGAATATTTCCTGCAATCAGATCATATCCTGGATCCTTCGCAGGTTTCAATTTATTTATAATTGACCGCACTTTGTTTTTTGTGAAGCGAGATATCGGTAAATCTAATTGATATGGCTGAGCTAATAGCTCGGATACTTCATCTAATATTTCCACTGGTGGTTCGTCAGGATTAGGAATAAATACATTTTTAAGATGTTGCGCGAAAATTTGTGCCTTTTCGTGGTCACTTCGCCCACACGTTCCATTGGGTTTTCGAATTGGGGGTCGTAATTGTGTTGGTCTTTCCAATTTATTTGCTGCCTTCCAAAGAGAATAATCAGTTGCAAAAGTTGCTTCGAGTTTTTCAATACAATTTTTGAATATAATGTTTTTGTCCTCAGCTAACAGTAGTTTTAACTCTTTGGCTTTAGCATTGAAGTATTTTTTATCGCCTGAGAACCGAGTTTTTGCCAAATTTTCCTTGCTAACCTTTTTTCATTTATCTTTTCCTTTATTGAAATCGAATACTTGTTTGTGTAGGAACTTGTAAGTACTGGAGTAAAAGCCCAAGCGGATTGTTGAATACAGTCATTAAAGTATTCTACTGCTTCTGTAATGCCGTTGGGTGTTTTTAGTAGCAGTTTCAGATTAATCGTTGTGGCGGCAACTAACTCTCTAAAGAAAGGCCAATTGGTTTTATAATTATGGAGCATACATGGCTTGTTTCTTTCCTTTGGCGTTTTGTTAAGAATAATTATCACAGGCGAATGGTCTGATGATGGGTCAAAATTTGAATGACATTTAAAACTTGTAAGAGCAATACCTCTAGTTACACAAAAGTCAATAAGATCAGGGATGTTTTTTAGGATCCGTAGGCCAATACGTTGGTTATCCTGTTGAGATAGTGATTAGATTTAAACTTTGAATAGCAGGCAGGAGCAGTCGCTCTTTTGTAGTTATTAGTCGCGAGCCCCAAGCAGTGTGCTTTGCATTGTAATCTCCACCACTCATACTCTTCTTTCTTTATATTATGTTTTGGGGGGCTGTATATAGCAGACATTGCAGTTGGCCCTATCCAATCTTCTATTACAATATTTGTTGCTTGAAATTTTTCTGCATGGTTTGCAGCGGTTTTACCTTTTTTATAGTAAATAAAGCATCACATGGCGTATTTCTGCAGACATTTCACTCATTTTCAAGTCAAGTAACTTTTAATATATTCAAATATGAGACGTGCTGACCTTGTACGCCACAAAAGTGACATATTGTCTTCCATCCAGTTTAAAGCACCAGTTCTGGTTATTAAGTTCTTACACAAAGCTTAAGGGAATCTAAAATATTGGGTTTACAAATTAAATGCCATATAACCAATACAAAACATTTGACATTTCAATTTTAAATGCTTAAGTGTTACTAAATTTTTGTTATACGAGTATATGTAATAAATACAAACGTAAAAAACGATGTAAAGTATTAACAAATTTAACCTTTTCCACGTCATAAATCATTTTGAATAACATAGAGCTTAAGTCAAGTAATTGCGAACACAACAATACTATGAACTTATTTGTTTTAAAACTTTAATACATACTTAGGGGACTAGTTTCATTGATGGCATTCATGGTTTCTGTATGTAAATGGTAAAAATCTGCATGAACTAATTCCGATAATCATTATTTCCATATAAAAAATATCTCTAGAATCATTCCTGCAATATTTGATATACAGGGTGGACCATTTATAATTTTGAATTTAATTTTGGTTTAAATAAGAAACGAACATTTTTTTCTCAATATGTACCATATCTTATTATTCGAAAGTACAATCCTTCCGATTAATTGCGGAACACTATTTCATTCAAATGATTTCCTCGGCTGGACTTGCAGTAGCCCATACGATTAACCCTATTCTTCATTACAGTTTCAACTATTTGGCCGATGGCTTCTATATATTTTTCGGAGGCTGCAGCCGTAAAAATTTAACAAGAAAATAACGGATGGAAAGGATTGGCCAATTTCAACAGGAGCTAGGGACCCTAACACGTCCGGATTAGGAAGACTATACTGTGTACCCCTATAAATGCAGAGCATTGTGTTGAATGGAAGGAAGATTGATTAGTGGGAGGAAGAAGAAGGGAGAATTAGAGAGTGAATGCAATCACACAGGACACCGATAAAGAGATATTGGATCATATAAAAAGTATCCGTGGTTGGTTGATGATTAGTGCCTCCGCTATCTTTAGACAGCTTGCGTGTCGATCTTGCTCCATCAGTTGCAAAATTTCATCGGCTTTTTTATTTTTCAGTACACCTTTGATATCGAAATTTCCAGAAAGGAATCGAGTAAACCACTCTTGGGCTAATTTCATCCTTAAGAGGCTCAATCGTTGCTGTATGGTTAGCGTCTCACTTAAATATACCGACTCACCACGAAAAAAAGTCCAAAGCAGTCAAATGACAACTACGTGGCGGCCAATGTACATTACCAAAAATACCATTAATGCGATTTTCAAACTTCCAACGCAAAACATCGATTGTTGCACGGCTTCCTGTTGGAACCAAATGTTGTCTAAGTCCACATCATCTAAAATAGACCACAACTAATAAGTAGTCGTTGTGCGGTAGCGCACATTCTGAACAACAGTTGCATTTTTTTTGTAGGAGTACGAGACCGTGTTGTTTTATCCAATAAAGATCCAGTTTCACGCACACGTTTCGCAAATTGATCCACAAACACTTTCAGAAGAGGATTGACCATTTTCCCTGTAGTTCAAATTCCAAATGTTAGATGAACCACCCTTTACATATGTAAATGCAACATATGTATAAATATATTATATAAATACAAAATTTTCATGTGATTTCGTTTAAGTTAAGCTTAAATTCCAACCTTAAATCTATTTTTAGTCATTTAGATTATAATATCAATTTGGAGTATTTAATCTCAGCTTGATATTGCTTCAACTGATCCCGCGATCCACCTTTATCACATTTGCTGTATTTTATTTACTTGACACAGTAGAAAAATGTCTGTATAGGTATTTTATTTATATTTATGTAAGAAGTGATAAATTTTGCATAAAATATTCAACAAAATGTTTAATTTAAATGAATAAAAAATATATGCAAGAAACTTTAATTAAATTATGCGAAATCTTTTAGCGCACGCGCTTGCCAAAAACTTAGTACAGTTTTCAAACAAAGAAAGTTCGTTGTGTGCCTCTTTGAACTAGATTTGTATTATAATCAGAAGAAGCTGATATTCTTCTTTTGGCTTCAAATTTCTTGTAAAAATTGGCGAACGTGCAAAATGCACGTACGCAATTTTTATTGACGCACCACGGCTCACAGCGACAGACTCATTCAGTTGCATTGAGATGCTTTAAGCTGCATGCATTCAGTGGCAACAGGACCTTGAAAAGGTTCTTGCTGATGCACCAACCAATACAAAGTTTATGCACCTTCGCGGTAATTGTTGTCGATGATGGCACGTACGCATGTGCAAGAAGCAAAAACACTTTGTATCTTGTATCATCCAGTAAGTATCACATTTTGACTTGTGCATTCTTTAGTTAAGATTCTTGGATGACAAATTGCAAGGTTAACAAATATTTAACTTATTTATGCTAATATTAAAGAGACTAAGTACATATGTAACTTTATAGGGTAATGTCAATTTACACCTTGAAACTTCGTCCAATTTTGTGTGCTTGGGTATTATTGGAGTTACTTTAAATTTGGAGATACAAACATATTTAAATCAGTACTTTGAAGCGTAGCGCTGAGCTGGATTATGAGCTGTTGAGCACAGAATTTTTTTTGGAACTGGAGCATAGTGCAACGAAATTTGAACAACTCCGCTGTTCTTATTTTTGCAACCCATAAAATGCAAAGCCCTGATTGAAAGTACAAAAAGTCATCGAGAACACAACTGGGAAAGATAAAAGTTTTGCAAAGTAGAACTTTTACCGAAATGTGAAATTTTGCACTGAGAAATTGATTCCAACTCTAACAAAACGCAAAGCCCGGAGTTTCTTTTTTCCGTAGATCACTATCGTTTATTTATTTACTGTGACTCAAAAAGGTGTTCACCTTAATTAAAATGTTTGGGACATGATAAATTTTGAAGAATATCACAGATACTTATAAAAAGTGTAAGCGCATAAAAGTCTACGCGTGGGTCTTGCGAGTCTCTAGTTTTTTTTAATATTTATTATGTTTCGATTGTTCAGAATTTGTCCGCTGAAATGGTTTCAAGGTCCGCAGGTCTGTTATTGCTATTTATAAGTAAATACAAACATAATCCAAAACAATTTTTCAATTCGAATGATTTAGATGCAGTAAAATTTTAAAAGTTTTAACCAATATTTATACCTTTCATAAAATTTTTACTGAATTTTTCACCAATAGAAAACTAACACAAAAATATACACAAAAGTAAAAAATGAAAATATTTAGAATTAATTTTTAATAGAATTAGATATAAAATAAAAATTATGTATTGCCCATGTTCGCCGAAAAACATCGATTAGACCACGATGTATGTATGCAGTGAAAAAAATTCTTAGTGGAATTTTTCCTATGATTGTTTGTAAAGTTCTAAAAAGCGAAAATCAAAGTGTAAAAAGTATTTAGTGAAAAAAATCCAAATGCGTTGTGCTGTTTTTGATTGCAAAAACAATAATGAAAAATGAAAAGAGTGGAGTTTAACCCAGATATGCCCAACGGTTTTGATTGAATATGGTATATGCTCATTTAATCAAAATCAAACATATCTGAGGTGTCTTATATAAGTATAAGAGGGGGTACAACTATGTCAAATTTAAACTTTAGAGGAATGTGTTTCTTCTAAGTATTATTTGCAACTCAACTTTCGTTTTTTACAGTTCCTAGAAAATATTTTGTATCAGCTGATTGTTAAAAATATTTCGTCCAATTGGCGTTCGTGATGATGCGCAGAACGAAAAATTTGTTCAACTCGAAGCACGTAATATTGTATAAGTACTTAGTAGGGGCATAAATACTGTTACAACATTGAACACGCCCATTCCAATAGTAGAATTGAACATACCCTGTTATTACAACATGGTTTGTGAAAGCTAACCGCTATAGCGTTGATTTGCAACGGGAATTCAAAATTGAGTCAGCTTTCACCATAGAGACTGGTGAGATAATGAGAACCGTATCGCTGTTATAGCACTTTTAAAGTGTGAAAGCGAAAAATACGATATTTTCGAAACGCTTGGCCCACTCGAGATTACTCGCATGTTCATCTACCGGTACATAAAACTGTTTGAGGAGACTGGATATATCAAAGACTGCCACCGGTTGGGCCATCCACGTCCAGTTCGCAGGCCGCAAGTCATCAAAGCCGTCAAATCAAGAATTCAGCGAAATCCGCTCCGAATACAGAAAATCATGGCCCGTGAGATGAATATCACGCAAAAGTCCATGAGTCGAATTATTAAAAAAGATTTGAGACTTAGTGCCTTCAAACGTCGCACCGGACATTTGTTGACTGCAGCTTTGGAAAAAAATAGGGTAGACAAATCCAATTGTCTTTTGGTGAAGCACGCTGTTAATTTGCACAGAAAAATCTAAAATTTAAAAAAAATTTTACGAGCAAAATGATAGGGTGTCTGCACAGTCATCTAAGGAAGTATCTGAACTGTATCCACGGGTCGAAAAGGGTCAGCTTCAGTCATGATTTGGTGGGGTGCCTCTTACGATGTGATCACTGACTTGCATTTCTGCGAACAAGGGGTCAAAACTTCGGCCAAAGTTTATCGAGAAACCGGTTAGCTGTTGTGAAGCCACATAACCATTCCCTTTGGACTTTCCAACAGGATTCTGCGCCAGCCCATAAGGCTAAGACGACCCAGACCTGGCTTCAAAACAATTGCCAGCTTTCATTTTCTCTGAAGAATGAACCCACTGGATTACAAATTATGGACAGTTTTAGAGGACACGGTTTACCACCAAAGATACCCCAACATTGATCTCTGAATGCACGAGGTGCGTGCAGCTATTGATGATTGGCCAGTGTGACTTAAGGCGTGCGTGAAGGTCAATAAATATATTTTTAAGAATTGGTCCAAAAAAGTTAATTATTTTTAATTTTATAACATCAAATGTGTGTAACAGGATTTGTGTCCCTACTAAGTATGTGATTTGTAGATTTTAGCGTTGAAACAGTATTTGTGTTCCTACTAAGTATGTGATTTGTAGATTTTAGCGTTGAAAACTGATATAACAACTGCGTTTCCAGCAGAATATCTACATTTTGCGAAATGTGAATGAGGCAATTTAGAAAACAAGTTCTGACGAACATCACTCAAACAGCTGAGAATAATCTACACGAAGCCCGGAAAAGTTATAAAATTCCAGGAGACTCCGGTTGAAAACACACCTGTTGATAATCCTGTTTTAAACTTAACCAAATTTTTACCACAAACATAAATATAGTTTCACGAAGAATACTATGATCTGACTTCAATTAAACTACTATTACAGAAGTGGAGAGTTTATGCAAAGAGATCGCAAGGTCACATGCATTTCTGTCCCATTAAAAATCAATGTTAATCCTATGCATCTATGTATGTATGTTTTGAAATTAAGAACACTTGCTTCTTATATTCCTACCGATATAAAGCGAATGATAAATATAAGAGAGTAAAAGCTTGGTAGGCAATGGCAACATCACCAAGTGATAACAAATTGCCACTATGTCGTTCGAACCGACGCTAATCTGTAGGTCCTAAGTACTAGAGAAAACTTAAATGGCCCAACGAACTAACAGGTATGGAAGGCAAATGACCCACCTGAGTACATCCTAAAGCAAACAAATCAAAAGCCGGTTTAGTTGTTCTAAATTCTTATATCCAAAACAATTTTTTAATAACTGATCGTACTCGGTAGATTACAACCCAAGACATGAAAGTTTCTACTCTTAACCTTAAATCACCTACTCACCTTGGCAATAACTATTACTTCTTTCTTCTTCTTCTTCTTTTTATGGCAGAAAAGCCCATGGAGGGACTAGAACGAGGTTCTCGCATCCGTTCATGTTGTGCATGATATATTTGAACATGAGTGAAGGGACCTACAGTTTTATGCCGAATCCGAACCTTGAAGGGAAAAGCTTTTTACTCTTGTAGGTTTACCATTGCCTGCCAAAAGGTGGTGCTGTGTAGAAAAATGGTTTTTTTCTACTTTTTAATTTTGCCTGAGGCCGAAATTTGAACCGCGGATAGATGCTCTGAGTAGCAAGCCAATACACTACCAACTACGCCACAGCGACCACCATATACTATTACTCAATAGTTTAAAAGAAATCTCCAATTCTCATAAAGTATTAACAAATATTTACTTTTTTACATTAGATGTATTTTAAAATGGATTAGGAGTAACTCAATTAGTTTCACATGAAATTCATTATAGAAATATTAAAACAATATTTGTGCTAATCATGCACGACCATTCATACAAATGATCATATATACCAACACCTTTATTAAAGGAATAAAATTACAGCAATGAGGTTGACCTTAGGCATATTTGAGTCTACAACTTACTATAAGTTAACTGCTAAAAGTAAATAGCGCACTTAAGTTATTAAATATTGAAAAAATTGCGTTATAAGTAAATAACAATAATACAAACAATAAAAATGAAAAACAACATAAAGATAAAGATGTTGATGCTTAACGTTGATGGTGACAATGATACGCACCATTATCCACATAGTAAATTTTGTAAAAAAATACAAACGCACCCTTAATTATTTTTTTTGTTGATCTACCAATGTCAAAATGTCTTTCAAGGTTTACATTTTTATCGAGTTGAACTTCACGAATGAGCAATGTTTGAAAATTATTAAAAATTAGTATGGAAATTCTGAGTCGGTGGTCGCAACTTTAAGGGCGCTTACTTACGACAATTTTCGGTCGTAATAAACGTCCCAACAGACAAGCTGTGCGTGCTATAGTGGATAAGACAACGTTCCGGTCGAAGTATAAAAAATATTACAACCGTAAGTGCTTCAGTTCAAAATGAGCTAAATCACTCTATTCCACGCTGTTCACAGGAATTGGGAATCTCATAGTTCACATAGTGAGAAATTTTGTGTAAAGATCTGGCCTACAGCCTTACAAGATCAAATTAACCCAAGAAGTAAAGAATCGTTATAATTTGCAGTTCTGAAACCTCTCTGCTTGGGCTCTGCAAAAGTTTTATGCAAAATTCAGCGATGAAGATCATTTTTGGCTTAAGCAAAATATGAGTTATTGGGTAGCAAATCTACATACTCGTATGCCTTGCATCCACAAAAAGTGTGCTGTGGATAACATATCGGAGATGTAATTAGACCGTAATTTTTCGTGGATGAAAATGATCGGCATGTTACGGTCAATGGAGTTCGCTATCGGAAGACTATTTTTGGCCGGAATTGGATGGACTTGACATCAGTAATATGTGGTTCCCACAACATGCTATTCCATGTCACACAGCTGGTCAAACAATTGATCTGCTATATTGAAGGGGAAGTTCGGTAATCGTGTAATCTTGAGAAATGGTCCGATGGAATGGCCACATCGCTCATGCGATTTAACGCCGTTGGCTTCGTTTTTGTGGGGTTAAGTTAAGTCGTTGACTTATACCAACAAACCAACAACGTTAGAGGAGTTCAGGAATAATATCGATGGCGAAATTGCCAATGTTCCGCCCGATATGTGTGGAAGAGTGGGGGAAATTTGGCTCCAAAGAATCGATCGTTGCAAAGATGCTTGCGGTGGTCATAAGTACGAGCGATATCGAATTCCATGCTTATATGTAACAATTATTTTATGTTTTATTTAAATAAAAAATTGTTATGTCCTTAGTGAAAACCCCCTTATCAGCTGTCAAGATGCCAAGTTGATAATTTTATTATATATGGATTTCAATAAAAATAAAACAAGCTATGCGTATTAGCATTTTAGCGTATGCTTTTCACATTAAACCTAAAGTAGCTGACAATGTGGTTGCTGCAGATTTTAATAATGTTGCTTACATATAATGACCACCAAATAACTCATTCATATAAATATACTATACTACATAATCGAAGCGATACTATCATATGCATTATAATACCGACCTGTTCGTCATCTTTAATATGGAAATAATGACGCATCATTTTTAGTCGGTCTATTTGGAATTGTAGTTTTGGGCTTTATGCATTATCGCCTCTACAGCTCAAAGAAAGCCATAAAAAAGACAAAAGACCGATGGAAGTAAGGTGAAATGTGTGTGGAAATGTGGAAAGAAGCCTCTGCTACTCAATGATGTATTGCAAGTTTCGAAATGCCCGCGCTACTGCAAATTACTATAACTGCTAGCCCAACGATTGAATGCGAGCGAGTGAATGAATTTCAATAATGCAATAATTAATTGCTTATTAAGTTCCGTGATGATGATAATGATGATGATGAAGAATCAGGTTTATAATTTCTTCTTCATATATTTTTTTTTTATTGTTGATATTTTGGTTTATCGTTGTTTGGGAGCATTTTGTTTTGGTTCATTGTTTTTTTTTGTTGTACAAGTTAAAATCGATTGCGATTTGGTAATATACGATTATTGGGTTACCACGCACCGCTCTGCAGCAAGTGTTATGCAATCGTTGGTGTAGTATTTTCTGTTGCTGTTGTTGTCGTTTTTGTTTTGATCGTGCTGCTGCCGACGATAATGTTTTGTTGATAACATTGGAACTTGTAAAGCTGAAGGTGAATATCATTGGAACTTGTAATTACGAATTTATCATTTCAATTACTGAATAAATATAACTGAGTATTAAAAATGAATAAGTTTCTCGGAATCTTTTTCTTTAATGGCACAGCAGCCCATAAAGGGACATAGGTCGAGCTTTTCGTATCCATTCATGTTATGTGTTAAATTTATACACGAATTCTCAGATTCGAAAGAGTTCAAGAGCTGTAGGCCATCTAACGTGCAACTCTAAAAAATATGTAGTGGCCTAAGTAATACGAAATTACGTCCTCGAAATTCATCCAGTCAAATATATGAACAAAATTTAACAATTTACATTTAACGTTTACACTCTTCTTCAAATGCAAATGTTGACTGTCTTGCCAATTAATTCCACACTATTATCCCAAAAACTCATTTCATCTCAAGGTCAAAAATGCGTAAACGCGTAAAACGCGCTGTTTTGATTATCGATATTTTCAAGCCAAAAAATCCTAAATTAGTTTTTGTTTTATCAAAATTGGAAATAACTTAAAACCTAAATACACAGTAGGGTTAACAATTTGGAAATACAGAAATTTGCATAATTTTAAATTAATATTGACGAATACGATACGAGTATTGTGTTAATTATGTCAAATTTACATAACTTCTGAATATAAATATCAGCAATTATAAAAATTGATGTGTGCCCATGCGTTTTGGAAGAACACGCGTGAGTTTATTTTAAAAAAGAATATATGAAGCTTTTGCGCCTGTGAAGTAATTTGGCTCTGATTTTAAAAAGAAAAATTTGTTAACTTTGGCTGATATCACATATCGCATTCTAACTACAAAAGAGACAGAACTCAAAATTTAAAAATAAAAATGAAAATGACCCAAAAATGTTTTTGCTTCATATAAAATAATTCCATATACGTTCCATATAAGTTCGATATAAAAATGTATGTTATAGAAAATTATATATCATTATATTAAAGGCGCATATTATTTTCCATTAAATAAATTGCATTCCCTCGCTCATTCTCCCTCCTTCTTCCACCCACCTAACAATCTTTCTTCCAATCAACACAATGCTCTGCCTTCATAGCACAGGGCACAACCAGTGTGTTGAATGTGCATATGTGTGCATCCACATCTCGTTTCCTGAAAGTTTTTACGTAAATTTTGAGTTGTGCCGCTTTTGTATTTAGGGTGCGATATGTACATTGGTAGATTGGTTCTGAGATATACATAAATACTCACATCTACTAGAATATTTTAACTATCACTTATATATGGAATTTTGGAAGAAACCAGTTCTGTTGTGAAGCTGCGTCGTTTCCAATTTTTCCATTCTTTTTTGTTTGTTTAAAATTTCAAATAAAGCAATTTATTTAATTAGCCCTAAAATCAGGAATCGTGGTCGCTGTGGAGTAGTGGTGGTTCGTAGGACTGTCACGCAGAGTGTCCGGAGTTTGAATCTCGACACAGGTAAAATCAAAAAGTAGAAAAAATAATTTTTCTACACGGCACCACCTACAAGTGTTAAAAAAAGCCTGTGAAAAGCTTTTCACTTCGCTGTTCGGATTCGACATTAAACTGTAGGTCCCTTCCATTCATGTACAAATATTATAACACGCACAACATGAGTGGATGCGAAAAACTCGGCCTAGGCCCTCCATGGGCTGTTTGAGCCATTAAAAGTAAAGTAAAATCAAGAAATGAAAATATACAGTACATATGCAGTACATTACATATACATTTAGATAATAATAATAATAATAATAATGCAATTTGTTTGCAGGACAAGTGAATACATTTAGGGCTAAATCGTCATATCGACGATTAACAATGACAGTGCTAAATGGATCTAATATATAATATTTAAGCTATAATCGTAACCGTAGATTTGAAGGTATGTGTAAAGAATTTGTCGTTCGATAAATAATTTTTACATATCAAATTGATATTGATTCTGACTGAGAAAATGTTTGAGCTTTTTTAAATCTTCGATTTATGAAATAAATAGGCACTGGAAGACCCTGGAACTGCTGCCATTAATATTTTGCAGCCAAATCTATGCATGCAGTGTGAATAAAGTTAAGTACATTTTTATAAGTCATCAGCTACAGAGAGCTACCAAAGAGTTATGTGACAAGTGGTTATCTAAGATTCTGACTTGACAAAATTATGGCAAAAACTTTTGCGTATATGTACTTAATAACTGAAATGCTGTTACTAACTTCATTGTATATTTACCTGATCCTTCCAACGGATATTAGGACGTCCTCTTCTGCGTGATTATAATTTTGGCAAAAATGAGACAAAAATCACAACCCAAAGTATTTTTTGTCTCATGTTAAAGCTATGATTTATTATTCAATATATTATACTTACAAACTTATGTATATTAAAAGAAAAGAAGAGCACTACGTTATATGATATAGACAGTGGAATAAACTTACATATAGATTTTCTCATCAGAATTGACATAGCGGATATTTCTATTCTGAGCTTTTACAATACGAACTTTCATCGATGATAAGTCACGATCACCTAATTTAAATCGTTTCAAATACTTTTTATCAGTGAATGGATGTTTTATTCGAGCCACGGTGGAGGAACATCCAGAAGAGAACGTTCTAATCTCCGTTGGAAAGACCAGGTACAGGGCGACCTGACTGCACTTGGCATTATCAACTGACGCCAACGCGTGCATAGCAGAGGCGACTGGTGAAGCTTTATAGAGGCGGCCAAGACCAATCATCGGTTGTAGTGCCAGCTAAGTAAGTAAATAAGAGTGCTAGATTGGAGTTCCAGTAGTCTTAGGACCGACTCAATTCCCATTTATCTTTTAGTCGAACTTTATATTTTTTCGAGTATGGTATGTTCCATTCCATCCCTGCGTGTTAATAACGAAATGAGCGTGGTGGCTGTGGTGTAGTTGGTAGTCCGAGGTTCAAAACTCGGGACAGGCAAAATCAAAAAAAGAAAAAACAATTTTTCTACTCAGCATCACCTCTTGGCAGGCATTGAGAAACCTACAAGATAAAAATTGCATATGAAAAGCTTCATGTACAAAAATAACACGCACAACAAGCTGACGCGAAAAGCTAGACCTACGCCCTCCATAGGCTGTTGTACCATTAAAAACAAAAGAAGAAGAATAATAAAAGAAGAAAAATAAGAAAAAGCTTCTGATTTTTAAACTAAAAAAGGTATTGAAAATAAAATACACACACCGGCAATGAGTCTGGCTAGAATTTCCGGGCACATCAAGTGACACCAGACTTGGCCCAACATTGGAATGTCACGCTTTGGATTGTAGGGCCAATTTTGAAACCTTAACTGGGGACAAGGCGAACATTATAGTTTTGCCTATATACAACCTCCTGTATTCAGGGCCAAAACATAATTTTTAACTAAGGCTTTTATAGATTTTAATAAGCCCAACAAAGCATAGAAATTAATACCATAATTCAATCAATCGAAACTAATTCGGAAATGAGGCCCAGTAACGAATGATGTAGCATTCGAAACGAGTTCGTTTTAAAAACATCTCAATGAGTATGAAATATGTATAAAATAGCTTTGGTATAATTAAATTTTAAATAAAAAATGTGCAGAAAAAATCTTATAAATAAAAAGAAAGACCTTGTGCAGTTTTAAAAATTAAACCACGCGTTATCAATAAAGTGAATTTACATACATAACAGAAGGAACTTATTAAACACAAAATATTTACTTATTATTCATTCAAATTTATTGTATCCCCTTCATGGTAGACCCTTTCCGAAATAATTCACATATGCCAACGAATAATCCAATTATCAAATCGTTTTCGAAATGCAATTTCCGGAATCGACTACAGTTCTCTTTTATGTTTTCTATCGACTGAAAACGGGTGCACCGAAGTTTTAATTTAAGGTGTGGAAAAAGAAAAAAGTCAGTCGTAACCATATCAAGTGAATTTGGTGGTTATTCGATGTTATTTGATGAGTTCTTGGCCACAAAATTCGTTCACAATGATAGCCTTGTTAGATGGTGCGCTGTCGTCTTTTGAAATAGTCGAGTGGCAATGGTGAAAATGGTACGAAGCTCTGCGGCTATTGCTCTCAAACTTTTCACTTCACTTTATTGATGTTAACTTCAGTTGAAGACGTTAATGGATAGAGGTAAATAGTATGTATGGTAATCGAATATTTTATCTTTCCAGAATTTCTTTTAATTTAAATAGTAATTTTTTTTACCACATAAGTTATACAATTTTTTATTTTTTTGTAATAAATAATATTAAAAACAAATTTGTTAAAAAAATCATCTTAAATGTTTTAATAAAATATATTTTTGCATATGAGATGGTTGGTCGCTGTGGCGTAGAGGTAATGCGTTGGACTGCTACGCAGAGTGTCCGGGGTTCGAATCTCGGAACAGGCCAAATCATAAAATAGAAAAAATAATTTTTCTACACGGCAGCATCTCTTGGCAGGCAATGGCAAACCTACAAGAGTAAAAATTGCTATGAAAAGCTTTTCACTTCGCCGTTCGGATTCGGCATTAAACTGTAGGTCCCTTCCATTCATGTACAAATATAACACGCACAACATGAGTGGATGCGAAAAGCTCTGCCTTCCATGGCTAGGCCTTCCATGGGCTGTTGTGCCATTAAAAGTAAAGTAAATTATATGAGATGAGTTCGTCAAACAAACATTTTTCGAGGGCGTTTCGAAAAAATTCTCGAATTCGGGGTAAATTCGTAAACGATATCAATAACGAATTCGTTAATGAAGAGGGCATTTCCCACGAAAACGAAATCGTTAACGAATGACATTCATTTTCGAAACATTTAATCATCACAATTCGTCTGGTTTGTTTAGAACTCATAAGAGAGAAAGACATAAATAAGAACATTGTTTACATTAATTTTCAAAATAATTTTAACATTCAATTATAATTATTAGCTTCCTTAAGCCAGATTTCTATATGTAATGCTTCTACATTGTTTAAAACAAACACTGCAAAAAAAGCAAATGGTAATTCGAAAAAGCAAAATTACAACTTCTAATGTAACTGATAAGTATGTTGGAAAGTCTTATGTAGGACGCCTATATTCAGACTACAAAGACTCAAGAGGAGCAACCTGAATATAGAACGTCTATGTCTATGTTTGGATATCCTTTATAAAGTATGCTTACATTCAGCCCGTAGATTCAGGCCAACAGGTTCGTGTTGGGAAAGCCTGTATTCAATCTTAAATGGGCCTTTATAATAGGTGGACCTTCCAAGGTTCATTTCGACATGGGCAGTTTCGAGATTAACACAGAAACAAATAAGTATGTACAAGTACTTATATTGAACTCACCGTCACAGATAAAATATATATGTAGATGATTAAAAGCATAAATAAATATAAACCAGCACAATAAAAGTACAGTTAAAGGTTATAGTTTATTACCAATGGGTTAAAAGTACATAAATAAGTTTATGCAACATTTCCTTTTTAGACTTTCTAATATGTCTGGCAGATCGCTAGAAGATTGGATTTTGTTAAGCAAATTATGAAGAAACTTTTAAAGAATTTTTCTTTCTAGCTTCTTTTTTATATTTTATTTGTTTAATTACAAGTAAAAATTATGCAAATTATGGACGAGTATGTCAAATCTAAAGATGTTTGAGTATGTCTTTTACTCTGTGCTGGTGCTGAAATATTATATAATGCTTTGCCATTCGTAAATGTTTGTAATTTATGATGCTTTATAGTTAGGCATCTGAACACACGTTTCGACAACATATTTATTTTTTTGTGCAGAAGAAGTCTTCAAGTTGAATGCTGATAAAAACAAGGTAAATGATAAAGATACCAAAAAAAGAAAAAAAAAAAAACTGAAACTGGTTTTGGGATTATTCCGGATACACGCGCAAAATTTTTTGGCGCGTAATTTGTTAAATATCGTTGATATTGAATAGTTATAATTTGTAATGCAAATTAAATAAAATCAAATGTAAAATGTAAAAATAATGAAATTTATTCTCACGTTGTTTTCAGCTAAATATTAGGAAATTCCTTAAGTCTCCTTAATTTGTTTTTAACGTACATTAATTGACTTTAAAAAAGGTAAATAAATAAATCGATTACAAATTATTAAAATTTTTTTTAGTTTTACTGCTTTGGCTCGGTTTGTATTTTCGTGTTTTTATAGTTTTATTTTGGCAAAATATTATGAAATACAAAACCCACATACTGACCTTAGGCCGTAAAATATATAACCAAAGAAGGTAAGCTTACCGATTAAAACAAACTTAGCAAAATTGTTAATAAAATGTATGGCTTTGTATTGTATTTGTTTTTTTCTAGAAAATTACATAAAAGCTTTAAACTTTCGATACACAGTGTGAAAAAAAAGGAAACGAATGATACAATTTTGTATCCTATACTTATTTACTTACTTAGATGCCTCGTTAAGCGATAATCGGTCTTGGCTGCTACAATAAAGCCTTGTCAGTCGCTCTGTTATGCGCGCACCGGCGCCAGTTGGTAAGGCCAAGTGCAGACAGTTCTTAGCTTCTGCGTGTTCCACCACCGTGGCTCCTAGCCGGAGCGGTTTCTTCCATTCGCAAAAACATGACCTAGCCACCGAAGCAGCTGCATTTCTATGCGCTTGACTTTGTCAGTGATGGCGTACAACTCATGGTTCCATATTCTACGATACACGTGTTTCACGCATATTGGACTAAAGATCTTGAGAAGTAAGTATCTTCCTCTCAAATGCTTACAATAGCCTCTCATCATTGGTGGTCATTGTCCACATCTTATATATGTTTGTTGACACAAGGTATTTCGATTTGTCGTCGCTCACCATTAGACCCATTCGACGGGGTTCCTTTTCCAGATTGGAGGACAATGATGCCTATATCAACAGCTTGTGCTAGCAGTATGCCACTCTTATAGAAAATAGTCCAATGATGTCGATATCAGTAGCTCGTATTAAATATATTCTTCAGCATAATAATGAAATAAGCCGCACGATAAAGAATAATCTTGTCTGAAATCTAGCTTGGTATTAAATGGAGCAGAGAGTTTAGTTCAAATTTTTATTGAGCTGGTGGTTTCGGTCAGTGTCATTTTGAAAAGTCGAATGAGCCTTGATACCAAAACCAGACCAGATACCAGACCAGATACCAAACCAGACATTGCGTTGTTTTTTTTAGAAGTGTGGTTTTTAAGAAGAGATAAAATGGATAGAATTTAATGTTATGGCCAAGAATTTAGCTTTATTATAAAGATAAGAATTTGCCATTATGTTTTAAAAACGATTTCGGGCAAGGTGCTCAAATAAATTCGAGCCGAGAGGCCCAATTTTCGAACACCTTTTGCATCAATTGGGACCGTATGTCAGTAATAACGTGCCGAATATTTTCTTCCAAAGCTCCAATCATCTCGGGCTTATCTGTGTAGACAAGCGACTTCACATAACCCCACAAAATATAGTCCAGTGGTGTTAAATCATACGATCTTGGAGGCCACGCCACAGGCCCACGACGCGAGATAATGCGCTCGTCAAAAGTTTCCTTCAATAAATTGATGGTTTCGTTGGCTGTATGGCAAGTAGCGCCGTCTTGTTGGAACCAAAGGTCGTCCACATCAACGTCCTCCAATTCAGGCACGAAAAAGTCATTAATCATGACGTTCCCCATTGACTGTAACATTATGACCGGCTTCATCTTTGAGGAAATATGGACCAATGTTTCCCTTTGCCCATAGAGCACACCAAACAGTGACTTTTTGAGGATGTAACGGCGTCTCAACAATGGCTTGTGGATTATGATCACTCCAAATGCGACAATTTAGCTTATTAATGGATCCATTCAAGCAAAAGTGAGCTTCATTGCTGAACAAAATTTTCTTATGAAAATCGGGATCAGTGGCCATCTCGTTTTGGACCCATTCACCGAACGTGCGTCGCGCATGATGATCGTTTGGTTTCAATTCTTGCACGAGTTGGATTTTGTAAGATCGCAAATAATAATAAAATATCCTTCCGCAAAATCTTCCATATAATGGATGGGAAAATCTCCAATTGTTGCGCGCGATAGTGGATGGACACATTTGGGTCTTCTTCGATACTCTGCTCCACAGCGGCAATAGCGTCTTCGGTGCGCACTGTACGGCGTCTCTGAGGATGCGCATTTTCCACTATAGTAAACGTGGTGCGGAACCAATCCATGGTTGCTCAAATTACCTACTCTGCTGGGCGATTATGTCGACCGAATAATGGATGTGATGTATCACGCGAACCGAACCATTATTTGGGTTATAAATTTGCACGATTTGCAAACGTTGTTCAGGAGTAAGTCTATTCATTATGAAATGGCAAACCAAACTGAGCATGATTAAATCAAGTGACAGCTGTCGAAAAGACCAACTCTGAAAAAAGTATTGCCAGATTGAAGACCACACTTCTAAAAAAACCCCTATAAGTTATATTTTTTTTTTGAAAATAACGATTGTTAACGATGTAAATAACGATTATCAGCCTAACTGCGGTGTTCGCTGTGGTGTAGTGTTAGTGCGTTGGACTGCTACGCAGAGTGTCCGGGATTCGAATCTCGGCACAGGCAAAATCAAAAAGTAGAAAAAATATTTTTTCTACACGGCACCACCTTTTGGCAGGCAATGTCAAACCTACAAGAGTAAAAATTGCTATGAAAAGCTTTTCACTTCGCCGTTCGGATTCGGCATTAAACTGTTGATCCCTTCCATTCATGTACAAATATAACACACGCAACATGAGTGGTTGCGAAAAGCTCGGTCTAGGCCCTCCATGGGCTGTTATGCCATTAAAAGTAAGTAAAGTAAACCTAACTATAGCAGTTGTGATTTGGGAGAATAGAACCTGAAGACAAAACTACTACAATATGATTATTTACCACCGAGCTAAAAACTAATCATTGTCATTGCTTAAATTTGAAACACTCAGTTGATGTTGATATAAAACTAACAAGTTCTAGTGGGCGTCATTAAATTTTAGAAAACACCGAGTAAAAACATAAATAGTTGTTTACAACAGTTCAATAAATCCAGATTAAGAAATAAAATTAACCTAAGTACATAGTCTTAAATGTAATTACACTAAAAAGTTTGAAGCTTCTTTTTGGTATTGTATTGATATTAAAATCATCCTGAATTGACTTTGGGCTACCATACAAATAAAACAGCTCGGAAAAGAATAAAGAAGTAATTAAAAATATGATACAACTTATAAACAATGTGAAACTTAACATAATAACAAAGAATTTCTCAATCTTAAATCGAAAAATAAAAAAGAACTTACATAAATAAAAAAAACTTTCAGCAACCAAACTATAAAAAAGAAAACATCCCACAAAATTTTCCATTGACCTTCAATTAAATGGGATATTCGCTCTAAAGTGACTACGTTAATTAATGAATAATAAAAACAAAAACAGCCAATAGGCTAAAAGATTTCCATAGGTAAATAAAAAATGTAGAGTATCTAACACATAAATTTTCTGCTTAAAATTACTTACTTAGTATAAATAAAAAAATATTTGACAAATTTTACGCGCATTCAACTGTGATGTGATAACATTAACGAAGTGTGACTGCGTGAGCATATGAAAGTCAACTACTTGATTGCAGTGATTTTGTAGGTGTTACATATATCCGCAATGACATTTCTGAAGTTGTACATATTTATGAATAGAAATATCGCAGTAATTTGTCAGCACGTGAATTTAGGTCAAGTGTAACGAAGGTATCCATCAACGAACACTACAAATAAGCTACTAGTTAAAGTTTTATTGCAGATTGATTCAGCAAATTACGCAGTCATTCAAAATGTACTATTTACTAGGGGCACTTCGTTACATGAGTCAATTCACCTTTCTTCTTGTGCTAAATACAGGTACGTCTATAGAAAAATTATTTTGAATGATTTGTAATGTATGCTCATTTTGGGGTAAAGCTTAAGAAAATTTATTAGTTAATGTCAGATTGGTTTTTTGTTATATTTTATATATTTTAATGAATGAAGGTGTTAACATTTTTGAAGGCAGTTTCAACAATTTTGCAGTAGCACACATTTTTGTATGACACAAAAATGAGGATGCCCTTGAGTTACTTCTTAATACAATCAGATATAATTGTATGTTTGTATGTATTTAATTTAATTTTATTTCAATTGTAATTACTTTTCTTTTATTATTATTGTTAAAAACGATGAGTTTTCCCTTACTTCTAATACTCCATATAAAAGTTACTTTTCAAAATAATTACATCACTTTACTATTACTCGTGTCTATATTAAGTATTTTGACCTGAATTTATTTTGTATTTCTTTTGATTTAGGAAACTTGAATCAACGCAAAATATTAAATCTAATCTGATAGACAGAGAACTTTACATATGTTGGACAACATAATTTCTGTAAAACAGGAACCAGTGTTTTTTTTTTTGGTACATTCAACATACAGTTTGTACCCCTATGAATGCAGAGTATTGTGTTGATGGAAAGAAGATTGATAGGTGGGAGGAAGAATACAATCACAGGACACCGATAAACAGATAGACAGCCATTGTGGCAAGTGTTTTATGCCTTTACCACAATGAACTTCAGTTTATCAGTGTCGACTATAATCGCATGTAGTTCCAACGAAAGGGATACAAAGGATAACTTTTGAATCAATTTTGTCAAAATTACAGAGTGACACAAAATCAAAGTTTGTTCAATGGTATGGGATGAAACTCAAAGCAAATAAAAGTTCTCAACATCCTCAACAAATCCCTATCAAGTTTTTTTTTTTTATTACGTCTCAATTTTTTTTTATACGCATTTAAAGTTAGTGATTTTATATAATTGATTTTTTTAAATTATTTTGGCAAGTTATGATATCTTGTTTTTTGGGTCGACAAATCCATTTTCGATGTTTATTTTTACCTAAAACCTACACTAGAGGGTGCTGTCAAACAACTTTTGATATTTATTACATATTTTCATAAGTGAAATGGTATTCTTACTATTTTTGAAGCTGCGTAATAAAATATTGCTACTTGTTATGTTATAAAATCTACTGCAGGCGATATTCCAAAGGAAATATCAAAATAATATAAATTTTTTTTTAGAAATAATTGCATTTTGGTAAGTAAAATTGGCATTTTTAAATAAAAAAAATAATAATTTTTTATATACAAATTGGCAAACCATGTAACAAAAATGTATTTCTCAGCCTCAAAATATTAATAGAAATACAATTTAACCTTTAAAAATAACATTTTATATTAAAAGTCCCATTTTACCCCTTTTTTAGTCCGATTCATTTTGTATTTCTTTTGATAGAGGAGAATTAAAAATTATTTAAACGCAAATTGTTGAATACAAACTAAAACTACAAAAACAAAACAAAAAATTGTGATATTCATAAAAAATTATTTAATTAGTTACCTTATATTAACGTTTTCTTCATTAGTTATCATATAAGATACAGATTAATAAAGGACACTAGAAACAATGTACATTTGGCCTTACTTCTTTCTGTCTTCTCTTTCTCACAGAATATTCTGTATAAATAATCAAGAGATGTTTTGCTTAAAATCTGACCTTGCTCCAGTTGGTGTTCAACAGCTCTCATAGTTTCTCTTGCAAAGTAACCAAAGTAATACTTAGAGGTCAAAATGTCTTATTCACTACTCACTATTTCCTTTACGTAACTTTAAGATTCTCTAACAGGAACTTTATTTTTGCAATTATCATGGAATTGGCCTTAGTGAAATAAACAAAAGTGAGTATTTGAAAAATATCAAGTAAGTTCAAGCTGTCACGACTATTAAAAATCCTGTACATTAAACAATTGCGTATGTTTACGTGTTCGAATGAACACTTCTCAGCTACTTGAAGTAGGGAAGTAGTAAGTGTTTCACAGTTAAAACTATTATCATTTCACTTTAAATTCAGTAAAGTATTACGCTTGTTAACTAGTTACATAAAAACCATGGTCAAATTTCAATTGACATTCAAAAAGTAATAACAAAATATAAGAAAATAAATTTATTTGCCTACTTGGAAGCAGGCTACATGAAATAGTGCACTAGGAAGAAAGCACTTGCTGGCATAGTACGTACATACTTATGTGCCCCAATTGTAAATGGCATTAAGGCATTTAAACATACGCTTAACAAATGCTGTTAATGTTGTCTTGAATCTTGACTTTTTTAAAACAATTAACTACATACTTACTTACTATAAATACACATGTATAAAGTTGACTGAAAGCGGTTAATTTGTACATGCAATTGCTAACAACTTTTCATCAGCTTCAGGCGCAAGGGCTCATTTATTTAGCTGCTGTTGTTTCTGTGTTAATATGAGCAACTTCTGGTGTGTATGTGTACATATGTATTTGTGTTTGTGTAAGTGACTTATAAATGACATGTTGAAAATCATTTTCCGCTGTTAGTTGCAAAATTTGTTTGAGAAAGATAATAAAAACTTTTGACACAAAATTGCAAAAACCAAGACCAAAAAACGTGAAAAGAAAAATGATTGCCACAACCGCAACAGCAACAACCAGCAATGACAACAGCAATAACAATAATAACAAAAAGTTGAAAATTATAAAAACTCATGTAGGCACGCAATAAAGTTTATCGCCATGAATGTGCTTTATGCGACATTTAGGGCGCCATCATCATCCACTGCTTCTCCAGCATAAAGACAAAAACCCAACAACAATTTTACAGCAAATTGATACACGTTGTCATGCGCCACATTGGCAATAATGAAATATGCAATTTAAAATTCAATATTGAACAGTTCAAGTAATTCTTCATTATTTATTTTGCTGTCCTTTTTTTGATTACTGTCGTCAATTTCAAAATTACACTCTAATCCCTAGGTAGTGGTGGCGGTTTAACAGCGACTTCATCTTCTACTGCTTCAGCATTTTCATTCTCTTCAGCATCCGATTCCAATTTCTTTTTAAGGCTCTCACGCATTACCGAATCACGCGTTTCCGCTTCACGTTTTATTAATTCCGTTCTGGCATTGAAGGATCCAGTTGGCGGTGATTCTACGTTTTCAGTAGGGGATGGTTTTCGCATTGAGTCTCGCCCACTTCCATTTTTCTTCGCTGGAATTTCAACAACAAACGGATAGCTTCCACTACGACTCGGTTTGCTGGTGGGGCTTCGTGAAATACTTGGCAATCGGGGCGTTTGTTGTGGTGTTATTGCAATTGGTATATTGTTTTCCCACTTTTTGATGAAAAACGCTATTAGTTCTGGATTTGATTGTGACAATTTCTAGTTACCATATGAAAGATTCCTAGTCCCATTAAATACGTCAATAATAACACAAACCCGAATTTTAACAATTGACCGATTATAGAAAAGAATGTTCCGAAAACAAGCTTTTTAAAAAGATACCAAACATAACCAACCATACTCCGCAGTCCAGGGATCTCCATTTTTTTGTTTTTCCAAAGTAAAATATCAAAAATATAAATATATGTATGTATGTATTTTTTTTAATAAAAGAATAAGAAATTATTCTGAAGTTTTTGCTTTCGAAACAAATTCTTATGAGAAAAAACAAAAGCTATTTACCGTTTTTAAAAGTTAAAAACACTTTCAGATTGAATTTGTTCTTGCCCAGCAAAACAGGCGATATTAAATTGAACTCAATTGTCATAATTTCTGAGGTTAAACCATTGAATTAAACGAATTGTTATAAAAAATATTCATTTTGTAACTAAAATAAATAGAAAATATTTAAATTTTATATTTTCTTTTATTATTAGATAATTGGCATTCTGTGCCAAGTAAGGGGTGAATCAGAATTTTTTACGGAGACATTAAAAACCAACCAACAGTCCGATTTCAATCAAATAAAGTTCAGTTTATTAAGCAATTTTTAAACTATAATTCACAAAAATGGATTTAAATATTATTAGCGGTTGCAAAATTGTTTAAGATTTTAATTAAAGTTCTTAATTAGAGGCTGGACAGTACGTTCGGTGACTACTGCATAGGCTTGATTCCATCGATTTCAGAATTCTGCATCATTTTTGCAAACTATCTTGGTTTTCTTACGGTTTGCTTCATTATAGCCCAATATATATAGGCCGAAGTTCTGGGCAGTTGGGAGGATTTGCCTCTTTTGGGACCACTGTTATATTATTTTCCTTATACCATTCCATAGTTGACCTGTCGTAATGAACACCTTGCTCCGTAGACCGCAGGTGCAAATAGCTTGCCAAACCATGAAGCGTTTTGGAAATTTGATATATTTTACTTCAGAGTATTTTCTGGGTGTTGCATCCCTATTCTTTGTTGTGAAATAGGCATTCCCAGGCAACTGGTTGAAGTCCGCCTTATAGTCTCATCATCCAGAATCACGCAATCGAATTTGGTTAGGTAATTGTCATACAGCTTTCGGTGCACGCGTCTTCGCTATTTCTTCCTTTGCTTCCGACCGGTCAGGTACTTTCTGCTGTTTGTAGGTCTTTAATCCTTGACTTCGCTTATATCGCATTACAGTTGATTGCGATGTACCAGCTGTAGCTGAAACATCTCGAGTCGACCTCGTGGTATTAGCCCGATATGTAGTAACAACCTTTTTCAGCACTTCTGGGTTTTTTTTTGCAGTTTCTGCAGATGGAGTTTCCCGCGTTGTTGTTGTTTATGACGTTATAAACCGTCGCTAAACTCGCTGTGCTTTCCCTTAGTCTAGACTTTGTCTTATCTTACTTACTTACTTTTGATGGCACAACAGCCCATGGAGGGCCTAGGCCGAGCTTTTCGCATCCACTCATGTTGTGCGTGTTATATTTATACATGAATGGAAGGGACCTACAGTTTAAAGCCGAATCCGAACGGCGAAGTGAAAACCTTTTCATAGCAATTTTTACTCTTGTAGGTTTGCCATTGCCTGACAAGAGGTGGTGCCGTGTAGAAAAATTATTTTTTTTACTTTTTTTGATTTTGCCTGTGCCGAGATTCGAACCCCGGACACTCTGCGTAGCAGTCCAACGCACTACCACTACGCTACAGCGACCACTGACTTTGTCTTATCAGTCAAGTAAATGTCCAGTAATAATTTGAGGCGCTGTTCTTGTTGGCTCGACATGTTGACTTAAGTAGATCCAAAATGAAAATGACTAATATAGAAAAAAAGTGCACAATAATATAGATACTTTCACTTGAAGATAACGGGGTTATAACTCTTGAAAGTTGCGTGTAATGGATATGTAAGAATTATAAAATTATTCTGGTTCACACCTTATTAGTTTCGTTAATTTGCTGATTCTCTTACCGTGTGAGCAGGTGATTGGACTACCGCATCTGTTTTAAGTTGTTGTATATTTTTACATTGCCCAGGATTAACGTTTCACCCCACGCACATCCCGTTTGTGAAAAGGCTAAAAGTTGGATGGGTTTACAGTTATGTATGGTGAATGAGGGTGATTTAGATAACATGAAAAATTATTACTTAAGAAAAGCGAACGGCCATGCCCTTGCCGGGAATTAAACCCGGTACCCCAGAGATAATAGTCTAGCATGCTGCCACTAGGCCGGCCACCGAAGAAGCATTATTAGATAATTGGACTTAATAAAAAAAAACATAGCTTGATTGTAGTTCTTGAACTGGAATACAGTTTGGTTTCTGACACAATTGTATGCAAAATCATTATCCCTACTCGAGAATTCGTAGTTACAAGTTCGGCTACGAATGAATATGATGGGAATACAAAAATTCCGCATTGCTACATCGGATTCAATTAGGACCTAGCGTAATGCAATATAAAACGACTAGCACTAAACAATTACTTAAAATTACAACCCTGTAGTGGCAAATGAATGTGTTGGAACAGCTGTTTCTGACATTTATTATTACCGCTTTCCAATTTCCAATTTCCAGTACATTTGTAACAAAAAGGTCACTTTGGTTTGATACTGAGATAAATTGTAATCAAATGTAAATAAAATAATTTTTATTATTATATGATTGTAGATTCTTAATGATTCGACGCATTATGTCCGACATAGATGTAAAAGCTGGAATACAAAATATCCTCAAACGTGTCGAGGAAGCATACTCACAACGTTCCAAGGTATGAAATTTGTTGCTGTATATTACTTATATTTCTAACGAATTAGATGTAAATTTGAAGATTCCTCTCTTCAGTGACAAAATTCCAACTCATTAAACATGTTTGAGAAGCTGAATTGTAGCTCAGTAATTTGTGCTTAACTTAAAATGCATGGAGGAATCTATTCTGGATATATATTTAATACCACGATGCAGTAACGTTTGACGCTGCTTTGAATTCTTTATTATCTCTCGATGGGATTCTATATTAGTTAACACATTTTAGCTTCTTGCTGAACCTTTCGCAGCCACTTAACTGGCACTACAACCGATGATCGGTCTTGGCCGCCTCAATCGTTGTCCTTTGGACGTTTGCGGGAGTCATCAACTTTAGGGGGGTTAAATATCCGAGGCTTCGTTTTGACGTAGTGGGTTCCAAGCCCGACGCACAACCATTCATTCAAGGCCATGGTGAAGCTCGCCGCACACATTAGTTAACTCACTGACGGTTGTCAGATCGCTATCCACGGGACGCCACGAGGAGGCTGTGTGTCGACTTGAAACGACAAGAAACGAGAAGCGCAAGGATCGAACACCTTGTGTCCTACGCCCCAGGCCCCCTCCTTTTTATTCCTAAAATTTTACAGAAAACATCTAAATAATTTAATAAACGAAGTATGGTATTTGCAGGAAATTGAAGCGCCAAAACCACTTTTAGTGGCCGTCAGCAAAACGAAACCCGTGGAAATGATCATTGATGCTTATGCAGCAGGACAGCGTCACTTTGGTGAAAATTATGTACAAGAATTGGTAGAGAAAAGTCAAAGTCCAGATATATTACAGCAATGCCCAGAAATCAGATGGCATTTTATTGGACACTTGCAGAATAATAAAATCAATAAGGTAGGCTTGCAAACCATAAGTTACACTTATTTCGGTTCTGTGACTTAGAGTTAAAGCAGAACTTTGGTTATTGTACTAACAGCCTTTTTTTTAGGTAATATTTGAGGGTTGCTTTCGACTATTTCCGTGAATGTGCAATACCTAATTCAAACAGACGTTGTCTGACGTTTCTAGGATTTGTATAGATTAATAATAAATTTCGTTAAAAATATTCCCTCATAACTTATCTACTATTTTTAACCATATTCGAGCTTTATCCTCCCTCCTTCACCTATCAATCTTTCTTCCATTTAACACAAAGCTCTGCATTCATAGGGGTATACCCTGTGTGTTGAATGTATCATTACAAAAAAATAATAAGGAAAACTAAATTACTACAAATTCTCTATCACTAATGTCTTAAACAACTCTGGCACAGGGGTTCGTTTAGACAATAATGTACTCGGTGATATGGCTCATGAAAATGAGAACGGCCAAGACTTGGACAATATAAGCTTATAAGTTGCAGCAAGGAAGGAGAGTTAAAAAATAATATATTTCTAGATCACTTACATACTTTTCCGAAAACTATTTCCGGCAAACTGCAAATGTGTGCAAGCCATGTTGTAGACATCCACTTTAGTAAGCAAGCGTGCGTATCAATACTCCAGGTCAAGCAATACAGTACTTCTGGTTATTAATGCATCCCAAATGATGTTACAGTATTTTATGTCAGTTATTAAGTTATTACGAATGAGAAGTATTATTCTTTGGTGTAAACCGATACTAAAAATCCCTTGATTTTCTTAGAACGAATCCAATCATTGATTTAGACATGGCAATCAGAGCACTATAAGCTTATAAATTTACATATGTTATTTATATAAAAATGTAAATTATGCATGTCGAACTTTACGGACACGAAATAGTATTTATTTATAATTTTTTAGCAGCAGTTGGCAGTAATGTTTATTCCATTTTAACAATTTCAATTCATAATTTGCAAACAAAAACTATTAGTAATTTAATCTTTAGAAAAGTTAGCACTCTTAATGTTTTATAAAAATTTACAATCCAAAATTCATCTATAGCTTCACGGCTACTTATTATTTTTTAATTTTTTATTTTAGGTTTTGAAACTTCCAAATTTTCATATGGTTCAAACTGTTGATAGTGAAAAACTGGCTACTAACTTAAATTTAGCTTGGGAAAGGATTGAATTAGATAATAAAGAACCGCTGCATGTGCTCATACAAATAAATACAAGCGGAGAAGAAGGTACATAACTGTAATGAATTTAAATTTCCTACGCACTAAATAATACTTTAAATATCCAAATTTTTAGCTAAAAATGGCGTACAGCCGAGCGAAGCGCCCGCACTGTTCAAGCACATACGCCAAAACCTGAAAAATTTACAATTAGATGGCATTATGACCATAGGTGCCTTTGGCCATGATTACACAACTGGACCAAATCCAGATTTCATAGAACTGATGAAGGTGCATCGTTTGATTTGTGAGGAGAATGCACTTGAACCAAATGCTGTTCAAGTTTCGATGGGCATGTCGGATGATTTTGAAAAAGCGGTGTGTAATCAATTAAAAAAAAAGAACAAAACTAATATTTCAATATCATTCGTTCTTAATTATGCAAAAATATTGTATTCTATAAATGCTAGTGCAATATTTTCGCTGTCTATACAAATTATACTGATTTTTGTTTCTTCTTATTTTCCAATCATTTAGATTGCAATGGGCAGCACAATAGTACGTGTTGGAAGTTCTATTTTTGGATATCGTGCCAAAAAGAATGCTGCTTAAGTTATTCGTCGACGATTGTCGGCTAGATGCGTTGAACGACTTTCTAAATGCTGAAGTAAGAAAGCAGAACAATTTTTCTTTCTTTCTTTCATGGTTTTGGCTTTTGGTAATTTTCATTATTTGGTTTTCTGTATTTAGGACAATAATATACTTGGTTGGGAGTGATGTGCTGTTGTTTTCTGAATGACGTAGTTTCCCAAAAGGTGTAAACAATTTCCTGAACATTTAATTTTTTTCGTTTATAAAACGAAATATAAACAAAAGTAAAAAATATCCATTTAATTTTTAATTTTATAGATTTACAAACCGAATGAGTGTAGAAACAATATTGATTCACATTTTCCGGTGAAATAATTATATGAAAATATATGCTCACAATTATAGTAAAAACTAAATAATGATCCTGTATAAATGATATTGAAGCTTGTAAACAATTATATTGAGGTTTACAGATAATAAAGTAATTTTTTGTAAATAACCTGATTATAAATCGTATTTCAATTCTATTTTATTATATATTAATTTGTCTATTGTATAAGATCAGCCAAAATTTGTGATTAATATTTTCATTTCTGAAAAAACTATGAAAAAATTCCTTTTTTTTTTGCAACACAAAATGTTGTCGCTTATTTAATAGAATATTTTCAAAATGAAATTCCATTTATTTTTAGATAAATTTTTTTTTTTTTTTTTTTGGTACTAACGAATATTGTATTGCAAGCAAACTCTCGTATAGAGAGAGACGTGAAGAAATTATGCGTCCGTCGAAACCGTGAAAATATAGCAGTGTCTCGTCAATGGTTGGAAAGCTAAAGTATTTCACATATGATTTCATATGTATACATGCAGACACATACATATATACATACATATGTATTTGCATGTTTGTAGTTGCGCTGACGTCTTCAAAATAAAATAATTTTTAAGTCACATTGTTGTTTTTTTTATATAAAATTGTCTTTTCTTTTTTAACAGTGTAAAATTTAGTAATTTTTTTTGATTCTCTATTTTGTAAATTTATTTCATGTATGTATTTTGATGTGCTTAAGTTTTTTTGTACATTGGCTGATTGCCATACAATTTGTTGTATACTTTCCAAATTTTTGTTATTTTCAATTTCTAATTTTACATTTAATTGCATTCAGTTCCAACTCTATTTTGTCTGTGCGATATATTCGTGATTGATTGTAAATCTATAGGAAGTACATATAACGTTTGGAAGTGAAATAAATTTAGCAGACCATAGGAAATTATTTGCTAATTAAATTTGTTTTTATTTATGACACACATATTGTAATGAGGTACCTACTTACATAGTTACAATTTCTATAATATTTCGCAGGGGTTTAAGTTTTTATTTTATGAAGTGTTATTAGTTTACTTACTTACTTAACTGGCACTACAACCGTTGATTGGTCTTGGCCGCCTCTGCAAAGCTTCGCCTCTGCTATGCGCGCGCTGGCGCCAGTTGATAAGGCCAAGCGCAGTCAGGTTGCCCTGCACCTGGACTTTCCAACGGAGATAAGGACGTCAACTTCTGCGTGTTCCTCCACCGTGGTTCGAATAAAACACCCTTCTAGCCGGAGCGCTTCCTTCCATTCGCTCAATATGACCCAGCCAGCGAAGCCGCGGGATTTTTATACGATTGACTATGTCAGTGTCGGCGTACAGCTCATACAGCTCATAGTTCCATCTTATTCGATACACGTCGTCCACGCATACTGGACCGTAGATCTTACGGAGTATCTTCCTCTCGAACGCTCCCAACAGCCTCTCATCATTGAGAGGCGCCATACATTAGGATGGGATGGATGACGGAATTATAGAGCGTTATTTTCGTCGGTTGAGAGAGGGCACTACTTCGCAATTGCCTACTGAGCCCGTAGTAACACCTGTTGGCAAGAGTTAGTCTCCGCTTGATCTCAAGGCTGACATTATTGTTGGTGTTTATGCTGGATCCTAGATATACGACATTTTGTCCAAGACGTCGTGCCTCTTTGTTTGTTGACACAAGGTATTTCGTTTTGTCCTCGTCCTCGTTCACCACTAGACCCACTCGACGAGACTCCCTTTCCAGGTTGGAGAATGCTGCACTGATTGCTCGAGCGTTTTTGCCAATGATGTCAATATCATCAGCGTATGCTAGACGCATGACACTCTTGTAGAAGATAGTGCCAGAGAACTCGAGTTAGGTCATTATGTTTTGTGGCCACTGAATTATGATCCCATGGAGAGCCTAGGCCTTTCGAGTTTATTTCTGTTGCGTGAGTTATATTATACATACATATTTATGCATTAATGAAACGAACCTACAATTTTACGACAAAGTGTTATTAGCAATCTAAATAATAAATTGGGTTTATGATGCACATCAAATACCGGTATTGTAATCGTTATTTGGAGGCAGAAATTGGCTGAAAACTTTTCTGTCGAAATTTCTCCCTCGTTAAGTAACAGAATTGCAGAATAAATTATGAATTATTTAAATAGTAAGACGGCTTCAGAGAATTACCTTATTTTGTCGAAGAAAATAATGATCATGGTTCGATCATTTGATATTATTATTCACTGCTTACAGTACAAAACTGCAAATAGTAAGGCTAAATGAATATTGTTGTTTTAAAGTACTGCATTCTCCTCCGAATTATAATGTTTAAGGTTATCCATTTCAATGATATGTTATTCTCCAATGATTAATAAGAATCCCATGTTAATAAGCAACCCCACAGTGATATTTAACAGATCCTTGACTTTAGCTTGACCTTACCCATAAATATTCGTATGCAGAGATTATTATACTACATATATAATCAAAATTGATTTTGTTTTTTATTTCGATTTGATTTTCATTTTTCCCAATTGAAAAAGAAGAAGTGTTTATCTTTTCGTCAGGAATACTATTGTCGAAACACTAAATCCCTAGCTCTTTAACAATAAATACTTACCCACTGATCACGTTATCATGGCGACTCTTACCTTAAAATGCAGTTTATAAAACCAGGAGGCGCTAGACTTTTTTTAACAAAAATGTTCAGAAAAAAATTTTTTGTTCAATACGGTTGCTCTGTTGTAAGCCACAATTTTAAATATTTTAAAATTTTATAATTAAAAACAAAATTTTAAATTAAAAACAAAATTTTAAATTAAAAAAATATGGGTCTAAAAAACCTGATTTCATTTTTCAATTCAGAATTCAAAAATAAGTATAGCAACTCCTTCTATTTTTATCAGTCTTTTTATAGGTTCGAAGTACATACTATGCATCTCTGGTCAAACACTTTCTTTTAATTGGTTGCACATCTTTTCAAATTAATTCAATATTCATGCAAAATTTTACGGTGTTGTAAGAAATCGTGCATTTACAAACAATTCCGTGGTCACAAGTCATAACAGCCTAAGTTTGTTTTCGAATTTTTCCAGGACAGCAGTTTAGTCGCTTTTGTTTTTGTTTGTTTAACTTTCTTACAGATTCTAAGGAGACGTATTCTTTTACTTACATCTTAAAAAAATTAGTTCTTTATTTCTGTAGTCAAAAGATATTATATTATATGTACATACATATATTAAATCATATTGGCCTAACTCGAGTTAGGCCATTATGTTTTGTGGCCATTGAATTATAATCCCATCGATAGCTTAGGCCTTTCGAGTTTATTTCTGTTGCGCGAGTTATATTATACATACATATTTATGCATTAATGAAACGGACCTATAATTTTACCACAAAGTAAAAAGCTTGCTAAGCCAATTTGGTGATTCTATATGGGTAGTTTTTATATCCCACACACTCTGTGTACAGGGTATATTGGCTTTGATCGAGTAACGATCAGAAAGAAAAATCAGAAGAAAAAAAAGATCAAGCTCACTCGCTTGAATCTATGTTCTATCTCATGAACTCAAATATATTAGGTCTTTTTTGAGCACTTAGAATCAAGGATGTAATCCAGTATGGTTCGGTTCGTGGTTCACGGTATCTGTGAACCACTGGTTTGGTTCAAAAGCCGGTTCTTCCTCACCTTTGAACCGTTTGGTTTGGTTCGAAAACCCGCAAATCCATCGAATGAATTAATAAAACCATGTATGTACTTTCTGGTGCAACTGAACTATTTCTTTTAATTTGTTTCAAGAGTGCTTAATTTGCACTACCACTTTTGAAGTATGGAGATTCTGTTAATAAAATACAGTAATAAAATGTGAAAAGCTTCTAAATTTATGATAAAAATTAAAGAAGCAAATCCTGGGATCACGTAGCTACAATCCCGACATTTCGAGACGGGAAATGGGATTCGAGATCACGAAATCACGGGATACCAAAATATTAATAATTAGTCAACTTGCGAAAAGAAAACCGGGAAACCAAAATCAAACTGAACTTTTTATGAATCCACTCTTTTCTATAAATTCTAGGTCAAGTAAAAACTGAGCTAGGATGAGCATACCAGTTGTCTGGGAACCAGAGCTATTTTGCGACAAGCTTCAGAATGTATTACCTCCAAGAGAAGAGTTAAACAACTTGTTAGTTTTACTAACGGTGATGTACATCCCCATAAGGAGGTGAAATCTTGTCTAAGGATTTCCCTTTTGCAATTACCAGAAATCTATTTGAAACATCGCATAGCCTCTTAAAACTATGTTTTCTGTGAAATTCTGTGAAATTCTTAGAGTTTTTTTTTAAATATTTAATATAATGGATTATTTTAGGATTGATTGCCAATTAAATTAGGAATATTATGTAATGAATGAATAAGTTACAAAATATTGTAGGTCAAGGCTTTGTCAACATGAATTGAAGTATGCATTTGGAGTAATAGCATTTTGGGAAGGTTCATTAAACTTTCTATTTTATATTGCAATACATAAGTACATTATGAAATGATTAAACATTTCCGTATTACATAATATTAAAAATATTCTATATATTTCTAAATAAAGAAAAAAAAGATAACAGTCTTCGATTTCATACAGAACGTATGATGCGAAATTTGAATGAGCTCCCAAGTTGTACAATACGATACGATCTCCCACAAATGACAAGGTGAAATACAATAAGAACAAAACACAGCAACTACTTATGAGCAGAAGAAAACGCTCGCCAGCGAAATTCAAAAATCTGAAATTGCTTCTGATGTTCATTCGTTGGTGGTGATCTTTACGCAGGAAAGCCAAGAACAAAAATGCGTACATCATACACCTTCGAGCGCATACAAACGCAAATAGAGATACATAATATTCATACATACATACGTATATAGTTCTTTTATTTTTATTTTTATTTTTGAAAGTACATACATACTACATAAATTAATGTTAAGTATACATCGTACATGTATGTGGATTCAAAAGTATCTGAGAGATGCCATGAAATATTTCGAAAAGATTAACAAAAAAAATGTTTTAATTTATTCCTTCTGATTTTACTGAATCACACACATACTTACATATATATACATACACAAATGAAAAAAAGAAAACATTTTAAAATTAGATTTTGAATTGAAAAGAATGAAAGAAAACTCTCGTATAGTTAGTGAGTAAGCGCTGTAGAAGACGTTCATAGCATTGCACACATAGACAAATACGCCCGCCTGCGTCCCATCAATGTGGCCGGGACAACCAAGCACCATTTTCGCTTGTAGTAGATACTAAAAAAGGCATCACAAGTATGCACAGACACTCAGATACATACAGAAGATAGACGAATACGAACGCATTTTTTGCATCACCGGCCATATTCATTTGGTGGGGCCTATGACACACGCTGATGCGAGAGTGTATGTGTGGGCCATTTGGAAAATTTTCAAGCAAAAAAATTGACTTAAAACATCATTGTCTTGACGATAAAATCAGCCAGAACACTCAGTGTGCTCTGACCGCTCGATCCGTTTAGGCAACACTACTAAAGGTTTAGCATCATGGTAAGAAATCAACCACAAGAAGAAGAATATTGCAAATAATAAAGAAATGGACTTGTGAAAAATTAAAAGATATCACTAAGAAAAGGATTACTCAAGGATTACTTTACATAATGAAAAAGTGGATTATATAGTGCGAAGGTTTCCGAAAGGATTTTGTGAAATAATGCGAAAGTAATAATGAGATCGAAAGTATTTCAGAATAATTTCTGAAAAGTGAATTTTTTTTAAAGAGAAATTGTGATTGACACAGTTAAAAAATGAACCGATCGATTTAATATCGCTTAGAAAACGCTTATAAATCGAATTTTAGTTTAAATATTATAATAATAAAATTGCTATATATTTGGAATCAGTTGCTGATATTAAAATTGTGTATCTACTGAATTCTCCAGCGATGCTATGAAGAAAATCTATTTTTAAATTCAAAATTTGTTTCGTAATATTTATTTCAAAAATGGATCGTGACCGCCTAAATTGTGTTACGCAGTAAGGAGGTGTAATGCGATATACATAGCCAAATTGTATAAGAAAGAGACAGCCATATGTGCATAAGAATTTCCACTTGCATAACCATGTGGCACACATTACGATATTCGAAACGATGATGAAATTTCTTTGTAATACATTTTTTTTTGAAACAGCGGAAATATTTAAAAGTATTTAAGTTTTGAATAGTTTATTAATTGAATATTTACAGTTTTACAACAGTTTTAAATTGAAAATGTGATCCAATTTGGGCCTTATTACAATCAGTTCAAATGAAATATGAAACTTTTTTTAAGCAAATTTGCTATTTTTAAACTCATATCACAGACCTTCAGTAAAAAAGTCCTCTACCCTTAGTAAAGAAGTCCTCTAACTTCAGTAGTTATATTTTTTACAAGTTTTTCATAACAATTCAAATTACAATTGACTATCACAAATTTGCTCCATTCACATTTTAGGCCGATGAGAAGAAGAAGGTTAAGAAGAAGAAGACCAAGGAAGAGGGAGGTACTTCTGAAACCGCTTCTGAAACAGTATCTGAGGCGGCCACCCCTGCACCAGTTGCCACTCCAGCTCCTGCTTCAGCCACTGGATCGAAGAGAGCGTCAGGTGGCTCACGTGGCTCAAAGAAATCGAAGCGCGCTGGTTCCAGTGTGTTCTCCGTTTTCTCGCAAAAACAAATTGCCGAATTCAAGGAAGTGAGTTTGCTAATAATAAAAAAAGAAATCACATTCATTTTAAATGAAAACATAAAAACACATCTCTCATATGAGCAATATAATAGTAGAAGTGAACTATTCGAAAATCTAAAGTGACTTTCCAGAATATACACGCATCGAATCAGAAATGGCAACAGCTCCTAATACTTTTCCATTCCTTTCTTCACGCGCACTTTTCTCCTCTTTAGGCTTTCCAACTGATGGATGCTGACAAGGATGGCATAATTGGCAAGAACGATTTGCGAGCCGCTTTTGATTCCGTTGGTAAAATCGCTAACGATAAGGAATTAGATCAAATGTTGAGTGAAGCTTCTGGTCCCATTAATTTCACACAATTGTTGACCTTGTTCGCCAACCGTATGGCCACATCGGGTGCCAATGATGAAGATGATGTCGTCATTGCCGCTTTCAAAACATTCGATAATGATGGTCTCATCGATGGTGATAAATTCCGTGAAATGCTCATGAGTTTCGGTGAAAAATTCACAATGAAGGAAGTGGATGATGCCTACGATCAAATGATCATCGACGATAAGAACCAAATCGATACCGGCGCCCTAATTGAAATGCTCACAGGCAAGGGTGAAGAAGAGGAAGAGGAAGCTGCAGCATAAACAATAACAACACCAACCAAATGTTATGTTGTGAGCGATCAAGAAGGAGTACGCCGTCAAGGCAAATAGAAAAAAAAAATAATTAACTAAAAATAAAACCAAAAAAAAAACTAAAAAAATAATAAAAATCGTTTTTAATAATATATAAAACATATATCTTATATATCTTACATATATACAATTTACTCTTTAATCTTAAATATTTTTTCTTGTTTCATATGCATTGAAAGCACTAGAGTTTTTACGAAAAAAAAAAAAAAAAACTTTTAAAAACCTAATCTTAACATTTTATCCACAAAAATTACAAATTTTTATTATGCAGTGATAAATGAGCCATGAAACAAAAACAACAACAACAAACAACAACTGGTTTTAGCCATTTATTGTCAGATGATGCAACAACAACAACAACAAAACAACCAAATAACAAATTGTAACTATTTATTCTGTTTGATATTACTAACCATATATCGATTACGCAAAAGAGACAAACAAATCAAAAGAACATCTTGATAAAACACCATCAACCAGTAGTTAATTGTGTGTTAGTAGTTCATATATTATAAATAATTTTACACCGAAAATTTTTTAAAAAAAGAGCAAAAACTATAAAAACCAATAGAAAAAAAACAATCTATTTTATTTCATTCAAAAGAAAGAAATGCTTATGTCCACAAATAGAAATAGATTTTCCTAGGCGTGCTCTTGAGGAATCGATCTTGATTGAAACACTTATGTAGATACTGAGAAACTGCAAAGAGAGGCAGTTCAACCTCTACACAACCACTCAATCCCCACCCGATACACCCGTTTTCACAATCCGCACACAAACGCAACAATTTAATTTGTAAAATCAATAAAAATAATATAAGAAATAGAGAGAAATATTTTTGGGAAAGCAATTCAAAGGGAGACAGATTAAACTATAATACAAATATTTTAACGTTTTATTTTTCCCATATACAAGTTATATACATATGTATCTGTAGTGGAAAAGTTTCACACTCAAAAAAGTATAGTATTTTTAAAAAAGTACGTATTTATTTTTAAACATTTAATTAACAAACTTAAAAAAAAAACAAAATTAACAATTTACGAGTTACATTGAAGAAATTTAATATTTTGAAGAAGAGTTTCAAGTTTATACGAGATTTTTAACATTAAGTTTTAACAGTTCCAATTAATAATTCTAAAAACCAGAAAAATCCAAAGTCTTTACCATAACTACACTGTGCACACGCATGGCGCTAACACAACGAAAATCAGAAACTTAAGTTCTACAAATAAGAACTCAAGTTCTTATGCGAAATGTACATAAATATTTTGTTTTCTCGATTAGAATTGAACTTACCATGTTCTCAAGTTCATAGTTCGTCGCACTACCACAGATGCAAAATTTTATTGTATGTGGCAGAGTGTACATAAAGATTTACGTTTTTCGGTTGGAATTGAACTTTTCATGTTTCATTCTTGTTTCGAGAATTTCATTTTAGTGTTAAACAAAAGTAATCTTTACATGGCGTGTTCGAGATATATTTAATTATAGACACACACACACACACACACACACAAAAATGTGTCAAAAACAAAAAAAAAATATATATATATTTATTATACTAAAACAAAAACAAAAAAAACCTAAAATTTATTACATTATTAATATTTTAATTACTCTTTTTATGTATGTATTACAAGTAAAAAAAAGCAAATAGAAAAAGTCACAATTGATTTAAGAACATAAATCTCAAGAAATACTCGGAGACATTACAATATTTTGAATTTGACAATATCACATATATTGAAATTGTCAGCCTTATTTATTACTTACTTACTTACTTATTATACATAACTACATATGTAGTATATACTTAGACAAAAACTATATTTACATATATGGTATTTAAAAATAATATAATGAGCGGCAAAACCGAACGATGCTAATTACTATAAATTACTAACAAACATTTAATATTCATGCATTCACTAAATAATTCGTACTAACTTCAAACTATAATATTACACTCACTTAGACACTTGAACTTAAGTGAAACTAGTAAAGGAAAAAGGGAAAAAAGGAAAAAAAGAAAAAAGGAGAAAAGGAAAAAGTAAAGAAAACATCATACATACATACTTATGTATGTATAGGGCACTAGGAGTATTCAGAAAATAGAAAATTATAAAAAAAAATAAGAAAAAAATAAAAAACTTGAACCACACATTTTCTCTAGCATATTACAAGCCAAAGATTTTTAAATAATTACATACTTAATATCAATTTTTCTACTAAATGCTTACATATCTTTTAATGGAACACAAATTTTAAAATATATTTATTTATTATTATATACATTTATTGTTAACTAAATAGAAAGGAAAATGACAGCAAAAGTAGAGTAACCCAACACATTTTAGAATTCTTTATCTACATAGATTTGCTATTTGTATTTCAATTTTGTATTTCAGTTAAATAATAACTATCTTTTTTTTTTATTTATTTATTTTATAAACAATTTAATATGCAACAAAATGTTATACACCCAAAACACAAACAACGAACATATGAAAATTTTAAACAATACGAAAAAGGGGAAAAAATATTTTAATTAATAAAAATTTATATCATCTAAAATTTCAACTAGCAAAAATAGTATGAAAAGAAATATTGTTTAAAAATAATAATATTAATGATGACTTTTATAGTAAATCTTTAATGAGTTTCTAATAAAAACAGAAAAAGTCGTCTTTCAAAACACCACAATAAGAAAGGAAAAACCTTTGTTTCATTTGAAAACTTCTTAACTAAAAAATGTGTTCCCTTAAAATTTGCTAATTCAATTTACCATACTAAAAGATTTCATATTGCACACGGATATTAATACTGTAAATGTATGTTTAAGTGCACTTAGGCTATCTATATCTAAAATTAAGAGAAGACGTAACTAACCTCCATGAGCATAAGTTATCACTTGCAAATATTTTTTTTTTTTTTTAGTAATCACTATAGAAAAAACGAAATTGTAACAAGATCAAACTGATTGGAAGTACCATAAGTTACTAAGTATATCGAATATACATAATATAATATAATTTATTAGGTAGTGGCTACTAAGTACATTCAGAAAATGGCATATGGAGCTAACAATCTGATCTGTGTGTGCTTATAATACGTAAGCTATAGAACAAGAGGCACATGCTAAGAACATAGGATCTAATTTCAAAATAAGCGCAGATCACAAATAGCCTAAGCCTAAATAATCAATGTGAAAATAGCAATTATGTATATGTGAAATTTAGTTCCTGAAAGGTTTACTGATCTATCTTAACATAAATTTAGCTCTAACCCTTTGGACAGAAATGGATTTAAAAGGTCAACTGCTATTATTCAAATAATTAGTAATCTGAATTATTTGAATATTAATAATATACCTGAAACTGTGGCCAAATTTTAGGACACTTAGTCACTAATTGCTGTAGTATTATATAGAAAAAGAGCAACTAAAAGTATTATACAGAAGTTTTTCAAAAATTTGCAGTAGCATATTTTTCATTCAATGGTATTGTTAGTCAGTTTACTGAATTAAACAATGGCATCAGTCGCCATTGCTATGCGCGCGCTGACGCCCTGAAAAATTAAGATATATAGTATTCTGGAACCTTGCAAACGAAGATCCAATAACCAACTCAGATAAAGAGACGAAAATGTAGGTGGATATGACGCTTAAATACTATATACCAAATCGTCGGTTAATAAGCAAAACTAGCTAACTGCTATTTTGGAGAAAACAATGAGATTCTTTAATAAATGAACATAAAATACGTATGAAGAAATTCGGAAAATTTGATATTTATTTACTATTAAATATAAAAGAATAAGTTAGAAAAATAGTTATATAAAGACTGGTAATTGTATGTTTGTAGTGTTTTTTATGATTTTCCCGTGCCAAGTTCTATTTTTGTCTGTTAGCTCTTGGTGAATGGAACGTTATTGTGACTTTTTTTTCCGATTACAGCGTTTGCTTCCTTGTGGGTGTCAGTCGAACGTTGGCTTTTTTAGAAACTGTTTACAGGTAAGGTATTAAGAAAAAGATGTAAAACTTCTATCTCATTCGTACTACCTTAATTTTCTTCATGTCTCTTTCAACAAGTTTAAAAAACTTGGGAAACCTACAAGAGTAAAATTTGCTTATGAAAAGCTTCGGATTCGGCATAAAACAGTATGTTCACTCATGTTCAAATATAACACGAACAACATAGGTGGATGCGAAAAGCTCGTCCCTCCATGGGCTGTTGTGACATTTAAAGAAGAAGAATTCTCAAAAAAATGCTTTACTAAATTTCAACAAATTCACTCGGCCCATAGAAACATTTCAGTATAAGCAAAATAAAAATGCTCCCGATTTTAATGACTTTTACTCCGGAGCTACCTCATGGAAAATTTTAAGATCTTAATGACGGCCAAAAATGTATTATTTGACCCAAAAATCCATGGTACCCAAAATTTCTATAAAATCGTTCGGCCCACAATTGGCGCTCCAGTGCAATGGAATGTAGCGCATACCTTACACATAGCGCAAATATATTGATAATAATATCGCTGTGCGGTACGGGTCATTACCATATTCCTTAGATTTTGTTAATTTTGTATAAATCAATTTGGCATATGTAAAATATGCATTTTCATACACTAGAAATGCACTAGAAAAAAGCAAATATATGCAAGACATAAAAGTCCTTGCCCTAGTTTCATCATATATTGCCGTTTGTTTACATTGATCTTCTCTCAACATTTTTTCGAGTCATTCACAGGTGCACTTACATATACCGGGTAACTAATATATACTTAATATATACTTATATCCAAACGGGGCTCGTAGCTTTCCGATATTTCACTCTCTTTGGTCCGTCGGTCCTCTTCTCAAGTCTATTAAATTAGCCAATAAGCCAAACTACCTTGAGGAAGCAAAGATATCTTGAGTAGCAGAGCACACTTGTTGTATTACCAGACTCACTTGGACAATTAGACATACTACACAGCTACTCAACCTTAGCAGAAATTCCATCGGCATAACAAGTTCGGTGGTCACGGGACACTTCTTAATGGGGACTCATACTGCAAGATTACGGTTTGCATTCAACGAGTTCTGTTAAGGTTGTGCCTCTGAGGAAGAAAAAAAAACAGTTCTACACTTGTTGAACACCCATCTTTAGCTAGGAGGAGACTAACATTTATAGGCTCAGCGTTCTTCACAAGTCTATCCGAGTTATCATCCATAAGTATCAAGGACTTAGCTAGATTCATTAGCGAAACCTCATGGTTTTCCACCCCGTAAAAGGGGGCAGTCGCGTCATATTGTGTTATCACAATGAGCCATTAATTGTTCTTCAAAAGATTATAACTGGAATAATAATAACTGGTTTAAAAAAAGCATTATTTCGTGTAGCTAATGCCGTCAATACTCAAAACGGATACGGATGAAGTCTAAATTATGAGAAGTCAATTTTTAAAAAACACTTAATTTGCTTATGTATATATTATATTATAAGTATTAAGTATATAAATCATAAGTAAATGTAAATGGGTTCATTTGTTTCATTCTGCATTTGAATTATTTAAAAACATAATACATACTTTCATAATGTCATAATAATGGGCAAGTATATGTATGTAGTAGCTTCATAGCTTGTTACCACTCAACACTTTCTATTCGTCTCTCGTACATAAAAGATATTTGCTTCGTCTGTTTACAAGAATCTGCTTGGAAACAATTTCAAATATAAAAATATTGTCATTATGTATGTACTTTACCATTTCATACAAGGTTTATTGTACCGGCTTAGATATGGTACAAACAGTTAACATACTACACCACACTTAGTCAGCTGAATGAAAACAAAACATGTTTGCAGTGCGGACAATGCTCAAAACAAAGAATGTAAAGACACGACTGAGGTAAAGATGAAAAGCTGTTTTCACCACCTGTTTGTATTCTGATAACCGAATTCACCATAAAGTTTATTTAAGTAAACCTACAAGTATTTAAGCTAACTCTTGCAGGCCTTCAGTGGTTTAGTTAAAGCAAGACTTGACTTCAGTTGCGTACGTAGCTTTGAGGCAAAACAAGGTTATGTAGCGTCGTGAATACATATGTACGTATGTAGAAAATAATGTGAAAGTGAAATTATTTTCAGTGTGTATAATTATTTTCCATGAATACTTGTTAAAAATTTGAAATGTGTGTATATACATAATTTTTGTAGAATAATATTTTTAACAACGATACTCAATTAAATTGCCAAAGAAATATTTATAAATATGAAGTGTTATGATATGTTTCGCATTATCTCAGTCATCGTTGCTTTGATTACGTCACAATATAATGGTGGGTATTTTGGAAATGTTTTAGAAAATATGGACAAATATTTTGGTTGATTGAAAATTCAGATTTGTATGCAATTGACTGGAATAAAAATTGAAGAAAATGTTACACGCGATATTTTCTTCTTTTTCTTTTGCAATATCTCCTGAGTTCAATTCAACTCACTGAGGTAGCTGTGGTGAAAATAAATAATCGCATAGATATATTGTATTTTTCGCTATAATCTTTTTATTTTTAATTTGAATATTTAATACTTGTTTACGCTACATGCTGCCGGTACTGCTAATAAGGTTTTAAACTTTGTTGTGCCGGTTTTCGAAAGATATAAATAAATAAATAAATAAATAAAAAAAATCTACTACATATATGAAAAATGCCTTGGTATTAATTTGTTATAAATTCTGATTTGCTTACTTTACTTTACTTTTAATGGCACAACAGCCCATGTAGGGCCTAGGCCGAGCTTTTCGCTTTTCGCATCCACTCATGTTGTGCGTATTGTATTTGTACATGAATGGAAGGGACCTACAGTTTAATGCCGAATCCGAACGGCGAAGTGAAAAGCTTTTCATAGCTTGTAAGTTTGCCATTGCCTGCCAAGAGGTGGTGCTGTGTAGAAAAATTATTTTTCCCACTTTTTTTTTTTTTTTTGATTTTGCCTGTGCCTAGATTCGAACCCCAGACGCTCTGCGTAGCAGTCCTACGTATTACCACTACGCCACGGCGACCAATCTGATTTGCACGACAAATTATTCAAGGTCTTTCCTTTGGTTTTGATAATGAAGGTTAGCATTGAGCTATTGTTTCAGTTTAAATCGAGTTAAGCTGATTGATTCGCCTTGCCACCACTCATACTATCTTTACCATACTGCATGTAAAGGGATGAGGGCTTTGCGTCACCGGCCGAGGGGGGATCTCGAGGGAAGTTGAAAGTATCGTGTATAAAAAAAGAAAGGCCACAGTAAGCGTTCTTACAATATTTATTGAAATACGAATGTAATTGGGGCGTACCTTTTCCACCTAGATTTTCCTTAGTGCTTTGAGTAGCGGCTTCGGGTAACGGGTCTTCTAAATGTTGGGTTGGTTGCTGCAGTGGACGTCGTTTCTTCTCGGCTTCTCGATTAGTAATACCAATTCTTTAAACATTTCTGTAAAATGTCTAAAGATTGACGAAATACCCCCGCTATTCTCTTCAAACTTAATGAAAGGAAAATCGAGCTGGCAAGGGTTGCCAGGATTACAAAAAATGAACCTAAACCTAATTAACATAAAAATTTAACTTAATTCTTTTGCTTTTTAATTCGTAAACAGTTTCGGCACAACAATTGGTTGCGTATCTCTCGCAACATGGCCTTCATGGTGAGATATCATTCAGTCAAGTCGATGCTAAAGTTGTTGAGATAACATCGACACTTGAAACCACATTACAATACCCTGATCAAATGTGGAGCTGGAGTGCACATAAGTATCCAGTAGATTATAGTAATGTCGATCCCGATACACGTTGTGATGTGGGCGTATTAGGCGAGGAAATTGTGAATTTTAGCCAAGAACTTGAATATCTTGTATTGCCCGCAAATAGCACTACAACTTGGTATAAAAATATGCAATTGATTGGTGAGTTTAATTTAATTTCACTGCAACGTAAAGTCGTCTCTTAAATTTGCATATAAATTGTATATGTATTAACAGGTGAAAATGGTATTTGGGGTAAATCGTTATTATTAATCGAGACGAATTTGAATACACGCATTTGTGCTACAATCACCACCTTACAACAATCTGTTGAGCATATGGCAGAGGCCAGATTTAGTTCACCCGTTGCTGGTTCAGTGTACTTCCGTTGGCTCGCACCTTCCGCCGGACATCATGGTGACACGCTCATCTATTCCGATCTGTATCATATACGGTCACAAGATGAGGATAGTGATGCAGACCCGGCTACAAAACATCACTGGAAAATTTATGTTACAGATATTTTGAAAAACGATCATCATCGCACTGAAGATAATTGCAATTTCCTACAACTTGTCTTCGACCCGAAGGGTGACGGTGAAACACATGGTATTGGAGACCTGGATGTCAGGTTGGGTAAGTTACGCGTAGCGAAAAACGCGTTGGATTCACCACAACGTGCTGTCTTTCGTGATGAAAAATTGGTATTGCTGCCATCAGATTTGAATATACCGCACCGTACTTTGTATTTGGTGTTGTTCGATAATATTCACAAGGAGAATTTTTTGGCATGCACCAAAATAAGGCGTGTCAAACCCTTGAATTTTAAGTGAGTGCAAACAAAATTTTTTAATTTTTGTAAATAACACTTTCAGAATACGTTTGTATTTGACGCCATTGAATAAGTGATCAGCAGTTTGAAGCTTTTCTATATGAAAAAATTTCGCTTATTCAATCCATTCTCCTTTGTAACTCTTTTAGATCGTTTATCAACTCGGGCGGTATAAAAGGAGAAGTAGTGCTCACACAACGCTCCAAATTCGATCCCACCTTCCTTAATTTTACACTCGCCTCAGCAGGTGCTAACAAGACATCACAGCATGTTAGCCTTAAGTTTGCCGAAGATGTCGCCGCATTTCGTATACACACTCTGCCGCCTGTGCCACACAAACTTGGTCTGCCCGATTACTGCAATTCAACAGGAGATATTTATAACCCATTAAACATCGAGCATAAAGGAATTCCGCCGCCCGGTTTTGGGACACAAGATCAATATCCAATTGGTGATCTGAGCGGAAAATTACAAAGTCGAAATAGGGACTATTGTCACAATTACTTGCTGCCGAATGGAAGCTCAGAATTGAGTGGCCAATATTGGGATGTATTCCTACCGCTACAGGGTCAGCACAGTATTGGGCATCGCAGTATTGTGATATACACATACAATCGCACAAATATCAATAGTATCACGGCAGTACAATGGGGTTGTTCAACTATTAATCATTATGAGAAAAATGGCATCTATCAGAAGCCCATGTTTACGGCACAAGTGCTCTTTCGCTATCCCATCGTTGGACGTGTGCTATTCCGTCAGCCAGCTGAGGAGCCCTGGCAGGATACTGCTGTGATATTTGAGTATTTGATACATGCAGATGGTTCAACGCAGAATAATTCTGTCGGCCATCGTTGGGCCATACATAGCAGTGCACCTGGAAAGGATTTTTACGACTGGCAAAATCGTTGCATATCCACAGGTGGAGTTTTCAATCCATACAGAGTGGATTGGAGCGATCGAGCTCGTTCTGATGATGGATATTGCAAGCCTGTTTTGCCGGCTATGTGTCAAATGGGCGCATTGGATGCACGTGCTGGCACTTTGAATATTGCCGGCAGAACAAAGGTAGCATCCTTTAGCCGTTTAATGTTCACCGATACTAATTTGCCATTATCCGGACGGTATAATATCTTGGGGAAGTCTCTGGTAATTTATGATGACTTTGGACCGAAAGCTAGAGGCGAACGTTTGGCGTGTTCGGCGTAAGCGTGACAGGTATATATATCCATATATCGATATAAAATTTTTCTTCTTATTATTTTTAAAGAATAAGTGGACATTATCGCCGTAAAGTAGTGGCGAAAGAATGGTATGCCAATGGTGATGAATTGAGTGTCGGTGGAAAAGTTGAAATTACACAACAATCGGAATATGATATGAGCAATGTAGAAGTACAACTGAAGGGTCTAAGTGAGAATAGTGGTTATCGTATTCATATGGTAAATATCTTATAACCCTACCAGAGACTGTCTGTAAATATGTCAGTAAGTAAATATTTAATTTGTTACAGACCCCCGTTGAAGCTAATTTAGAATTTCCTTGTGAAACTTCTACCCTCTATGAAGTATGGAATCCGTTCAACATCAACATCAAATCGTCGCCCCCTCCCAAGCAAGGCTCGACAGATCAATATGAAATGGGTGATCTGAGTGGTAAATTTGGTACACTAGACGGTTTAACCCAATACGAGGAAGCTTTCAATGATACGAGCTTACCACTCTTTGGGCTATATAGCATCATTGGACGATCGGTAGTGATAAATAAGAAGAAGAAGAATGCACGTTGGGCATGTAGTACGCTCGAGCGTGGTTACAGTCCCAGTGAGGCTAGAGAACTTAGAGCAATTGCTTCATTTCATCATCCCACCGGCTATGCCTATGGCTATGTAAAGATGACACAATTGATACACACCGATGGCAGTCAATCGGAAACAGTTGTTGAAATTAAATTAAGGCATCCTGGTAAAAATGATCGTAATATGGTAAAGAATAAAACTAAGGGAGTAATTTTTTCCAAAAATATTTACAGTTCTTTTTCTTAGACCTATAATCACAATTGGCAGATCTTTGTCAATCCGGTGGGTGTCGATGCAGCTGTGAAGCCGACTGCAACTCGCTGTGTTGCAGGCGGTTATGTTTGGAACCCGTATTACACACAACTGGCAGATCCTTTAAATGTAAGTAGGAAGTTTTACGCATGAATTCATTTAAATTCTATTCCTATTTCCTATTTTCGTAGCGCGATTTATATGAACAAGAATGTGGTCCCAATAATCCATTGCGTTGCTATGTCGGTGATCTCGGTGCACGTTTGGGAACTATTGGTATGTTGTAAAACTTTTTACAACTAGATACTCACACAGATATTGAACACATTTCTCCCTTTACAGATCTCGGTGGCAAACGTGTTGTTAGAATTGACTCGAATTTACCACTTGAAGCACCTGTTGGAGCCGTAGGTCGTTCACTGGTCATCTTTGGTCAGGACAACTCAAATGAGCGTTTCGCTTGCGCTAATATTGAACCTGATCATAATGTCATCAAGTATATAAATTTGCAGAAACCGCCACGATTTGTTGTGTTAGTTCGTTATCTGAGTTATTACAACCTCGTAGCTCAGAGACCAATTTCATATTCCGATTTCTTTATTTACAGCGCTCAATTTCTCGACGAACTACGCAGTGTTATGGGTATCCCCGAGTGGATGTTAGATGTGGACGCACGTAAAACTAAGGAGCTACATGGTGGTTCCTGTATACAAATGATAGTGCATTTCAAGGGCCCCATTGCACATAAATTGGAATTGGTAATGAATAAAATTTAACTGATTTAACTGATAAACTGAAATATAATTTTTATACAAACCATATTTTATAGGACATGTCACGCCTTATCGCTGCTGGACGTTTAGAGGCTCCCAGTCTTTACATACCTGGTTTTGTTAATCAAAAACGCAAGACAATGATTTCCTACAGAACTTGTGGTGTACGTGATCCAACTGAGAAACGTAAGCATCGAGTGATATACCATACTACTTACATAGTTTAGGGTATATCATAAATATTAAAATTTCACAATTAGTTTGTAACTGATGAGTCGGCAAGTGGGCTGGGAAGAATTAGTGCTGATACTTATTCTTCTATTGTAAATTACTGATCAAATATTTAACCCATTTCTGATGATTTGATTTGAAACTTACTTAGTTACTTATTTTCAACATTGCTCTGAGCGTCTATGCAATATTAAGTGACTTTATCGAAAAGATGTGACAATTCCTTTTTACTATGGCATCTCCCATTGACATAATATTTATGAGCATTATATTTTATTTTACCTTTTTGTAACTTACAACTCTCTACTATTCTCTATTTCCATAGGTACAAAGATCTTCAAAAGTGGATTTTCCTCTAGGTCATTATCAAATCATCTCCAACCAAAGTTTTTATTGTTAACATTTACAATATTAGTGAATTGGATGTACTTGGTATTTTGAAAAACCTGCATTGTAAATACTTAATTTTTAAATATTATCCTTCAATACTCTCATATCTCTATGTATTTAAAATAAATGTTTTATAAAACATTTTAAAAACTAAATATACATTTTATTGCGATATCACAAATAAAAATGACAAAATAAATGTATAATTATATATTTTGTACACCCTACACTACATGCAAGGTATATTGGTTTTCAACAACTAAGTAACATTGATTTCCAAAGCAAATCGTGTTTATATTTGCGGTTTATTGCGATATTTTGTGCAATAAAACTGAAAATTGGTAAGTATTTTCTTCAGAAATATATATTTTATTTCTGAGATAAACAAAGTCGGTCAAGTGAGAGTGGTATCTTAAGGGGAACTGGGTTCTTCAAAGCATAAACGGTATACAAACCAAAATTTACAACACTTGATTTATGTAGACTTTAAGATACTTGCAGCAATTCATGTTAGGTACATAGTAAGTACAATATGTATGTAGGTATGTAAATCAATTTAGATATTTTAGATTAAATATTTTAGATATGGCTAAGGTAGTAAATCTTGGGTATGCAAAGTTCGGTTTTGATCGACTGCATGAAAATAAAATATGTAGTATATATCAACAAAAATTGTGTGACAAGTTTGTACAATGCTCGGGCTGTGCTCGAGTACAAGATTTAAGAAGAAATTTTTTAAATATGTTTTTCAATGTAAGTATGTATTACAGTTCCTGATTTGTGCAAATGTATTTAATAAGCATGTGATAAATATGAATTAATCATGAGTAAGTATGTATGTCGCATAAACAAAAGAAGCCAGATGATGCTATCTGGTAAGAAGAATTAAATACGAAAAGTAAAGCATGTTTATGGTATGAGAAGATATCGAGCGGCACATTAATATCAGTAAATAGTACACCACTGACTGTCAGCTGTCAAACTGCAGGTGGTCGCTACACATTTGTCCGAGTGCGCAGTCGCTGGAAGTGAAGTGATGTGTGCAGCATTTTCATAACGTATCGATTAAATTGAATTAAGATTCTGTTATACATTTTTATGTTTTTGTTCTTTAGGATGTGTAAGTGGTGCACAAAAAACAAATTAAATAAATAAAAATCGGCAAAAAAAGAAACAAAACGAAATCATTGAACAATGCAGCAATTCTTTGTAACGGTACTGCTCGGTTTAGTAGCTGTAACATGCTGCAGGGCCAATTTAAGTGGACCTTATTTATTTTGGGGTCACGATAAAGTCCTAAGCCTACAACCAAAAGCTCTAGTCGAAGCGAATGAAGAAGATTTAACCAATTTGTTCAAGGACGCTAAAGCAATTGTAGTCTTCATACGTAATAATACACAAAATCGGCTAAGTCCTACGACATATCCAAAATTTCAAAAGTTAATTAAGAATAACGTTTGGACCTATATGCCACAGCGCTCTTTAAGTGTTGAACCATTTAATTATAATGCAAATATTGAGGTATGTAGAAAAGACATTTTGTGTAATGTAACCCAACATATTTTTTACCTCTTCTGATTTTTCGTTTTTCTTTTTCTTATATTTATTTTTGTTAAAAGATTATAAATTTAAGTGATTGCGCTGATGAAGCTGACGAAGAAGTCGTAACTGGTTTTAATGATGCCATTACCATTTATGGCGATGGTGAAGTCTTGGCTATACTGGCATATCGTGAAGAAGAACCACATTTTCTAGCAAAACGTGAAGCAGCGGGTGAACTGGGAACAGCCGAATCCCAAGTTGAAAGTGAAGATGAGTCGCGTGCGACAACTACGTCGCAAACACCAACCACAAATGTCGTTGAAGAGACAGAACAAAGTTTCCTTTATGTTGCTGATAGTAAGTTTAACTCACTCCTGAATGAGGGATAAATTATATATCATATAATGAAGTAGAAAGTTTGTGCATTCTTAATGAGCGGTTAACCCTTCCTGAGATTTTGTCCTCATATAAGGATAATAGTTTAAAATTTAAATACATTTTTTTTATATAGTATTTGGGGTCAAAAGCTTCTCGATTGAAGGGTCAAATATTTTTCCCTATGCTCACAGAATACATGCATTTGGGAGGGTTTTTTTTTGTCATCATTGTCAATACTGAAGTTAATTAAAGTCGCTATTTTTGATGAAATAACAACTGTAGTGTTACAACATTTGGTGTTAGTACCTTAAAAATTCATGATTTACGATTAGTAAGCAATTTTCTCGAAACAATTTTGATTGTGAACTACTATTTATAAAGAAGAAGAGTTATTTTCTTTATCGAGTTTAGTGCTGCAGACAGGATATAATTAGTGAATTTGTTAAAAAACAGAAACTGATGGATATGTTTAATAGAGTGACATCTCTTTTTGAAAAGAGGGGTTCATACAAGATATCTGACATATTTATTTATTTTTTTAAGCGTACAAAGGTCCCCTTTGCAATTTTTGCTATCTTTTCCTTATCTTTGCAATTAGAAAAAAATTTAACTTTAAATTATATAAATGTACATAAATTATATCTAAATTGGCCAGTCCATAATGGGGTCTCCAATACAAGAGAAAGTTTAACTTGTCTCAACTTTTTACTAGCCTTTGGTCCGGCCCCTCTCAGGAATAATTTTTGGCTATGCGTATAACCGCCCGAGTGAAAATTCTCCCAGAAATTAAAAGAATAATTCCCCCAAAAAAGTGGAATTTTATTCATAGCCCGCTTTTAATAAGTATTGCAAAATATGTACTTTTTGAGAATTTTTTATCTTGAAGGCACACTAAGAAACTGAGAAAAATTCTCATATTTCGTATTCATACGCGCTAACAACATTCCATTATAGCCATGACGTGGTCGCTGTGGTGTAGTGGTAGTGCGTTGGACTGCTGCGCAGAGTGTCCGGGGTTCGAATCTCGGCACAGGCCAAATCAAAAAGTAGAAAATATAATTTTTCTACGCGGCACCACCTCTTGGCAGGCAATGGCAAACCTACAAGAGTAAAAATTGCTATGAAAAGCTTTTCACTTCGCCGTTCGGATTCGGCATTAAACTTTAGGTCCCTTCCATTCATGTACAAATATAACACGCACAACATGAGTGGATGCGAAAAGCGAAAAGCTCGGCCTAGGCCCTCCATGGGCTGTTGTGCCATTAAAAGTAAGTAAGTAAGCGCGAGTTCACATATGTAATAAACAAAAAATAGTCATAGTAATAATAGGTTGTTGAAGGCCCGGCTGGGAGGCGGTGGAGCTTTGTAAAATTTTAATATAATACATACTATATATATTAGGCCGATTCACCGTCTATGGCAAAAAAGACCCTAGGTGGTCTTGAAATACCGTCCTTGTTATTTGATGTCCGATCGTAGTATGTATATCGCTTGAATGTTCTCTAGGAGTACCACCTTTTGTCTTCAGGTATTATTGATCTCTGACGTAATCTTCGACTCGTTGTTAGTTTTGTGAAATTATCAATATCAATTTTGACTTTGGGATCATATGGTTTCTGCTGTTGCCCTTTAGAATAGTTTTTTAAAGTTAAAAATTTTTTGTTTTTACAGAAAATAAAGCCGTTCTGATGGTTAATGCTGCACCAGTCCTTAACATTTCAAATGCCAAAGAGCCCCTCAAACTTGTCGAGCATCAAAAAGCAATAACTTTCGATGATCAATCAGCTAACAAACATTATGGACGTTTTATAATCATATTTAGTGTTGATGAAGAGAAATTATTTCTACGTTTTAACTTTACGCTGATTCGTGGAACATGGGCTATGAAAGAGGTGGAAGTGGAATATAAGGAAATTAAGAAAGTATTGCCAATTGTGGGTACGGCACACAATGTGCCAAGTGCACCACTGAAATTCTCGTATCGCTGCTCAGCACATCAAATGTTGTTTAGAAGTGGAAACGACAGTTTGGTGCTCAGTGATTATCAGGTGATGATAATTCTGATATTGCAATATACATACATAAATTATATCATCTATAATTTCTAATATGGTTCTTTGACAATTTTTTCGCTATAGGTTCAACCTTGGTTGAATGGTTCTACGAAATTTGGTGATGTTTACGATTGCATTAATTTTACATCACCAGCAATTTGGTCGGGTGTTTTAGTTTCACTATTCCTATGCGGTATATTATCTATTGGTATATTAGCTCTAATGGATATTAAGGCGCCAAATCGTTTTGAAAGCTCACGTAGCAAGCAATTGTCATTCTTTGTGCAGGAGTAAACAGTCGATGAGCAGAGTTGCAGTAATTGCAACGTTTGCAGCAACTCTTTCACTTTCAGAGAGTAACATGTTCATAATAATAACTTATAGCAGAATTAATCCGTTTGTTTTCTTAACTCTCGCTATTGAGTTTTTTCTTTTACATTTACTTTTCATTTTAGTATTTATGTATTTGTATTTGTTCTATTTATAAGGGAATATCTTGCAGCACAAGATTTCAATGGCATTGAAATGTATACTTAAGTGTAATAAATGTTGAACTTAAAAAAAACATATGAGAAGTTCTAATAAAAAAGCATAAGAATTAAAATATTTATCTATTTAAATAAGAGTGTTTCTTGAAAAACTAAGCCTCACTGAGATGCTCTTAGAAATATGTAAGCATGGCTTACCTTAATCTCACTGTACACCTTTTAAGACGTCTGCATTAGAGTTAATATGTGATATTGCCCTATAATAGGCAGTATTAATATGTACTCAGTTATTGCACACAAAAAATATAGTAGTCTAATTAGCTTCTAAAAAGCACTCGTAAAAGAAAAACATCAAAAAGTAAATCATACTTCTACGTACTCACATGCAGCCTCGCTGTAAGCGATTTTACTTTCTAATTTTTGCATACTCTTACACACACGCATACTCTCACACACTCCCATTTTTAAGTTGCCTTTTTTAGCCTACATGAAACTCATACTCGAATACAAAAAAAAGTGAAAAGACGCCAAAACTAAGAAAAAATTTGGAAAAGAAGTAATTCTCAAAATATGATAAAATCGAGAGGAGTTTTTTTTTTGTGTGTTGTTGTAGAAGCACAAACTGCTTCTACAACTTTTACAAAATCAAAAAAAAAAATTGTATTTTTCCACTTTTTACTTGTTATTTCTACTGATAAGTGCCAAAGGAAAATGAAATCTCCAGAAAGGCAGGAAATTCTGGTTGAAACTTGCACCGAAACTACATACCTACCTGCTGCATTCAGCTTAAATCAATACAGACCAAATTACTTTCGTTGTCGTTTCCATAAACTACATAAGTAAGACATATCATCTGAATGTACAAAAAACGCTTATAACACACTCGCTCAAGAAATGCATCCATTGAATCCACGTAAACGCGAGATGCTTTCAATGGTTACAATTAAAATCTAATCAGAAGAAATGTGCGACGGACGAGCCAAAATTCACACTCAAACCATTTTGCGCACAGACAGTTGCACAGCAACTTTAAACACTTGACTGGAGGCATAGCAGCAGCCACCAATTGAAAAACAAGTTACTCGCAAGTAAGCAGTAGAGAGTTGCTGCGCGATTTATGTTTCAATTGGCCAAATTCAATTTGACCAAGTTACTGTACTGTGTGTGGTTACTGCAACTTGATTGTATTGTTGTTTGCTGCTGATATTTCTGTGCTTGCTATAAGTAAACAGGCATCATTTCTTTCAACCTTCTATTTATATTCTCGTACATGCTCATAATGATGATGGCCAAGTCGCGTGTTTTATTATTCTGGCGTTTATTTGTATCTATCAATTCTATTGCAACGGGATAAGTTGTTAGCTGCTAGCAATGTGCCACCCATTTAAACCGTTTTGTTATTGTCGTTGATTTCTACATAAATGGAAATAACCGAAAGAAAAGTTTTCGAAATTGATGTCTATAAGAAATTCTTTTTGAAGTCTTTTAAAATTAAAGTGTTTTTGATAATCATCGTTTTAGAAAACCCATTGCTGAAGAGATTATTGCTATATCATCAGTAGCTTTTAATTGACGTCATTTAAATAATAATAATAAAATAGGTGTAAGAACTTTGTATCTACTACTCGATTCTAGTAGTAGATAGCTCTAGTAATAACAGTCTGGCGAATTCGTGATTAGCAAACAAGCTATGATTTAATGAAGGTAATTATTTTTAGAGCATCTTGGTTAAAATACCTCTTAATGTCCAAATTACATTCATTCCAGGAAAAAGTAAGGTGCTTCTGCTTGTTTAATTGAGCACCAAAAAAAATTTCCCAGCCCTTCTGCTGTATAACTTTAAAAGAGTTTTGAATCAAAAAAGGGTACGATTGCCATTTTGTTTCCCATGGGTTTTCTGAAAACAGAAATCGATAAGACCCCAAATTTATAGTTATTTTAACCCATTTTTGTTTAATATTAACCGACAAGGCTGTGGAGCATGGCTTTATTTAACGGGAGCTAGAGCCGTCAATTTGAATTTTTACTTTAAATAAATAAAATTGGAAGTTACTCTTCATCAATATTGTATCCGCGGTTTGTGGCGTTGGTACGAAATCTGGCAAAACTCATTCGATTATGTCAAGAGAACACATGTTTGAAAGAAGGTAACATTTCAGGAAACATTGTGCGTGGAGACAGTTTTGGTAAAATGAGTGAAATATTAAGTGATGTTTTATTACTAAAGAAAATGTAAACATGCCGAAAATTAATACGGTGAGGATGCTGTGAGTGAAGTCCAGAGCCAAAGATTCAAAGATTCACCGAAAGATGAACTGAAAGTCACTGAAAACCCCGATGAAATTATGCAGCTGGTAGACCAAGGTCGACACGCAAGCTGTCAAGAGATAGCGGAGGCATGAAACTTCAACCACATGCCAGATTTGTGAGTACCAACGGTGAGCGGATACTTTTTATATAATCCAATAGTAGAACGAAATACATTTAAATAAATTTCCACAAGTATTTTTTTCATGCCTCTCAATGGTGGCCTCTCCTTAAGCCTGTACTTAAGACAATTCCATATTGAGCTTTCGCTCTTTAGCGTCACCCACTTTCTGTATTCCTCCCTGATAATCAGGTTTTCCCCCCTTACACCGCTAAATGGTTCTGGGAAGGAAGAAGGTAGCCGCTGTAGTTTTCCTTGTTGCATCATTTGCTTTTTTACTTCCTCTATCCACATGCTCTGTGAATCAATAAAATGCTGTACATTGTTGTTTCTGCTAAAATTTGTAAGATAACGACAGCAGCATGCGACAGCAAGAGAGTAACCACAGAAAGTCTTTCAATACAATTTACTAACCCACAATACAATTGGCATTGTCTCTATGTTCATATTTCCTCAATAATAAAAATGCAAATGCTATGCGAAACTTCCCAACAGCTGGGAAGATGAAGTCGAAAAGAAAATTGCAGCAGGAAATGCCAAACAACCAGGCACCAATTGTATGCCATTCATCATAGTAGCAGTTTTACTTTTACACATTTGATTAACAACAAAAATGTGCTAATGCTAAGTAAGTAAAAAGAGTTGGTACGTACACACACCAACACATTGCATTAAATTCTGCATGTGTGCGTAACTGCGCGCGTTTACGATTAATACCACAAAGCCACACACACGCAATGGATTAATTGAAATTAAAATCAGCAGTCAGTCGTCAGGTGATGTAAAGGAAATAAAGGAAACATTTTTGGTTTTTTCTTCGTATTAATGCGTGACTTTCTATAAAAGTGGAGAATGTATGAGTGTGATTGTGTGATTTAACGATGATGATTTTTATTAATTTGAGCATAGCTTGCAATGTCAGGCCGATTTGTCTAACTCTGATCAAACTTTTCTTTTTGTCTGTCTGTTTTTAAGCAGCACAATTTATTTTCAAAAAGAACGTTATCTTTCTTCTAGTGACTGCTTGAAATGGTTTTCGATTGATCTTGAAATTATATAGTACAAAAGTATTATTTTTTTAAAGCATGTTTTTACAGTTTGCTTGAGATAAGCTAGCGAGCACAAACTACAAAAATATTATAGGGAAATACTGTTATGAAAATACTGTGCGATATTGTGGTCGCTGTGGCGCAGTTGGTAGTTGGGTTGCTACGCCGAGTGTTCAAGAGTACCGAGAGTTTGGTACAGGAAAAATCAAGATATGTATAAAAAACTATATTTTTCTCTTGGCAGGTAATGACAAACCTCACTTCGCCGCTCGGATTCGGCATAAAACTGTAGGTCCCTTCCATTCATGTACAAATATAACAAGCGCAACATGAGTTGTGAACATGAGACGTGAAAAGTTCGTCATAGGTCCTCCATGGGCTGTCGTGCCATTAAAAGAACACGAAGAAGACAGAATGAAAAATAAGGGTAACAGCCACTCCTACTTCCCATACAAGTGAAATATCAAAGAAAATAGTGAAGAAAATTAAACTAAATTTGCTACACTCAGTTAAAAAAACTTTATAAATTTCGGAATCATACCTACTTATACTTCCCATCAAATTGTATAATTATTATATACAGAGTCAGGCTGATCAAAATAAAAATATTTGACGCAAAAACCATATCAATTAAACGCACTGTTGAATGCAAAAAGGTGTTTTATTTTAGAGGGTGTGTAAGGTATATAAAGTTCAGCCATGCTCAAACTTTGCTTTCGGAATATTTTATTCCACTTGGAAACATATCACTGACGTCGTTGAAGTACCGCTGCCCGACTATGAGGAGGTCTTAACAGCCATCGCTCGGCTGAAAAACAATAAAAACAAAACGCCTAGCTATTGGAACCTCAGCGTATTCTGTCCAGTCCATATGAAAGGTGATTCCACGATCTGTGTCAGTTACCGTGGGATAAGCCTTTTCAACATTGCATATAAGGCTCTATCGAGCGTACTGTGCGAAAGACTAAAGCCCATCGTCAACAAACTGATTGGACCTTATCAATGTTGCTTCAGGCCTAGTAAAACCTCCATCGGCCAGATGTTCACACTACACCAAATTCTGGAAAAGAAGCGAGAAAAACATATCGACACCCACCATCTATTCGTCGATTATAAAGCCGACTTCGATAGCACGATCAGGGATCATTTGTACGCCGCAATGTCTGATTTTGATATCCCTGCAAAGCTCATTCGTCTTGGCAAAATGACTCGACAAATGACCGACACCACCATCGCAGTATAAATTGGGACAGACCTCTCTGTTCGATTTGATACCAAAAGAGGTTTCAGACAAAAGGTGACTCCCTATCGTGGGAATTCTTTAATCTTATGCTGAAGAAAGTAATTAGAGCTGCGAACATCGACATCTCTGGCACTATTTTCTACATGAGTGTTCGGTTGCTAGCATACGCTAATGATATTGACATCAGTAGCACCAACGCGCGAACAATCAGTGCAGCATTCTCCAATCTGGAAGAGGAGTCTCATCGAGTGAGTCTTGTGGAGAACGAGGACAAAACGAAATTTCTTGTGTCAAGGATTTCGTTTACCTAGGATCCAGCATTAATACCAACAGAAGCAAAGCCCTCTCTCGAAAATAACACTCTATAACACACTCCCTCATCCTTCCCGTCCAAATATATTTTGCCAAGACGTGGAAATTCACCATCAATGATGAGTCAACGCTGTTAGGAGCATTCGAGAAGAAGATACTCCGTAAGATCTATGGTCCAATATGCGTAGATGACTTGTATCGAATAAGATGGAATGATGAGCTGTATGAGCTGTACGCCGACACTGACATAGTCAAGCGTATAAAAATCCAGCGGCTTCGATGTCTGGGTCATGTTGAGCGAATGAAAGAAAGCACTCAGGCTAGAAGGGTGTTTTATTTAAGACACGAGGGAGAAACATGCAGAAGAGGACGTCCTAATCTCCGTTGGAATGACTAGCTACAGGGCGACCTGACTGCTCTTGGCCTTATCAACTGGCGCCAGCGCACGCATAGCAGAGGTAACTGGCGAAGCTTTGTAGAAGCGGACTAGACCGATCATCGGTTGTAGTGCCAGCTAAGTAAGTAAGTACTTGGAAACATATGACTTTAACAAAACATTTCCATCTAATTTGATTCGCTGCTGCTCTTTTCACAACGTTCCCCGTTTCTCCGGTTTCTTTTAGTTCATTATCAATAGATCGCAAGATAGGTGTGTCGAGGGCGGATGCGTCGTATGTTAGCTTCATGGTTCCAATCTAACACAGTTTGGTTTCTTTTGCTATCCACGTACTGTACTGCATGTCCTTCGTTGGCGATGTGGCTGGTGCTGTTGCTATTGACTCTCAGATTGCTTCTGTTTTCTCGGTCTCGAAGATTACATCGTGATAGAATGCCATAGGTCGAACGTATGATAGCATAAACTACCAAACTAATGGCAGACCTTATTCAAATTGTTTACATATGTATAGATACTTTTAATTCAACATAAGTCTCATTCATTTCATTTATACAATACAAAATATCCAAAAAAAAATTATAAATCAATGTACAATTATTCATCGGTTAATGACGCATAACAACTCACGCCTTGCCGATATTTAAAAAATAATAATTCAAAAAATTTCTAGCTTACAAAAAAGAGAAAAATTCACTACTTAAGTATATGAAGAAAGTTGAATGCGAAAGTGTCAGCGGCGTTGCGCAAATAATTAATAGGCATGTTATAGTTTTATGTGCTTGACAGCGATACATAAACACCAGCCAACACGATCATAACTAACAGCAACCTGTAATATAACAAAAAGAAAAAAACAAACAACAAAACCATTAGCAATAGTTTTGTTTGTTCGCCATTGTCTTCAAATCGAAAAATTGTATTGCTCCTAGTAAATGACTAAAAAAAAAAGTATTTGATTTAGCAATTTCGACAATGTCAATAAGTGAAAATATTTACACCATTTCTCATGATACAAATATTTTTTTTTTTTATTTCTGAAAAAAAGCTGCAAAATGTGTGCACAAGTGTCGTAAGGCTCGCTGAACTGAACTCAACTCCTCTACATATTATACATTTGTAAATATGGTATAATAGTATGTACTCGTATATTGCAATTGCAATCAGTACAAACATTACCGTTGTTCGCCTTGCTCCTCTCAAGTGAACGCATGCAATATGATGGGACTTTATTGAGCCGAGAAGTTTGACAACAACTTTCACAAAAGTACGCAACATTGCTGCATTCATAAAAACAATAACATGTATTAACCACTTATAAGTATGTTCATAATGCGTCACTCATTCTTATTGCAGAATCCGATGGAACATCACAGTGAATGCTGCTATGCTCTATAGCTGGTATTAAAAACTTTAATTTCAGTATTTTTTATATGCCGAAGTCTGAAGTCTTTCTAGTATTTCAATGTTTCATGATTACTACGCAGTAAAAAGATATAATCGCAAGATTTAATACCAGAATTTTAACTTCTCAGAGAGCATAGTGAAATTCTAATGCTCTGCTATGCATTATACTTAGATAAGGGATTGCTCTCCAAATATTTCACAGCCATATATAGAATTTGAGAACACCGTCGAGAGTTCAGTGATTGAGTTCAAAATGCGTTCGTGGTCCTGGCAATTTACTTTATTTGCCATCTATTTGACAATATTAACAAATTGTGTTAACATTTGATTTAGCAATTTCGACAATGTCAATAAGTGAAAATATTTACACCATTTCTCATGATATTAATATTTAGATGTACGGCTTACTAAAGAACGATAAGAATTAAGAACAATTATAATGAACTTCATAAAAAATAATAATAATATTTACAGTACCAATATAATATTACATGTTATTTAGGTACCTACCATATTAATAAAATCATATTTAAGAATGTTGGTTAAAATTGGTTAGGGATGCGATATTTAAAATAAAAAAAAAAAAAAATTATTATAAAGCTTCAATGTCTAAACGAAAGAGTCTATACATGGCAGCTTTTAAGTCTTTTCAATTCATTAGCTTCAACCAATAATGATATCGATTATGCCAAGTCTTTCTAAAAACTTAATGCTGAATCTACCATATTTACTTCATTTTCAACATTAAGAATATCAAGATCTTTGTGCAATGCGTTGTTCGTTATACTTATTCCACCGAGCGTTAGCTAATAATCTCAAAGTCTTTGAATATCCGAAATATTCCACAGTTCCATAGTTGGACGCCACGTTTTAATTGGGTTTGGAAAGCAGTAATTTATTTTCTAGACTCAGCTTGGACTTCGGACCTAATAACCAGTTCAGTTGATACCTCTTCGCTTATATGATATTTCCAAATTATTCTGTTTAGGAATTGAAATTCTATTGAGATTTAGCATTGGATATTCTCCTCTCCTTAATCTGAACGTAATATTTGCCGAAATTTTTTTGTATTCACCAATATTTCCCATCGAAATACTTAGCTATAGTTGAATAACATCCAGCTCCTTCTGAATTAGATTTGCAGCTAATGAAGGAGACACTTTGGAAGCTAACTACAAATAGCCCAAAAATAACGTGCGCTCGTTGGAACAGATATATTGATACCATACGCAGATGAGCAAAAGAAGAGTGATTATGGCTTTGGCAACAAAATTTAGTTGGTTGGTATCAATGGCTCTGTGTAAGTTTAACCATGCTGTATTTATGGCAACATACATATTTATGGAATGGCGTTATTAACTAGAATTAAACACCTCGCTGATCCCTGAAAACACACAGCGTTGTCTTCTTGCCGAAGTGATTTGGCTTTGCTTTCGTTTTGGCCGGTGTATCGGGCCTAACATATGATCATTTACCTTTCGGATACTCGAAATAGATCCATTTTTCATCGCCAGTAACAAATTGATGAAGATATGACTTTCTTTTGTACCTGGCGAACAACATTTCACAGGTGGTTTTTCGATTTTCTTGCTGTCTTTCAGTCAATTCATTCCCACCTTCAAAATCAATCCCATTGCTTTAATAGTTGAGAAATGCATTTGTTGGGTGACACTTAATTGTTCTGCAAGTTGTTCTTGCGTTTGACCATCATCCTCATCGAGTAAAGCTTGTAATTCGATATCTTCAAACTTTTGCAGTGGTCTTCCAAGTTCTTCGTTTCTCACATCAAAATCGCCACTTTTAAGCTTATTGAACCACTCGTTGCACTATGTTTTGCCTAGAGCGTACTGGCCGTAAGCTTCCACAAGCATTCGATGAGATTCCAAAGCAGATTTATTCAATTGGAAACAGAAAATCAATGATATCCGCATATCGTAGTTTGCAGGCACAAAATTCGAAATTTTTACGAGCGAAAATAAATATGTTGTTGTATGAAACTTAATTGTTTATGAACTGAATATTGTTAACAGAACTAAATGCGAAGAAATAGCGCCAATGATTTGGTTTGACAGAGCGTATAGTTTTACCTAGTGACACAGAGATGCCATTACTTGTTTAATACTTGTACACCTGGTATTACCCCGAAAAACGATTTTCATCTAAATTTTTATTATGACCGTATATAGTTTTCTATATCATTATATGCGAACTTTTTTGGTTTATGTTATCTGTCACCAATATCACGTCGAGATGAGGCGATGCTTTGGTGAACGTCACTGAACTTGCCATTAATGTTGCTGTTGCACGATTGAGACCTACATTTTACTTTACCGCTGTGAAATATCATTATTCTTTTGAAGTTTATACATTTTGATTGATAGCTAAAGATCAGCTCTAACAATTGATGATTTACTTTTACTCTTAATGGCACAACAGCACATGGAGGGCCTAGGCTGAGCTTTTTCCCAACTGATGACAGTATGTAGTTAATTTTGATGATCTTACAATGAATGTTACTTTGAGTTATTGAAATGGATTTTCTGATTAACTATGTAAACAGTCTTATTACATATTTAAAATTTATTTTCTATTCAAGTATATAAGTATTTACATATAAAATTGTTTGTTATCTGAAACTTGTAAGAAATGTCCATACAAAATCATTATTGACACTGTCAGTAATCTTGTCTTCACTTTTAGATATTATGAAAACGATTACTTGTTTTATCTTCAAGAAACTATCATTGTTATTCTTTTGTTAAGTTCAGTTAGAAATTGTGTGATATCACGTTTGTTATTGACGGTGAGTAGCACGACGTTCAAACAATATATTGTATTTTTGTATTCTATGCTAAAGTATAAAAAATAAAGAAGAATATAAAGAATATACTTAGAAAAATCAATAAGATCAATTTCTATTGAAAATATTAGAAAAAATCATTTTGATTTTGTGGGAACTCGTATGTGTGCTGTTACTTGGCAGCGGTAGCTCAGTTCAATTGGTATAAATATGAAATTGTCGTTTTTTGTTACATTATGAATTTTATAAGAACTTTCACGTAACTGTTTTGATTGTGATAAATATTGTATGTAGGTACTTAGTTGTTAGATTTAGGTATTGTTAAAGATTATATGTATTGTAATGTAAATTTTAAAATTTATATATTTATCAATAAGAATATCAATGTGGCGTGAAACGATGCAAATTCTATGTGAATCCATATGTAAATATTTTTGTTGTTGAAAAGTGGTTTAAATTGTTTGAAGTACAGAATTTTATTTTTTCGTTCTGTGATCAGTCGTTGCTACTTTAAATAATTGATAGCAGTTTGAAGCTACCGCAGCGACAAACTGTTCATGGATTAACTGAACCTGCCATTAGACAGTAGGAGAATAAGATCTCTTTTACCTCTTAACAAGGCCGAAGTACGGGTGCTTACAGTCTTTACGGGGCACTGTGAGATTGCACCAATGCTCCAACACTGGTAGATTCGAACAAGCATTTCATGTATAAGTTGATACGACGAGGAAGAGGAGAAATCGATATCTCACTTTCAAGACTAGAGAAGATAAGGTTACAGTGTACGGAATCGAAATTATTTACAGCTCTAACAGAGACATCGGATCAATTAACGTTCTTATGTAGAACTAAACTGACTGAGCGGACCGATTATGCATCGCGGCTCGTCCCTGGCACTCACATATGAAGGCATTCGCAAGGCTCCTACAGGTTCCGAGTGGAAGTATGGAACGGTTCCACACTATCCTTCTTAACCTAAGCTAACCTGGAGACTGTTGCTTCAAAATTATTATGATATATTGTGTCTCATTGTTCATTGTTCGTTTTGGATTTATTAAAGTCCAAAGTTAAGAGTCATAAGTTTTGAGCAACTGTGAATATCTTTTTTATATTTTTAAATTTGCTTATCTCGGTTGGTTGGTTGGGTGGGTGGATGGCTGCCCAGAGGACACACTTATGCCAGGACGGTCTATTCTGCTGGCGCATATCTAACAATGTTGCAAACAAACCTAATATACTTTTCTCATGCGCATCAGTCCAACAGAAAAAGAAATTATTAACTTGTTTCTTCTCATTTATTATGAAAAAATCATCGCGCTGCAATACTACGAATTAATAAAAGAAAAAGTGTATTTAAAACGTGTGATTTCCAATGAAAACTTCACTTGTATGCACTGCAAACTTATCTCACTCGCATAAGTGAAATACAATTTCAACAATTGTAAAAATGTTAAATGAAAAGATTAACAAAGACAATAACAAAAAAATAAAAAATACACACAGTAGCATCGACAATCGACCATAAAATTAACTGCATTTAGTTTTAAATCACTACTAAATCAAGTAATTAACAATTTCGATTTACTAAATGCTGTAAAGAGTAGGCAAGTAAAAGAAATATTGTCAACGTGCTGCTAAAAGTGACGCGTCCAGCGATGGCTCTAACTAACACTTCGTTTGGGATAGAGATGAAAATGAAAATAAAATGTTGCATAGGCAACATGCTGCAACATAAATTCACTGCAATTGCAAACAGTTTTTGATTTGATTTTGTTGTTTTTGCATTCAGCAAAAGTTTCTTTTTAAATGACATTTTTGCAATTTGATGGAAAGGAAAAGAAAACAAACAAAATTTCTCTTTCTAGGAAATTTGTGCGTAACTGCAATGCATTTGATTAAAAAGTAAATAAATAAATATAAGTAAATGCGCAATGGAAATTCATGCAACATACATAAATACTGACTAAGTGATGGATCTGATTGTATAGTTTTTATACTTACATATTTATCAAAAAATAATTTCCCAACTTCCTCATCGCTCTCGAACATTGTACTCGTATAATACAAGTTGCATAATTACTATAGCATCTACATACTTTTCGTACTCATAAAATCTTTACGTATTATGCCTGGTCTGGCATATCGACGAACAGCACAAAACCTAACTTAACCCTCCCAGGGTAGCTCCCTCTCTCGGGTTTCAATCTATTATATGTGATTTTTCTGAAAAGTGTGGTTCAAAATATGACAAAAATATTTCTATATGAATTTTCACCTGTACAAGTAATCCACAATAACTTTTTTATTATAAGAGTAATGAGCAAAAATTTGGTTTTACTCACTTCAAAATTGATTTCATTACCAATGTAATATTCGTTTTTTAATAAAAAATCCAATCCAAAGAACAATCCAATTTGATTCTAGAAAATTTGCATATTAATTATGTACTTGGTACCAAATTACTTCACATAATGATATTGACTTTACTTTCAAAATGATGAAGTATAATCGGTGGCGTAGCCAGGGGGCGATCGGCCCCGGATGTCACCATTTTTGGAGTGACACCCGCAATATCCAAAAAGCGGAAAAAATATTATAATTACCTGAGTAGGTGTGAACGTCTAAAATTATACTTTCATTTGTTTTCATTTGTTTTTTGCACGATGGAGGAAGACGGTTGGAGGAAGTGGATGCTACATTGTTTAGTGGAAAGTGCATTGGAGAAGGCTAGTATTATTTGCTCAAAGCTCGGAATAAGCATCAGCCGGCGCATAAGATACAAGAAAACAATGCCGGGTGAAACGGCTAAAGAAGAAAACAAGAGGACGATGCTTGAATGCATCGATCGTTTCTCGACAGAATTAAAGTCTCGAACCATGGCATTCAATGATATAGCCGATATCTTTCAAATTGTGAAAACAAATGACTTGCTGTTTTGCACGAATGAAGAACTGAATATCAATGCAAAAGAGTTGGTGTCGCACTACAATTAAGTTGTAGAAGAAGAACTTAAAGTAGAAGTACAAAGACTTCGTAGACAAATTAAGGCAGCAAACATTGAATTTAAAGTCGCAAGTAAATGGACTACGCTTGATATGCTAACTTTTATTGTGGAATGGGACTGTTTCAAACGTATCTTTAGCTCTTCAATTGCTCTTAACAGTTTGTATCTCTGTGGCTTCATGTGAAAGAAGTTTTTCAAAGTTAAATCTAATTAAATCATATTTACGCTCAACTATGTGTCAATCTAGGATATCCGACCTAGCCATTTTATCAATAGAAAACGAATTTTCTAGAAAATTAGATTTCGGCAATGTTATTTCAGAATTTGATGCAAAAATTGCAAAATTTTTAAAATATTTTTTTAAAGCTTAATGTATCGCAATATAAATTTGATACTTTAAATGTGTACTCACATACATACATCAATTTCCTACAACAGCAATTAAATAGTCATTTAAAGGCAAAAGTTGTATGTAAACAAATATCTTCTAAGATCTATAAGAACAATAAATAAAAATGTCCCTTATTGGTCTCATACTCGTAGAGGTTGTAACTATTTTGTGACTTAAATTAAGTAGGTATTAATTTAAGTTCACTCATCTTTATGAATTCTTGTTTTATCTACTTACTTTTAAATAAAAAATTATCGTATATACATATAGTATACACATAGTATAATTCTTTCAAAAGAAGCGAGGAGAGGGTTTTCATAGGGTAACATCATTTAGGTCCGCCCCGGGTGTCACCCGGTCTGGCTACGCCACTGCGTATAATGAGTATAGAGAAAATCGATAATCTTTTAATTAAGATTTCTAATCTTTGTATTATTTTCATATTAGAACAAAAGCCCTGATAGGGTTAATATCGTATTACTTTTCTGAGAATCATTTCCTGTGATCGATCACTCATTAACCAACTAAAACTTAGATAACATTTAATTTAAGTTTAACAGAATATTTCTAAATCATTAACTCACTATTATGAGCACTTTCATATAAATATTGGCAAACTGTTTTAAACTGCAATATTTCCGTAACCGTTCGGCTACTTTTGTAATTACTTAGGCGAGTGCAATTATTTACAACCTTGATTTATTAACACCTAATTTAACTCGTACTAGTAGCTAATTTATACAAAAACAAGAAACGTATAAAAATATTATTAACGCCCGGTTAACCATAATGGAAAATACCTAGCATCTTGATAGAAGAAGGTCTGCCAAAAAGTGAACATTCTTCACTCTCCATGTTCATGTATAGGTAATTACATATAATATTTGACTAAAGTGTTGGTACTCTTAGTTCGTAAATACGATGAACAATTACTATTTCTTCGACTAAAACGCTTCAACTTCACTTACGTTTTTCTTTCAACTCGCTAGCAACAAATATAACATTAAAATATTATGTAATTTGAAAATAAATGTGCGTACTTGCTACACTTTAATGACTTCGGTGTCATCCCGCCACGTTTACCAGCCTTCCCCACCACCCCCAGGCAGGCATGCTGCTAGATTTTGCGGCTTCTGCTTTTAGTAAGCAAAATTAGAAAAACAAAAAATGTTTTTAAGCTTGCAGCGCTTAATCTATTTTTCAAAATCTTAATTTTAATTACTATGGGAGTTTACTTGAAGCGTTTCGGTTTTACAACTTGTTAGCTTTTTTTTTTTTGAACGAAATTAACACAAATTTCATTTTGTAGTTCTTTTTTTGTTTTTATTTTTGCAATTTTTTTTTTAAATTAACATAGTAGTTATTATTTTAACTGACAAATGAGTGAATGCTAAGGGCAAACGTTGTTCCTTGAAAAAAGTGGAAAAAAAAGGTGAAACACCGCTGAAGTATTTTCAATAAAATTCTATATATTTTTGTAATTTATTGCTTTATTTTTTTAAGCGAAAGTACTCAAAATTTCAATTGAGTTTTCTTTGTCTTTTAATTAATTCATTAGCAAATCTTCCTACTCTATTCATTTAACCTCAATTACATTTATGCTGTATTATGCGCTATAGTCGTTTGATGATATGATATAATTTTATTTTTGGCAAAACTTTTCAGTATTGTTGCATCATTAAAGTAAAGTAAATTGCCAATTGTTAGTTTCGGTCTCATGCAATTTAAAATAATTATTTACTTTGCTACAAAATGTTGCAAATAATCAAGTGTATGGACCATCAGCAAGATCACCAGATACTTTCATCAACAGTTACTCATTCAATAAAGTTTCCTTTTATTTTGACTCTTTTGCTATGCTGTTTTTGTTATTGCCAAAAGCATGGCAAATTTTGGTGTAAACTTTAAACTGAAGTTAGCTTCAAGGTATTTACCTATATTTAAACTTTGTAGATAAATTGAACATTAATTTAATATGTATGTACCTATACTTAGATGTGCAATGGAAGAAATAAAGTATTTAGTATAGATCGATATCTCAAGGACAAACACAGTTCTTACATTGGTTTTGAACGATCCTGGTTCCGTGCAATTAAAAAATATTACTACACTACAACAATGCAAAAAAATTAATTTTACTAATAATATTCGTTTTAAGCAAATGCCACATCAAGTCTCTGGAAGCATCTTCGTTTCGTAGCCTCTGACCAACATATAATAACTTTCAACCTAAGTTCCCACAGTTTCCATACGAATAAAAATCCAACATTCACCCAAAAAACACTTAAAAAGAAGGCGAGTTTGGATCTGGTCCATAATACTTACCACTTGGAGACCTGTAGGTCTGCGAATGCCTTCATATGTAAATGCCAGGAAGGAGGTCAACCTGTTTAACAGTTCCGCACAATTACAGCCCAGGGGCTATCCGTATTGAACCATTTGGTTTCCCACATGAATGCGAGAATGATGTCTGATGTCTCTAATTTCATCATATCAGTTGGATCTGTAGAGAATCTCAATCGCAAGCATTGGCACAATCTTACAGTGCCCCTTCTGCAAATAGCCGTAGTTCAAAATTGTTAAGCCCTAAGAGTGCTGTTGTTTTACACCCGTCTAACCTTGGCCACAAGGTTATCCAGTCAATACATGCTCAGTTTTTCACTGCGATAGTATATTTATCGATTCTACACATCGGGTGTTGTGCCTTGGTATCGGCTTCGCTGGCTTCCATATTTATCCTTTATTAGCCATATTGACTTTCGTCTTCTTCCCTTCGATATTACTATATCCGAGAACCGAGCGCAGAGAGAGACGGTTTAGACCTTTAGCCTTAATTTTATATTTAATTAGTTTTAAGTTAATTTTTTTGTAACTAGATTTTTCTATCGATAAGTTTAGAGAATAGCGGTGGTATTTTTCCCATCTATAGAAATTTTTAGAAAATTATTATTAATCATGAACCCGACTGTAAAGGACGGAAAATCGAGTTGGAAAACGTACCACTCTTTAATTGTATCATTTAAGCAATAAATTTATTGTTATATAATATATATATTTGAACTTTAACCGCTGCTCTTTTTTATTTTTTGATTTTTAAATTTTCCTCAAAATCATCCCTTGCCTGGAGTCGCAAAGCCATTACTCCTTTTCATGGTCTGGTTCCACAAAAATTGTTCAAATATCGGGGTCTGTAACATTGTAACATGGTATAGTCCCGCTCCAGAACTGCCATCTATCTTAGAACCATCGGTCCGCCATCGACACATACACAGAGAGCTCTTTGCGGCTTGACCATAAATGAAAAAGTGAAATATCATTTTGAGTCTCTCATAATGTACGCTAATGCCGAAAACGTGATTGTGAGAAATATGCCATTCAAGATTTGGAGCATCGACCGCGAGTCAACAGGATAAGATATAATTAGCTTCAACAAATTTAAAACTGAATGGACACATTCACAATTTTCTACAGTACGAAGTAGCTCAATATTTTTTTGTAGGCACCATTATTCAGAACGGAAATTCATCTTTACATATCTCCCCGTTCGTGTTCTTGATAGATTAAAGGTACGAACACAATGGACGTGACATCAACATTGCATCATCTGCTAATACTTATGTAAATAAACGGTGATTTTTATAAGAATTTAGTTTTTGAAAATGAACAAAAAAAACAGAAATTTTACAATAGTGAATGAAATTTTTATTTGGATCTATAAATCAATTCCTGCCATTTACTTTTTAAAGATAATTTCACTTAAATGTTGCCCTACGCTTCAAGTGGTCCATTCTGAAGATCCAATTTTGGCACATTTTTCACACATTTCGGCCGGAATCTCACAACTGACGGGTTCAATGTTGGATTCCAAAGCAGCAATCGTGTTTGGATTGTCCCTATAGACAAACTTAGCTCCAAAAAAAATAGTCTAACGGGGTCAAATCACACGATCTTGGAAGCCAATTGACTACACCAAAAAGTGAGATTAACTGTTCACCAAATTCGCCTTTCAATTAATGCATAGTTTCGCGTGCAGTGTGGCATGTGGCATGTGGCACCGTCCTGTTGGAACCACATGTCGGCCGAGTCCAATTCTTGTATTTTCGGAAAAAAAAACGTGTGTAAATCAAGTGACAGTTGTCAAAAAGATCAACTCCGAAAAAAGTATTTCCAGATTGAAAACCACACTTCTAGAAAAAACACCCTTTACATACCATGTATTCTAATAAAGACGAACATTTTGACTGGCACATTGCATCATTGCACTAATGTGGAAATTGCTACAGTCTTTGGCTTCAATCTATTTCTGTTTTTGCCTGCCACAGAATGAAATGACTGTTTACGATACAATATTTTCACCTATTTGAAAATAAATAAATTAATGAAGTGTTCTATTAAATATTATTGTTTTGTAAATAATGTGGAAATTATGAAGAATGGAATCAAAGTCAACATAACAACATTTGCTGCGGACGCCATGTGTTGTCATGATGCAATGACGCTGTCGCAGACATTGTGCTCGTACCTTAAATCTGAAGAATTTCTGAACTTTATTTTGTAATTCTCTGTGAAAAACTTTGCCAAACATGATCTATGCATATTTTATTCTCATAACTTTGCAAATGCATAAATGATTTCATGCTTTATGACCATGCCCACTTTATGTATGAACGAATTTCTATGATTTTAGTATTGAATACATGAATTAAACCACAGGCTAACCTAATTTTCTCAACCCAAAAGCAACAATGTTTATAAACTTTTAATGTTGCTCTTGTTGTTTCAATTCACACTTTATAACAGTGAGATAAAATATTATAATCATCATGAACCAACATCAACCAACATATCCCAATTACTTTTTAAACGGATTTGAGGAAACTGCATACATGCGAGTATGGTACTTGATGGAGGTGTATAGGTAGTTAAAAGATCAACTTGCTTGCATTGCTGACAACATTTTTATTGCGCACGATTGTTGGCAGGCAAGACAAACAGCAACAGCAACAGCAACACTGCAATACAAATACATTTGCTCGCATGTTAATTTCACAGCAAATCAAGAATTTTGGCTAAAAAATATGTACGAAAGAAAAACACACAAATTCGGTCGATCGTTTATTTGTTTTTTTTTGTTTTTGGGCGCATTAATTGTATTTGCTGCTGAAGCTTTTGTGGCAAGTGCGCTGCTCTTGCGCACACTCTGCACAGCCGCTGCCACTTGTTCATATTTCTTGCTGGCAGGGAGCCGATGCTGTTGTTGTTATTGCTCTTGCTTTTGTTGCTGTGTTTCGGCTACAAAGTAGCCAGAGCAACCGAAAAGCATGAAAGTTTCACATCCATACGAACATTAGATTTGGTAATGACATTCAGTCTCTTCTGTGTATTCATTCAGTCATTGTGCGACTTTAACCGTGTACGGTTGCGTTAAGCGGAGCTTGTGAAAAATAATTTTCTTATTGAGAAAATTTACTCCAAATAGTTTTTTAACTGACTTTTACTACTTTTCATTGGGAGAAAAACAAAAAGTGCAGTTAATGAGAATTTTAAATATGTACTCGATGGAATTTAAATGAACAAAATAATTTGCTCATCTCAACTTCAGTGCACTTCATTACTTTCGTACACGTTACATACTTTTTCCATGTTCATATCTCGTTAATGTGTTGGTTGGTCTTGATCTTTTGTTGGCTTGCTTGGAATTTCCTTGATGCATGCAGCAAGTTAAAGTATTTACATTGTAACATTTCCATTCACGTTTTAACTAAAGTTCATGAATGGCACGGTCCGCAAGAAGTTAATGAAGTGCAAAATTATTGGCTCAATTGTTCGTACTGAAAATAAAGAAAAGACGCTTTGATGTGAGTGAATGCTTGTGATACATGAAGTGTTTCGTTTTTTATATCAATTACTGATTTCATTGAATGGAACTTACGACTACAACAACAAAGCCAAAGGATAAATTAATCACTAATCATCATGATTCGGATTCTGTAACGAACTTAATACAAGAAAAAAAATAGAAACACTAAACTCTTTGGATTACAATTACAATTTAATTGGATTTAAATGCAATTTTAAGACTGTAAGTAGAAGTTGTTGAAATTGAAGAATTACACCGATTAAACAAAAAATAAAATTAATTTCACATATGTATCTCAAAAACTAAGCGAAGATAATGAGAAAGAATTAGGCTTATCAGAGCGAAAAAACGAGAGTAAATTGATATGAAATTCGTTGATTGGGAATTTTAGATGGGGCAAATTTTACCTCATCTAAAATCCATGAGTGGATCAAGCGTTGCATAAGCTGCACCCCTTCCCACGTGGGGTTAACTAGACTATCTGAGATTTCCAAGATGTTTTCTGGAAACTGCGAGTGTTAAGTGAAATTAAATAAGGCTCAAAGGGCTGAGTTTAACAATATTATTTAACAATATTTTATTGAGGTAGTCGTGTTAATAATGATATTTCACATTTACCTGAGATTTGACTCTACTGATAATTGCTACATCTCTACATACATAAGTATGGTATATTTGAAGTTTTCCTGAGAACTTATACAATTTATTCTAATATTATATCAATTTTTAATTAATACACCTGAGTAGATAGTAATGCATATAAATATTACATCTAATATTACAATGTTGAATAGTGCTGGCACAAATGGTACAATAGTACAAAGTGTGTACAATGTTAAAAAAATGCAATTTACAATTCAAAACTTACAATCGATACATATCAAAAATTTAATTTTAATAAACTAATAATTCAAAGTCTATATTTATGTAGTAGCGTTTTTACAAATGAATGAGGTCGTCATCGTTGTCTTTGCTGTATGCTATCAGAAGCTTCTCGGTCACATTTACTAGGAAGTCCTTATGAGATAGTGGTGTTTCCCTTTTGTGTTCAGCAACGAAGCAGTGAAGTTTCCATGCATTAACCATTGATGAACGCAGAGCTGATAGCCATAATGGCCAATACCATTTTTTGGAGCGTATATTTATGCCGTAGCTTCGGACAAATTCATCGTGCAAATCTACTCCGCCCTTTCCTGCATAATAACTTCGGAAGAGCCTTGGCTGCTGATAGTCTTCAAATCTCCAATTCTGACTGATGACGATACCATCCTTAGTTTTCTTTTGATTTTTTATCGTTTTCTTTACTTTATACATTGGCTCTATCTGGTCGAAATTTGTGCACAAAGTGACTTCACTATTGCCATCATGCCAGCGGCAAAGCAAAATCTTATTTGTTGAGTCGAAAGTGAAATCGTGTTCACCCCTTTTCAATTGCTTGCCGTTTTTGAATGTTGCACCTCCCATTCGGGCTTTCTTTATGGCGCCTGTAGCACACAGTTTTTTATGGGACGACAGAATGCACATTAAGTGATGTGACGTGAAATAACTGTCAAAGAAAACTGTGTGACGTTCTGGAAACTTGACATTCTCCAAGAGTCGCACCACAACATCAGCACCTAAGCCCAAATTTCGATTGAAACAGTCGTTGGGTCCGCCATATGGCATACATGAATACAAATAACCCTGAGATGAGCAAAGGCACCACAGCTTTTGACCAAATCGAATCGCTTTGCCTTTTATGTGCGCCATGTTTGAGTTTCTTCCGAAGTATGGAACCGTTAGTTCGCCAATTGACAAAGCTGAAGACATTATGCCAAACTGCATGAATTTCCGATTTAAAATTTTGAAAAGTGGTCGAATCTATGAAATAAGGGAATGTACATATTAAACAAGTGAAAATGGTATTGTGATGTTTTCAAATTAAGGGTTTCATCATACCTTCGACATGCTATCAAATCTGTCCAGTTGTTGATCATTGTCACTGAAATGCAAGAATCTTCTTATTTTATTGAACTTTGCCATTGGCATGCATTCCTTGACAATAGCAACGCCAAGAGTTGGTTTCTCAGACCAATAATCGTATACTGTTGGCAAAGTATGGTACCCTGAGAATAGCAAAATTCCTAAAAACCTTCTTAAGCTCACTTTGTTGAGCCGAAATTGTGATTTCCTAAAATCGGCATAGAGGTTTGTCTGGTTGACAATGAACTCTATTACCTCGGAATCGAAGAACTGCTCAAAACATTCTAAAGGCGTCAAGTGGGTCAGCCTGTCAAATACATCGTTTCGTAATGCTTGTAGTTCGCCTGTGTCCGGCGCAATGTTATAGTCGAATTTCTTAGTGTCATTCAATTTTCTAGTCCACTTTGGAGGCCCAAATCTATAAGCGTGCGCAATTCTCAATTTTTTTTCCATTTCGGTAATTTTATTGAGCGGTTTCTTTACATCGTCTTCGTTATGGTCATAGGGCGCAGCAATGTCGCCTTTAACGTCTTCACTTCTGCGGTTTCGAATGGTAATATATTCGAGGCAACCGTTTAATTCGTGTAGTGTAGCATCCTTTAACGTCAAACGTCAAAAAACCACATATGGAAACTGTATGCAACATAATTTACCTCATCGTTCATAGGTATCAAGTCATCATTCAAATCTTCGTCCTCGGTAATTGGTTCCACTTCTGGTGGAAGAACAGTCACAGTGTCAATTTGGTCCTCTCCCTCATCCCAAGCCTCAATGATAGCTTCCATCTCTGGCATAGATGAAACTGAATGAGCCATTGTGGGTCGTAGGGTGTGGCTTTATTGATGGAGACAATTACATTTTCTGTATTAATTACGTATATTTATAAAGAAAGAAATGCTTGCCAGTGATGTGTTACGATTAAGTATCAATGAATTGCTCTTTCTCTCAAGAAAAAAACATTTTTATGTTCAATTTCGCTTAATTGCTCGCCAAACTAAAACGCGCTTGAATTCTCACTTGCAACTACGCTGAATTTTTTCACCAATCTAAATTTGTATATATCGATATAACTCAAGTAACAGCTGACAAAATGTGATCATGCGCTTTGGGAAAAACGTGCAACAAAATTTGAAGCGGTGTAAGTGTTCGAAAAATCGAACAGTTTTATTCTGGTGTCTTGTAAATAAGACGTTTTCACCGGGATGGAAAAAATCGTAATTCCAATAATGACTTTCCAAAACGCTGATATTCGTTATACATATGTGGGTATGCCATAATAGAATATTCAGTGCTTAATCTTCAGCGTTATTTGTTGTTGTTGTTTTTAAATGCTGCTGAAAACTGAATTTGAATGAACATTCTCAACGAAAACTTATTTTTTTTTTTTTTTTACTTCTCCTTCTACTTCTCTTGGGAGCTTAGGCCTTCGACAAGGCTGTGCCTAGAATAAGTTTCGCTATTCTGTTCTTTTTACCATCCGTACAGATGATAGAATTGAAAAGGGTTGAACACGATTTCACTTTCGACTCAACAAATAAGATTTTGCTTTGCCGCTGGCATGATGGCAATAGTGAACTCACTTTGTGGTTGACAACAAACGATCCTGAATTAACGGAGTTACCATTTTCTTTGATATTACCTAGAATAAATGCGCCATCACACTGACCTTCGCATCCGGTTTGTGTCAAGGCTGACATTTGGATGGGAGATTTGATTGTTTCATGACATTGTACCTTTCACGCCATTATTTTCGGAGTTTTATTTTTTGTTTATTTGAATTAATTTTTAAATTTATTTTATGATAGCTTTTTGGGTTATTTGCCGATATTGCTGACAGTTGATAAATTTTAAATACAAATTTAAAAATAATTCCTCTCCTAATCGAAGAGATTTTCCTAGAAGAGAGTCTAACACGCTTCCACTAGACCACCGAAGGCGGCATTAGCTTTGTGGTATAACTTAGTAAAATTTTTAGTAGCTACTATATTTCAATAGTTTCAGATTAATACTTAGATCGCTTTCGCTGAACAATTGTAAATGAGAAATGGGGTGTTATGGAGAAATATCCATGATTGAAAAAAGATTGGCTGATATTCATGGGTAGGGCCTCTTGTTGATTATTCTGGTTTCGACTATTGATTATAGAAATTGAAAACTAGCATTTAAAAATCATATTTAAATTTGAAAAACGTGTTCTGTTAGTTCAAGTTATTTGACTTCAAAAGCGTGAAGTCTGGGAACAACAAATATTTGGAACCATCTACTAAAAACTTTCGTATTCTACACAAAGCAATGTTCTAATGTTCTATTTTAACCACATTACCTTTTGCCTTATTAGCATACCAATTTTCTACTACTGCTGTTTCTTTTATTGTTCATTCATTAACTAAATATAACTTTCTTAAAATTCCACACGATACCGTAAGTTCCATAAAAATCACTAACAGTTGTAGAACTTTAGCAGCAAAAAAGCGGCAAATGTCTCCGAACAATTTGCCATCATGCCACACTTTCATATGTATGCTAAAAGTATTGAAATGGTGTTGATTGATTGATTGTTTTCATATTCAGCTCAGTTTCATTAGGATCTATGTAAACATTTACAACCAAATAATGCCCCACAGCGACAATTTACCCAAATATTACAACTATAATTTTAATACTTACTTATGTCTGATCGAACATAAGAATTCGTTTGTTAAACGATAAAGATAACAAATATGGTAAATATACACATACTTATGTATATATTATCGAGACTGTGTTTGAAGAAGATTCAAATAAATTAATTATATATGCATACTTGAACAAAACATAAACTCGAACATAAACAAAGATGCCGTAAATAAATTATTACAAAAATTATGGGAAAGAATCAGAAATTATGACCAAAAGTAGCTAACAACTTAATGCTTAGAAGACCTACTTTTTGCGGCGCGGCAGCGGCACCAGCAGCAGCCATAGTAACCGAGAGTCGGCATCTAGCAGCTTCCAGCTAACAGCGGCAGCATCACCATCATCATGCTATTATAAACAGCAGCTGTGCGGTACTATGTTGTGTAGTTGTTAATTTTGGACTTTTGTTAACCGGAAGACAAAGAGGAGACATGCAGCAGTAGCACCACTACAACACACAACGGTCTATTGTCATTATCTTATTATTTTGGCAGCAGACACTGGAGCTTCATTCAACTCTATTACATTCCATTTCATTCAACTCATTCATATTAGCACAGATATTTCTCTAATTGTTATTTTGTGTTTTGCAGCCTATTTTCTTTCTCTATTTTTTAGAGTTATTGTTAAAAAAAAAAAAAAAAATAAGTTTAGTAAATAACTAGGTTAATATATGTATTTCAATTGAAATGAATATGTAGGGGAGACCGGGGTAATTCTGGACACTTTTTGGTTATTTAACCATAAAATGCTTAATTTGAACTGTATTCTCAAACCGATTGTACCATTAGAAATAGTAAGTTCTTAATTCAAAATGACAGCAAGTACGACCGAAAAAACGAAAAAAGAAAGTATCTCTAGATTGATTTGACCTATGTGACGGGGTAATTCTGGGCACGACGAGGTAATTATAGACACAAAAGAGTAATTTTGGGGAATTTGTATTTTTTTATTTTTAAACATCATAAAACTTTATTCAAAACACGAAAATGGTGACAAGTGATAAAAAAAAGCATTTCTAGTCAGAATATTCAATGCCGCCAATAAATTTTCTGAATTTTGAGCATTTTTATCGGGTTTACGCACACATTTTCGTGGCATAATGACAACCAAATGACTAAAAATCGAAAAACCAACTTATTTTACATGGAACGAGTGTCAAAACACAACAAAAACAACAATGGAATACAAAGCTAACATTTGCCGCCAAATGTCCATAATTACCCCGAGTCGGAGGTTTTTTTTTTTCAATGTTATCGCAGTATAACATGTTGTATAAAACCATGGAATGAAAGAGAAAGGACCAAACTTCACTATCAATTCACTTACCGGTATTTACTTTACTTTACTTTTAATGGCACAACGGCCCATGGAGGGCCTAGGCCGAACTTTTCGCTTTTCGCATCCACTCATGTTGTGCGTGTTATATTTGTACAAGAATGGAAGGGACCTACAGTTTAATGCCGAATCCGAACGGCGAAGTGAAAAGCTTTTCATAGCAATTTTTACTCTTGTAGGTTTGCCATTGCCTGCCAAAAGGTGGTGACGTGTAGAAAAATATTTCTACTTTTTGATTTTGCCTGTGCCGAGATTCGAACCTCGGACACTCTGCGTATCAGTCCAACGCACTACCACTACGCCACAGCGACCATATTACCGGTATTAGTTGTTGCAAAAAATAACAAATTCAGAACACAAAACACACAAAACTTTCAGAATATAAATGAGATTTTTTTCGATCCACTCAGAAAGTTACGTGAAATGCGAGTACATGGTCCGTGTCTGAGAGAGGCTATATTTTTTTCATGAGAAAAACGAATTGACATATTACAGACGTCAAAGAGTACAAGAAAGTGTCAGTCCAGAATTACCCCGGCCTACGTATTTTTATAAAGAGATGATGTTGACTCCTTTTAACGCAGTTGAAAAAGTTAATGTGATTCCGGGATTCTAGAAATTTACATTCTTGATTACATTTAGATTAACATTGTTAGGAAATTCTTTGATATCTTTACATATTTACATACGAGTATCTCATATTTACATATTTTATGTATCTGATTGTCATACTTACATAGTGTCGATTTTTATAAGTTTACAGTTGCTGGTTAATTCATAGAAACAATCTATAAAGTTGCTTCTGGAATGTTTTACAACTGCTTTAGAATTTCTATTGCATATTACGGAATTATGCTTTAAGACAAAAACTTAGAAAATCGATCAATGACCTCTTCTGGTTCTAAGTATTTCATTTACCAAAGGTTTCTTATCAACAAAACAAAAAAGCAATATTTTCATTTCATAAAACCACTAATTTATTTTATTATTATCTTAAGAAAAAGTTTTCATTACACTTTTAAAAATGCTTTAATTAAAATGTTCTCAAGCCTTTTTTTGTTGTTGTTTAATATTGTACATTCAAACTACATACCTACGTAGTAGAATAAATTTAATTGGCAGCTTTGGCATTCGAGGTTCTTGCACTCTAGTAAACATATAATTTTCATTACCACCAAATAATAATAACAAAATAAACCAAAATACAAATATACAAGTAAAAGAAATGGAAGCACACATTTGCTGTATGTAGAAACAGTAAAATCGTGCTTGAATGCGCTTCTTATTTACAACGTACGGGGACGAGCGAACATGTATGTAGTATGTATCTACGTTGTATGGTACATTCTTCAGTATAAGTACAAGTATATTTACTAAGTATATATGCATATGTTTGATGTGTGTATTGTATTACCGCATGTTTGTAATACAATTCCTACAATTCTCTGCAAGTTTAATTTGTGGTTCATAACAATTATGCCATAAATATACCATATAAGTATGTATGTACCATATGTACTTATGTACATATGGATATGTGTATTGTAGAATAATATAGAAGTACAAGTATCTGTTAAAATGATATGACATCTAGGAGAGCTTCCCGCATATCAAGATTACTGTAGCCATTGTAAAAAGTAAAGGTGCAAACTCCAACGAATAACACCAAGCAAGTCACAGCTACAAAGTACATGACATTTTTAAATTATACCATAAAATAAGTGTAGTTACATATACTCGTAAGAATTATTAAAAGAAGTTGAAGAAGAATGGAGAAAAAACTCTCATAATAATAACAATAATAATAATAATAAATAAAAAAAAAAGTTAATGTTAATATTTTTTCGAATGGGTTTTGTTGTTGCTGTTGCGTAGTGAAAGGTTCATTAAACCATTAGCAGACCTTTTCGAAATTCTAAAGTTTCATTTTAACCACAAATATCTACCCAGCTAACTATGTACTTGTGCTTCCATGTTCTATGTTCTTTTAGTCGTAGTTGTAGTTTTCTGCGTCATACTCGTTTGCGTTGCTGCCTTCATGCTCGCATTTATGCGCATTATAATCTAAATATGCGTCACATCTGCGCTTTCCGACACTTCTTTTCCAGCAGGTATTCCCGTATAATATTTATCTTTTCAATTAATTTACTCTTCTTTTGCTGTTGATCTGTCCGTCAGTGCAATTATGTAATTGTGCTTTATGTTCATGATGAATGATGGTATATTTCTTTCACTCGAGCTAGTATGTGGACTTTTTACTTTGTATCTTATCGAAGAACATGAATTTTTTTTAACTTTGTTTATAATTACATAATTTTTGTTTTTTGTATGTTTAATGTTTATTTTTCCTTTATTTATTTGTATCTTTTGCATTATCACACATACCTTAATTTTTCCGACTAAATACTTTTTCTTTATTTATAATTCAGAAAAATTAAATAATGTGTGTTGTAGATATGAACTTTCTTGCTTTGACCCTTTTTTACTACTTTTATCTTAACGTCTGACTTTCGGTTGTTTGCATAATTTTTATGCATTTTTCTGTACTTCATAGATAACCTGGCAAAGAAAGTTCGTAGCGTTCAGAAATCGGAATCTCAAAATAAACTTATCTGTGAGTGAATTTCTGTGAATTTATGAATGTTCTTTGGGTTGATTCCGTTATTTTAAAAATGAGGCTCAGAAAAGCATGTCACGGTGTTTACTGGGCTGTCAAAAATAACCCTATAAAAAGAGGTTCAAGGAGGCTTTGCTTATCCGCCAAGACATTCAGCTAAAAATGAGATTCGTCTAAGAAGAAAATTTCTCACCAAAATTATATTAATTTTCAAGTTATTCTAACGTCCAATCAGCAAGCTTACTACGGCTACGATGGACTAGCGAATGTTCACTGTTTATTATAATTTATTTATTATAAATTTGAAGAATTAATTTTTATTAATTGAAAATGATTTTGAGGCAGCAAAATGTTTATTTTGTCATGGAAAAACTAATTTTTGTTTAGAGAGGCATTATACATTACCGGGAAGTGCCAGCCTTGAAAGTAGTCCCCTTCTGAAATAATACAATTATGCCAGCGAATAATCCAATCATCATAACAGTCTTTCAATTGCCTTTTCCGAAATCTACTTCAGTTCTTCATTCTCTTTTATGTCTTCTATCGACTGAAAACGGTTGGCTCGAAGTGGATATTTGAGTTTTGGAAAGCCGGAGCCATATCAGGCGAATACGGTGGTTGTTCGATGATATTTGTTGAGCTTTTCGCCAGAAATTCGTTCGCATTGTTAAACCTTGTGAGAGTATGCGTTGTTGTGGTGCAAAGTCCATCTCTCAACAAACTTGGCCTTTTTCAACGAATCGAGTGCACAACACCGCAATAATCACAGAAAACATTCAACATTACCGAACAGTGTTGTACAAATCTTCCAGCACATCTCGATCGGTTTTGAATCGGTTTTTATAAAGTCGATTCACTGTAAGGCTTCTGTAACATTTCCAGCGATTCGGCACACGAATTTCCATTTACAATACAAAATTTGGGATAAATTCTTAGTTCGATAAATTTTACTGTGTGTATTTTGGATAACACTGGTTTAGAGGATGAAGTTATTTAGTCTACACGATCTTATATGGATGTTAACACAAGCTTGTCCTCAAAATTCGCTATGTTGAGGTGTTTAAAAGACCAACGAGAAATAGGCACACTGGCTCTTACATTCAATATTTTCTCCATGTGTGATATTTCGATGACTTGTTGCTGTTTTTGTATCGTGTAGAGTAAAATCTCTTTCCAACTTTTCAACGATTCAAAAAAGTTGGTGCTATACTGTAAAATTCCATAGTGCACATTGAGTAAGTATTTACAAAAGAACGATTCCTCTTTTTTATAAAATCTTTGGATTATAACCAAACGTTATTGAAGCATGTATTTTTGAAGCTGAATTGAATTCCTTCACTATTTTCTTTGATATTGCACTATGAAAATTGTATTTGTATGAGAGGTAGGCGTGGTCGCTGTGGCGTAGTGGTAGTGCGTTGGACTGCTGCGCAGAGTGTCCGGGGTCGAATCTCGGCACAGGCAAAATCAAAAAGTAGAAAAAATAATTATTCTACACGGCTCCACCTCTTGGCAGGCAATGGCAAACCTACAAGAGTAAAAATTGCTATGAAAAGCTTTTCACTTCGCCGTTCGGATTCGGCATAAAACTGTAGGTCCCTTCCATTCATGTACAAATATAACACGCACAACATGAGTGGATGCGAAAAGCGAAAAGCTCGGCCTAGGCCCTTCATGGGCTGTTGTGCCATTAAAAGTAAGTAAAGTAAGAGAGATAGGCGTGGCTGGTTGATTAGTTTTACAGCAGTTATTATTGACGTTATTTCATTGAAGCATACCGAATTGAATACAATTTTCTTTAGAATTTTCTTCAGTATAATTTTCACTTGTAAGGGAGGTACTACCATGCCCACTGCAACTTAGCCTTTTAATGACTATAAGAAATGTAATGTCCTTATAATTATGCACCCTTTTGCATACGTAACTAGTATAGAATTTTTCAGATTTTAGAAAACCGCTTAACTTATTCTGCCCTAACCAGCACTTAGCCAAAGTAAAATTAATGTACATCACTAGTACAACCAAATATTAAAAGACTAACCTTTAGAAAGTCAGTGACTGACTGCATACGTAACTAGTATGGAATTTTTCAGATTTTGGAAAACCGCCTAACTTACCCTGTCCTAACCAGAGCACTTAACCAAAGTAGACTTAATGTACATCACTAGTACAACCAAATATTAAACGACTAACCTTTAGAAAGTCAGTGACTGAACTAATATGAATAACTTACTGAATTGAATCCAGTTTTTAATACTTGCAATACGATAATCGTAATTATGGCCTTGTAATCAAAAGTACATAAAACTATTTTAGTTATGTATGGAAATGGAAAATAAATCGTTATATGTGGGTTTGAGAAATGAAATGAATATATAATGTCTATCGAAATCGAACAAAAATGCATTATGAATTAATTTTTCTCACCAAAAATTTACAACACACAACAAGTGGACAAACTGCATCCAATCATATCTGCAAATTGCATATTTCCAAGATAAACTGAATTCAACAAAATATTCTCACATTAATTTTGACCGCACCAAAAAACTGGAAGTAATGTTTGTACTTAAAAAAAAAATTCATAATATAATATTGAAAATCATAAAACTTAAAACGCTCCAGCTGTGAGTGGCTCATAAAAAAGTTATAAAATCTAACTTTACTTTCCGGCTAGTGCAAGACATATGTAAGTCTCATACATAAGTACATGTGAAGTTTATGTATGAATGTACATATGTGTGTGTACGACTACAAAAAAAAACAAAACAAAACATGATTATTAAATAAAGCCCATTTTTTTCTACAAGCAATTATGGTGACTGCTTAACTAGAAAATAAATGTATGTAGCTGTTTTTGTTATTAAAATTTGGTCCTAGGGTATTTTTTTTTTTTTTTTACCAATTTCAGTTGGTTCTGGCCAACTTAAGTTATCTTTTCATGTGTGTGTCGTATTTAGCCGGCGTATTTTTTAGTTTTTTTTTACGTTTGTTGTTTTTGGGCTTTTCTTATGTTTTTCTGAGTTTCTCTAAGTTAATGTTCGTAGTTTGATCTTTCGTCTGGGTAGGTCAAATTAGTATGCGGTTTCATGAATTGTTTTATGTAGTTAACAGTGTTTTTCTGTTAAATTTTTCCATCTGTGTAGGTATAACGCAACAATGTTGGTCTAGCATAATGACTGTAGAGCAAACAAGTAAAAAAATAGCTAAAATTTAGATACAAAACATTTGAAATTAAACGGAGATTTGAAATAAGGAGTGCGTCGAATAAAATTGTCTGGTACAGAAATGATGAAATCTTTTGAACCAGTAGTCCGATTTTTTTAAACTAAAGTATTTTATTTTGCAAATTATTTTAAGATTAAAAAAATAAAAACAATAAACCACAAATTATTAGTTTTTAATAAAAAGTTTTAATTTTTCAGGAAGCCCTTCCATTAATGTTTTTATGGTAGTGTCCGACACCCTCACAGCTGCTGCAGACCACTTTCTTTTGAAATCTTGAAGGTCTTTGGCCACTTTTTTTGTTACCTTCATCTCCCTTTTTACTAAAGCCAAGTACCTCTCAATCGGCCTTAGTTCTGGACAGTTTGGTGGATTGGCTTCTCTAGGCACCAAAATCACTTCATTCCATTGGAACCACTCTAAGGCCGTTTTGCTGTAGTGACATGAAGCGAGGTCAGGCCAAAAAAACGTGGACACTTCATGTTGGCGTAAAAATGGAAGCAATCTCTTTTGCATTCCTTCAAATATATTTCGCCGTTGATTGTACCCGATGTCACAAATGTGCTGCTCCTTTTGCCACAACTACAAATTGCCTGCCAAACAACGAATTTCTTTGGGAATTTTGTAATTTTTTTGGCTTTAAATTTTTCAGCGCTATTTCCTCGAGAATCAGCTGTATAAAATTCCTGGCCATGTAGCTGGGAAAAGTCCGCTAAAACATAAGTTTCATCGTCCATTATGCAGCGTTCAAATTTCTTGACAAAATCTCGGCTCAGCATTTTCGCTCGTTGTTTTGCGGTTTCATTCTTCATGGCGTTGCTATCCGGAACTTTTTGAATTTTGTCCTCAGCCCAGCTTCCTTCTTTGTCCTGCGCACAAAAGATTCTAAGCAATCACCCTTCCCCGCCAATTTCCTTCCCGAAATGTTTGGATCTCTCTTTAAAATGGTCACAACGTTCTTCGTCTTCTCACAGTCATGTGGCCCCTTCTTTTTACCAGAACCTTTCTTCCGATTAATACGCAGTTCTTCCTTAAAACGTTTAATAACGCGAGAAATGGTTTTACGGTTAGCCCCTACCTCTTTGGCAATTTTTTTTAATGACCAGTGAGGATGCTTTTGAAAAATTTTAATAATATTTTCTCGCACTTCCACTTCGTTTGCCATTTTCGCGTTAAATAAACTTTAACTGACACATAATATTTTCTGACATTCAATTCAAAGCTACTAAGATAAAAATTTTTGATTTTGAATCTTTCAATAGCATAGTATGGGAAGAAATGTAACGGACAATTTTATTCGAAGCAGTCCTTATTGGAAAGTTTTTATACAACGGCAGCTTTTTACTGTCACGAAAATCATTAATATTGGCTAAATACTTAAGAAGTACATAGATATTATTCAGGACTACATGCATTTCTTCAAATTTGAAAAACTTTTGAAGATTTTCTGCTGGCAGACAAAATACAAACTGTAATTATAATCCTACTTTTAAGCTTTTTGTTACACTGTACAATTCTAAATATTGTAGGACATCCCTGTTGTAGTTGTTTTTCTTTTCGAAAACTTTTCTTTTTGTAGGGGGAACTTTATTTACACTGCATAATAATAACGTGGCTCAACTTTTTTTGGTTCAGTGCATTAGAATTTGTTCCAATCTTTTTTATTTCTGGTTGGTATTTTAAGTAGGTTTCTTGCTTGTAGTGAAATTTTAATTGAATGGGTTAAGAAAAAAAAAATAATAATAATCATTTGCATAGTTCTTTTTTTCCATGAAGACATAACACATTTTGATAATGAGTATAAAGCGGAAATATTTTGACTGGACTTTGTGCAATGCAATCTCTTTTTAAACCGAAAAATACAATTGCTGCAGTCTCATAATTTTTTCTGCACATGTAATACTTTTTTTTTTTGTTCCAATTGACGTTTCTTTTCACCTTTGTGGGTATGTACATAATTGTTATTTCAAAATAACAAATACTCAAGTATTTTAAATTCAAACACATTTTATACATTTCATTTGTAGAAAGTGAAATATTTTTGCGTGAAAAATACCCAAGACTTTATATGCTCATAATTTTCCTGCTTGTTTTTGTTTGCCTTTAGCTGACAAGTAAAAACTCCCACGATTATCATTTTTGCACTTCCTAAACTTGGCTAAGCAAGATGGATATGTGAGACAGTATTTATGTTCGAGTATGTGCAAATAGATTTCGGCATACATTATTCGCCAACAATACACAGTCATGTGTATGGGAAATGTAATGAATTGTATGCGTTTCTAATAGGTAAAGTAAGCTGGCAGGTGAAAGTGTTTGTTGATTCTCAAAATATGTAATTTCAACAATAACAATATTTTGCACAGTCATTATTTCGAACAATATTTGTGAATAAAAATTCAGTAGAATTTCAATGAAATGTAAACATAATTATCACTCATTACTCGAACGTGTCTTTCTTCTTTCAGCTCACCAGACTCTCGAAATTCGTTCCACAACTACTTGACTACATCAAATATTCCATGAACTATTCAACACTCAATTCCGCTTCATTTGAAGCTCTTTCATCGCAGCGTAATATGTTGTAAGCGCATTCATTACTCATATCACTTGTATCAAAATATCATCAATACAAACCATCATCAAGATCAACCACTCATACAAAATCATCACAACTTGACATTGTAAATTATAAATTCAGCAACTTCTTCTGCGCAGAAAACAAATTCTACTAAAGAATCATCAAGAATCGTTGGTGTCGTCCACAATGGCCGATAGTCGCGAACGCATACGGGGCCCATCACGTGATGGGCGTGAGTTTCTTACAAGCCCGCGTCAAGTTTTAAGACGTCTGATGCTATTATCGGAGGGACGGCAATATCGCGAAGCAGCCGGGGTAGTTGGTCGGCTGGGGCCTTCAGTGCTGCGTTCAGTTATATCAGAGTTGCCTATAGATTTGCTGCTGGAGCATTTGCCGCATAGCGCATACTTGTTGGAGTCATTTTTCACAAGGTCAGCAACTTTTAACAATGTTCAGTACTTCTTTTTGTTTTATCTCATAATTGTTCATCCATAGATTAATCACAGTCAATCCGTCACCAAAAGCAGATGTGCCAATTGAATCGGTTGCCTGGCAACTAGTACGCCTCTTCTCCAATCCACACGAGTCAGGTCTGAGACAACGTTGCTCGAAACTAATACAAGCGCTGGCACAATATGAACCCAACTTACGTCTTAATCTACGTGACCGTCGCAAATCATTCGATAATGCAGTACAGGGTCTAGGCATACATGGCCTGACCACAGATTCCACGGGTCAACTAATATCACTGCATATAGCCTTAAAGACTGAGCTACAGCGTCATGTGGACACCTATAAAATGGCCATACACAAACTGGAAGAGCTGAGCATGATCACAGTGAATCAAGACCCGGCACATTCTTCACATCAGCGACTGCTGGCCATCAATTATGGTGATATACAACAGCGGCTAATCGATAATAAAACACTGTTGACCATGTTGGATAAGCCAGCGCTAAAGCAGTTGGTGAGCTTAATCGAGAATTTGGGACAACGAGTGGAAAACGATAAAGAGGTGCTGAAGTGTGTCGGGCAGGTGAAACGTTTGGATGTGCAGGCACACGTTGAAAAACGTCCGGCTGCAGGATTGCTAATGAACTTCTCGAGGGGGTGTGAGGCGGTGTTGCATATGATGGGTCCGGAGAGTGTGCCGACGAGTCCAACCAGTGGTGGTGCTGGTGGCGGTGGCGGCAGCAGTTGCAGCGATGGTTACCATTCAGATGATTCAACTAATGAAGAATTAAGGTAAGAAGGATTAAATTTGGACCTATGTACACTACATAGTCAATCTAGAGTCTATAAAATAATAACTAACAATAATTAAGTTAGTCTTTCACTTGAGGGACACACTGAAACGACACTGAACTATGGCAATTTTATTGTGTTTTGATTTGTAGCTTCCCATTTATTTAATACATAATGATAATGTTGGCAATCAGCCTGCATTGGAGAATATGTATGAATATTTAAGTCACTAAATAAAATTCACTTAACACAATAAATGTAACAAGCTTGACATTTAAACGCTTTCGCCTTTCGTTCTTTCGCCTGTTCCAATTGTTGAATCGAGTGATTTCAAAGCATTTAACTTGTTACTAAGTAGGCGTACTCTCTGAATAGTGAATACATTCATCTAAATTTTGAAACGAAAAATTGTTCATTTCTATTTCATATAATAATTCTACTTCTTTCTTCTTTCTAAGTAAACTAAACAAAGTATATACTATATGTACCTACTTTTCTAATTTGTATTCATCTAACCTCAAAACAGTGAAATGGTATCACAATATCGCTGCTTGTACATGGAAAATAGAGCTGATACTTTGGAGGCGTTAGACAGTTTGCCGCAATTGAAGCACGTACACAATTTGAAAGGGAAAATTCTTTTTTCGATTATTGTGGTAAGTAAAAGTATTCGGGTAATAGTGAATGACTGAATCAATGAATGATCAAATGAATATACGAGTATGAGCTTTATTGTTAGCATACACATACAATATATAAAGGGTGATTTTTTTGCTACTTGGTTTTTGACGTCTATATTTCTGAAAGTTCACGCGTGATTCTTGGCACGTGTCAGAGTAAAAAATGCTCAGTTTGGTTTGCCATTTCATCATGAAGAGACTTACGCCTGAAAAACGTTTGCAAATTATTGAAATTTATTACCAAATTCGAGCTGTGTGAAAAATTTGTTTCACAAACTACGTGCATTTAACGACGACGCTCATTTTTGGCTCAATGGTGAAGACCAGCCAGAGTCAATTTAGTAGCTACCAATGCATCCCGAAAAATTCACTGTTTGCTGCGATTTATGGGCAGGCGGCATCATGACTTCTTCAAAGACGATGAAGGCCGCAACGTTACGGTGAAGGCACCGATACCGGTTGATGATTACAGACTTTTATTTTTTTGCCGAAAATGCAGAATTGGACACGGCCGACATGTGGCTCCAACAGGACGGTGCCACATGCCACACTGCACGCGAAATCATGTACAATTGAGAGGCGAATTTGGTGAGCAGTTAATATTACATTTTGGTGCAGTTAATTGGCCACCAAGATCGTGTGATTTGACCCAGTTAGACTATTTTTTGGGAGGCTATGTTAAGTCTCTTGTCTATAGGGACAAGCCTAACACGATTGCTGCTTTGGAAGCCAACATTGAACGCGTCATTGGTGAGGTTCCGGGCGAAATGTGTGAAAAAGATGCCAAAATTGGACCTTCAGAATGGAATATTTAAGTGAAATTATTTATAAAAAGTAAATGGAAGAAATTGATTTATCGATCAAAAAATTTCATTTACTTTGTAAAATTTCTGTTTTTTTTTGAATTTTTTAAAAACCAAGCTCTTAAAAAATCACTTTTTATAAATATATATGTATAAGTATGGTATTAAGCTATGAATATGACAGTATTATTACATTTTGATAACAATAGAATTAAGCTTTTCCTACTTTTTTTTAATTATGCGATACACTTTAGAATTTAAATTTCCTTAGATTGAGTTTCGAGTCAATTAGGAAAACTCTTTGTTTACCAAAGATTAATGATGTTGTTGTACAGAAATTTAATTTTAATTTATCATAAACCGAATATTTATCCACAATAAATTCAATATGCTGCTGAAAAACAGAACAAATAAATAAAATGAAAACTGTAATATCCAATGGCAATAATTGGTAGTTACGCGGAAAGGATGATTGGTAGTTAGCAGTTTTATCTTTCATGAGTCTTTGCGAGTATAGTTTGCTTGATATTAACAAAACTAGATCTTTATTTCATAGAATATATTCTATATCTACATATATCTTCCATGTATACTATATAGTGTCCAACCAACTTTGATTTGTCGGATTTTTCTAAGCCGTATTTCGGTTTTTTTTTTTATCTACAGCCGAAATGGAAGCCGAAGCTTTTTAAAATCTGTATAACAAAAACGTGAAACAAAACTAAAACATATAACAAAAAAATTTTAAATTCAATTCCTTCCTAGAATCAATAAAGGATTTATTTGGCAAAAAAAAAACACACACAAACAAAAACAAAAGAGTAATATAAAGTTAATGTTCCCCAAGTTGAATAACTTTATGTTATAAGAAGTTTATCCATTTTTCCCAAGCAAATAATTTTAAATAAATTGTTTTTATTGCGAATCTGCAGTAAAATTTATCTAAATCATCAGCTTTGGCTTCGGGCAAATCTTCGCCCAAAAATTCCGTCACAATCGAAGCCGTATATGCTTTTTAAGGCTGAATAGCCGAAGAACCGAAACCGAATATTCGGTTGGACACTAATAGCATAAATAATTTGGTAAAAAGGTAATCTCTGGGACTACTGACCCTGCGTAAACGACGTAACTGAGGAGCTACAGGTTGGATAATAATAATTGTTTGTGTGATAAGGCGGTTTATTGGTAATAGCAACGGGTGGTCGCTGTGGCGTAGTGGTAGTATGTTGGACTGTTACGTAGAGTGTCCTTGGTCCTAATCACGGCATAGGCAAAATCAAAAAGTAAAAAAACTATACGGCACAACCTCTTGGCAGGCAATGACAAACCTACAAGAGTAAAAAATGCCTATGAAAAGCTTTTCACTTCGCCGTTCGAATTCGGCATAAAACTGTAGGTCCCTTCCATTCATGGACAAATACCATATAACACGCACAACATGAGTAGGGCCTAGACCAGTTGCCAAGGGCAGCTGTGCCATTAAAAGAAGAAGAAGAAGTTACTGGTTAGACTTTAGAGTTTTTTGGGTTAGTAGGTGCGGCACCGTCTATACAACTAAAATAATAGGCACGACGTACATAACTGGTGGTTTGCGAAAGCGGTATATTGGCAATAGCTATTGATAAAATTTGGTCGTTTTTGGGCATATGGGCGTGGTAGATCCCATACAAAAAAATGGAGATGCTTAGTAAGGAAGACAATGACAGTTTGTCTGCGAAAGCGGTATGTGATTGTATTAGTAATTATTGGGCAGAATTTAGTCGCTTTTGAACAAGTGAACGTGGCACCTCCCATACAAACAATAACTGATGTCTGTAGGTAGCTGTGTTAAGACGGGCTGTTCGTTTTATTAACTGAGAAGGAGAACTACCCATGCAAATTTCAACAATATTAAGATTTAGATTGCAGATTTTTGTATTACTCAAATCCTGAAAAAGCCCGTCTAATTTATTATATACCAAAGACTAGGAGATGTTAATTAAGAAGTTTAACCATATTCTTCCAAATAAAAAAAAATTAAAAATACTCTAAAACAATATAAATAAATTGTATGCACTCAATTGTTAACCATCATTGAAATACTCCAACCAATAATCTACACCGAAACAACTCTCAAATTTTTATTAGAAGAAAAATTGATTATATTTAAAAAGTGCTGAGGAACAATGCTCACCAATCTTGAAGTGCCACTTCAAGTACTTCAACAGTTGGCAACAACAACCAACAATGAAATGGCGTCTTGTAGTTTATGAGCGATGTTAAAATGCTATTGCAAAATAACAATTTATTCATTATAAATATGAAAGAAATAAGTGAGCAAAACTTCCCAGCGGGCATTTGAGGCTTGATGCTGTTCGCTGAAGAAACTTGCAAAAAACAAGCAACAAACAATCTTTCACAGTCTATATCACTTAAGATATGATCGAGACGCCCAATAATTAAAGAAGCGAAACAAAAAAAATATTACAATGATTAAAAGTTATAAAAGAAATTGTGAAAGAAAGTGCTTCTTTGGCCAAAGGCATTAAAGTTTTCCTTCTTTGTTTTGGTAGAAATAAATTTCAAACTAGTATGTTGATGAATTTATTAATTTTTTTTAAATGCTGCGAAATATTTTGCATTTTATTGATTCACAACTCTCGATATCATCTATGGGGAATTTGAAAACATTGACGTCTCACATGACAGCAGCAATTGTGATCACTGATCCATGCGGATTAGTTACTTAGAGATGTAAATGCGGTGTAATCAATTAGTGTTTAGGCATTCATGACATTTTTTCAATGCAGTACCGAGTTAAGTAACAAAGATAACTTACGTTTACTGGCCCCTAATTGAGATGTGGCATTATTTTATATTTAATTTTTCTGATAATGATCAGTGAAGGACCTTCCCTTATATGCATAACTATTTTGTCATTCACATTTCAGCTCTCATTCCGCTTGTGTCATGGAATGCGTGAACGAAAAGTAATGGAAGTACGACGCACTTTAAATTGTCCATTGGATAGTACAAATGAGACCACACTCGCATTGGATCGTTCAGTGAGAAGTCATTTACATGAGACAGTGGATGCATTTCCATTGGGTGAAATTGAACGTTCTGTTTTTAATCAAGTAAGTTTTATTACATATGCAGTGAGTATACTTACAAAGGTAAATTGAAAAGAATGTAAAGCTGTTTCGTTTGAAAGCTGGGCTCAATGGACTATTGATTCTTTTCCCTTCCTTTGAAATGTAGCTTCTTATAAGTAAAATTAATAATCATCTCTAAATATTTTCAACAACAGGTACTTTCAACACTTCATGAATACCCTTGCCTCGAATCTTGTCCTCCATTAACGCATTACGTCAGCGCATGCGTGCGTTTAGCATGGAAAATGATCAATCAAAAGTCACCATATTATTTGGATAATGATTTTAATTTAGGTATGTATCCAGGTCTCATAAATAAGCTTACAATTTCTAATATTAAATAAATTTTTTTTTTTTTTTTTGTCTTCTTTTTTTTTACTTAAGGTTTTCTGCGTCCCGAAAAGCATGAACGTCATCCTCAAGCTGATCGACGCTCAGATTTGATTAAAGCATTTCTTTGGCCAGCGCTCATGCAAAATAATCATTGTGTTTTTAAAGCGGTGGTAGCTACTTAAATTCAACATGTAAATGCTTAAATGCTATATTATGTGTATGTTTTTTTAAATAATAATTTGTATATAAAAAATAAATAATTATAATAAATATTATCTTTAGAAGTAAATGTCTGTTCTTAAGCAATTATCGGCTTTAGTACTATACCAAGGCTTGTATTTTTATTTGTACATTGCAATGCATTATAACTATAGAAATCTATAATATCACTTGGGGTGGGGAAGAGCCTCTCATTGGATTTTTCCTGCCCGATGCCATATAGATCTCGTCCATCTTTCTGGCGTATGATTAAATGGAAGTATTCTTCTTGTGCATATATGCTAACAATGTATTTTATCGAGATATCCTGTTGAAATTATGTAATTGTGATTGGAAAGAACTTTTTTGTTGCATCGATCTTAAGCTTACCATTTCTTTATATGGTCGTACCAGACAAGCGCCATCCTCTCTGCAGCTGAGTATGTCTTCAGCAATTAAACGATCCACGGTACGATAATAACGCTCGGTTTCAATTTTCCTACGCTCTATTTCCAAGTAATTGGCATCGATCTCATCTGGAATAAAGAAAGTGGATTTGGAGTGATATTTTCACGAAAGCTTATTGTATTAGGTGGAATAATGATTTTTGCCCTCAATTATCATTGTTACATGCAACCAACTTAGTACGGCAAATAGTATGTGTTATGTTTTATTGATAGATTGTAATTTTGTAAAATCTTCCAGAAAGGGGAAAGAAATAGAAAACTACAGAAAATTTATGTGAATTAATGAACACGCTAAATGCAGGCAATCAGTAAGATTCCTATAAAAATTTTATAGTTGTTATAATTTTTATCACTCCAAGCTTGTATTTCTTGAATTTTTCTATTCAAAGCTTTTTGTATATACACACACTTATGCTTCATGACTATAGAAATCTTTTAGCTGGATTCATGGATGGTTTTTTATTCTTGCCATATTACCAAAAAATGAAACCAAAAACTATCCCAAATGTCGATAATTATAATTGTGAAAAGTGATTATTAAATTATAAAGCCACAAATTTAGCGCTTTACCATATCAACATTTTTATTTTTTATATGTATTACACTCAAATAGGATTTCGTCATTACCAAGAACGTTTGCTCACTGCGTACCTCTCTCCTTCATTCATTCAAGCTAGTTGCCTCTCACTGATCTTACTTACCCACAATGACATAATCATGTTGAAGCTCAATATTTAAGCCGCTCTCTAAAGATTGGAATGTTGATAGCGTCGCAACACGTTTATTTGTTTGTTTACATTTTTCACAATTGCAACAACAACAGCAGCAATTATTATTGTATATTGAATTGGCCACATTGGTAACAAATCGGACAAGTAAATTATGCAAAACAGTCCAATAGACTCGTAAGCACCAGCACATCTCTGAGCTGGACTCAACTGAACTGTGAACAATGACAACACAACAACAGAATAACAAACGCCGCGGATTCAAGTAGACACTTAAAAAAAAAAAAAACAAAAAAAAACAAAAAAAGAATATGTTTTTAACAAAATTTCTGATAATGATAGCTTTTTTTGTAGCAACTTCGTTTTTAATTGTTATAATTACTGCATAAATTAATTGCATATATTCAATGAAAGTCTTTTACTACGCTTTCAAATTAAACGATAGCCGACAACGACGACACCAATGATCATGATCACTGATGTTGATCTTTCCGTACGACATCTCTTAAGCAAGAGCGAGCTGTTGGCAAACTGCGCGCCTTAAATTTGTTAAGGCAAGAGCAAACATTAAAATTAATTGTTGTTGGTTATTGTTGATATTTGAAGGAAGAAAAAATTGAAATATAATCATTCGCTCATACATACATACATACATACACTAGCATTTACATGTGTTTGTACATATCTCGAACTTTATAGTACGATGTGATCATTTCATTGACTAAGCATATACAATATGTACATACAAATGTGTGTAAAGTATATACATATACACATACATACATATTGTGTAAAGTATATACATACATACACATGTATGTACTTGGTATGTGCTGAAAAAAAAAAAAATTTAATTATCAAATTTCATATATACAAATTGTCACAGTCTCGCGAATTGTGATCCAAAAAATGCACTCATGTGCAGAACAACAAACTCGTGTGACACCCTGATGCCGCTCGATAAGCTCAAACTCCTTCCGGGGCTTTGTTAAAATTGCATATACGAGTAGATACCCAGCGAATAAATAAAAAGGAGTAACTACTTCTTAAAAGAACAACATGTCATTCAACAGTAAATAATAATATCATGAAACAACGAAAACCCGAAACTTCTTCACTCTTTGTTATCCAAATGCTATCCTTAACAATAGCCAGATATTACAGACTAGGGAGACCGTTTAAAAGTAACACATTCACTGTGCCTAGTTTCAGCCTTAAGCAACTGAAAATGATTACCCCAAATGACAACATAATCGATGTTATAACATATTAACTGGGGGGTTATTTTCATAAATGGGGGGTAAAGTTCGTGACAGTCGCAGGTGCGTCCATGGTCGATCCTTGCGCTTCTACGTTTCAAGTCGACACACAGCCTCCTCGTGGCGTCCCCTGGATAGCGATCTGACAACCGTCAGTGAGTTAACTAATGTGTGCGGCGGGCTTCTCCATGGCCTTGAATGAATGGTTGTGCGTCGGGCTTGGAACCCACCACGTTAAAATACCCACCAATGAATCCTCCAAATAAGCCTCGAATATAAGATGGAACGATGAGCTGTACGCCGACACTGACATAGTCAAGCGTATAAAACTCCAGCGGCTTCGCTGGCTGGGTCATGTTGAGCGAATCGAAGAAAGCGCTCCGGCTAGAAGGGTGTTTTATTCGAACCACGGTGGAGGAACACGCAGAAGGGGACGTCCTAATCTCCGTTGGAAAGACCAGGTGCAGGGCAACCTGACTGCACTTGGCCTTATCAACTGGCGCCAGCGCGCGCATTGCAGAAGTGACTGGCGGAGCTTTGTGGAGGCGGCCAAGACCTATCATCGGTTGTAGCGCCAGCTAAGTAAGTAAGTAAGTATTTTCATAAATTTACAGAATACATTTTCCTGTCCACTCTCGGTTGGTTTTTTTTTTGCTGGTTTTTTAAATAAAATTGAATTGGGAATTTTTTAAAACGCAATTTCATGCCTCAGAGGATGGTGTTACTTCTTATATTTCTACTACCTCTACTACTACTAGTTTCTACTACTTCACTACTATTTCTACTTTCATTTTCTACTCCTTTCATATTAATAATTTCAGCTACTATAAGGCTGTGGTTATATTCAAATTTTACTCGGCGAACACCATGCAATTGTTGTTACCCGAACACGAAAAAAGAGCTTTTACTCACTCTCACAGCGAACACGATATGCTAGGTGAAATGTACACCGAGCACGCCGAGCATTCAAGGCGTTATACTACAAAAAAAGCAACAAAAATGTATGTAAAATAGTACGAATACATGCAGTCCTGCACGTCATTATTTTCATTTGCAGAAATGCGAAGTTGCGAATATTTTTAGTGTTTAAAAGTGAATATTAAATATATTATTGATAAAACTATTGAAGAAGTAAATATGAACATGTTAGCTGTACTCACGATGTGATGCAATTGGTATTGATGCCACTCTTGCCTGGAAGTTGCCACATATTCTCCACTACCTCAATTGCTTATTTTATAATCAGCCGGTGGCTGTCGGTCCAAAAAATTACATTATTTGCATAATTTATTGCACATTCAATTATATTATTAATGTCACGCTCTACATTGATAAAATCGTTAAAACTTTTTTGGAGTACCTGAATTTCGACCAAAGGCAACGCTGTAACGAACTCGAATATAACCACCACACACACAAACATTACCACGACCTTACGAGTAGTTCTCTACTACTATTTTGTACTATTTCCCCAATACTTTTTACCTACTATTTTTAATACCTTTCTTATACTCGTTTTTAAATTAAAGTATCCTCAAAATGTGCAAAGCTTTGTGCTAGAAATCCTAATGAATTGTTACCATGGTACGTAGCTTCGTGTCTATTTTAATTGAGCTAGTTATATGAAATTTTACTGTTTGCTTATTTAAACACTTTTAGCTAGAGTATATCATGAAATGCACTCTAAAGTATGTGCGTTAATATTGAACACCGATCAGTTTTGTTCAGTACTTTAAGTAAGTAGAAGTGTTCTCATGCTCAATATTAGACGTTGAAAGCAATTGGGCAATGTTGTAAATTATATTTTGGACGTAAAAATTTTATTTGTCAAATTGTGGCTATCACATTATCATTGTAGTTATTTTTTTGTTTGTTTTTTTTTTTTGCTTTTGCTTTAAGATAAATGAATGTGTATGTGCATGTAGTACAATTCAGAGCTATTATTTTTAGAAGTAATTAAAAATTAGGTTTTTTTATTGCTGGGTACATATTAATATTTTATTCTTCTTATTATATTATATGTAAATGTGTTGATTCTCTCATTAAATGATTAAGTTTGTAAGTACTTAAGTATGTGCATTGTATGTATGTATGTACATTTGTAATTTGATCCTAATTTAACAACATGTGCACATGTGCTTGCAATGTCTTTTGCTATTTGTTGTTGTCTCGTACATTTATGTTTACTTTTTAAAATCTGTTTAAGTGATCTCTATGGGAAAAAAGATCAACGAGACATAATGAAGCCCATACATATGTATGTATCTATGTATTTGTGCGCTTGTGATAACTAAGATCACTTACTAAGGAATGATTTGGGCTATTACGAAAAGCAGGACACATTTATGAATTCTGATTCCTTCTGCTGTAATAAATAAATATTTGACAACGAATGGAAGGACCTACAGTTTTATACTTTCGTAAGCAATTTGTACCATTGTCTGCCAAGATGTGGGATGCCTACTTTATTTTCCTATCTTTTAATTTTTGTCCATGCCGGGCCGATTTGAACCCGGGCGTAGCAGGCCACCATACTTCCAAATACTCCACGGTGATCATAATTGTGTATAACTTAGCATGTGCGTATTTAGCATTTAAAATTCCATTCATTACATATCAGTATGTTCAATTCGAATTTGATTAAACAAAGAATGAAGATGTGTCTATGGCTCAGAATGAAGTGTAGAAGTCTTGAATCCAGAAGTGCCAGGTTCTAGCCTAGGAAGTTTTAGATAGTTTAGAATAGTTTTTCTATAATATTATTGCACGATTACACGAAAATGTGTCATTTATTGTTTATATAGTCACTGTGGCGTAGTGGTAGTGCGTTGGACTGTTACGCAGTGTGTCCGGGGTTCGAATCTCGGCACAGGCAAAATCAAAAAGTAGAAAAACCAATTTTTCTACATAGCACCCACCCCTTGGCAGGCACTGTCAAAACTTACAAGAGCAAAAATTTCCTATGAAAAGCATTTCATTTCGCCGTTCGGATTCGGCATTAAACTGTAAATCGCTTCTCTTCATATAAAAATATAGCACGTACATCATGAGTGCATGAGAAAATCTCTGCCTAGGTCCTCCATGACCTGTTGTGCCATTAAAAGAAGAAGTTTCTTGTATCAGAAGTTTGAGCATTGCAAAATAGATATTTACAAATACTAGGCTAAAACACAGAAGAAGTTTCTTGAATCAGAAGTTCAAGCATTGCAAAATAGATATTTACAAATACTAGGCTAAAACAGAGAAGAAGTTTCTTGAATCAGAAGTTCGAGCATTGCAAAATAGATATTTACAAATACTAGGCTAAAACACAGAAGAAATTTCTTGAATCAGAAGTTCGAGCATTGCAAAATAGATATTTACAAATACGAGAGAAGGTAAAACTCATACACGGTTTGCGGATGCTTTGCTTTGACGTTTGAATTAATGCCTTTATTCGTTGATCTTCGGCTTTATATCGTAAATACGATCATACCAACTGCATCGTTGTGAGAAGAGGTAATTTCCGCTATGAATAATTTTTCATGTTTTAACTGTTTTTGAAATAATTGAAAATACTTACTAGATCACTATACGTAACACACTACAAATATTTTCGATTTTGATTAAGTCCGCATAGGAGGAAAAACTTATTTCCTTGATCTGGAAAGATAACCAAGTTTTAAGCAATATTGTGTTTTAGGAAAAACAAAGTTCAAGAGTTTTGTCTTAAAAAACGCACAAATGATAAAAGCGAAAAACTTTCCATGAAAGCAAAGCATTCGCCAAGCGTGTATGCATTTGAGCTAAAGGCAATTGCTTCCTTTGGTGAACCTTGTGGTTCCTGAATTAGTTTCTCATGTTATGTATTCACAACAAATTTTATAATATTTATCATTATCCATACTTCTTTGAAAGTATTATTTTCCCTGGATACACATATGTATGTTCAAATTTTAATTGATTTAAAAATATTTGCTCTGCATTGTGCACAATATCGTAAATAAGCAAAATAATGATTGGGCATCACTGCTCATGATAATAAACAACACTGAAAAATACCAACAACGCCATCTAGTTGTGAATCGTTTACGCTGTAAGTATAATGCAACTGTCAAATGCTATTGACAAAGCCAGAGGTTACTTCAAGGTTGTTTGCATTTGCAAGGAATTATCTTTTAGCTTACAAGGTATGCGCAAAATTCGATTCCAGAAATTATTTAAAGAAAAGAAGAAAGCATTTCTCGTTGAAGAGCAACTAAGCAATTTAATTTCATCATTTGTGTGCATTCACTTTTCTCACAGCTTGTTGCGCAATACTCCTCCGATCCGTGTCATCCTAAGAAATCCAAGAAAATGGGTCGTAAATTCTGTGTTGGTGGAAACTGGAAGATGAATGGTGACAAGGCCAGCATCACGGAAATCTGCAAGATTCTATCAACCGGGCCATTGGATACTGATACTGAAGTGATTATCGGTTGTCCCGCCGTTTATATTACATATGCACGCAATTTGTTGCCCAGCGGCATTCATGTTGCCGGCCAGAATTCATACAAAGTCAAGAATGGAGCATTCACCGGTGAGATTTCACCTGCCATGTTGAAAGATGTCGGTGCCGATTGGGTAATTTTGGGACATTCGGAACGTCGTCAAATCTTCAAAGAAACCGATGAATTAATTGGCGAGAAGTGCGCACACGCCTTGGCCGAAGGTCTCAAGGTTATCGCTTGTATTGGTGAAACGCTCCAAGAACGCGAAGCCAATAAAACCGAGGAGGTGGTGGCTCGCCAAATGAGTGTGCTTGCACAGCACATCAAGGACTGGACCAATGTTGTTGTTGCCTATGAACCTGTATGGGCTATTGGCACTGGCAAAACAGCCACACCCGCACAGGTGAGTTTAAGCTGTTTGCAGCATGCGCCTATAATCACGTATTCATAACTTGAAACTTTTATCTGATTCTTTTTAACAGGCGCAAGAGGTGCACGCTTATTTGCGTCAATGGCTCATCAAGAACGTTAGCCAAGATGTTTCTGATAAGCTGCGCATTCAATATGGTGGCTCGGTTACAGCGGCCAACTGCAAGGAGCTTGCACAACAACCTGATATTGATGGATTCTTAGTGGGCGGTGCTTCATTGAAACCGGAATTTGTGCAAATTGTTAATGCCAGAAAGTAAATTTTTTTTATTGATAATAAACCACATTTTAACTTATGCATCAAGAAACGAAACAAATTGAATGCAAATTGAGTAAAAAGAAATATTGCTACTGCCTACCTTAATAACCCAACACCTCCAATACTATTCCCACACTGGCCCAATAAAGATGAAATATATCAATATGGATTAAAAAGAGAAAATGAAAAACAAACAAGTTAAATAATTAGCTATGTACATTCATTGAATTACTGTTGTTGATCATCATGTTAATGAACAAAAAAATTGAGAAAAATTAATCTTATTAGTTTATATTGCAATATTTTAGCCAAATATTAAGAGTAGCATTGTTATAGCCATCATGTTTCAAGCGTAACACTAGATATTTTACCATTAGTGATTTTATTTTATGCGAAAATCTACATATGGATACATACATATATAAGTATGTATGTATAAATTGAAGTATATTTTTTTTGTTTTTTAAATTTAAATTATTTTTGAAGATCAAAATATACCTAAGATAAATGATTCATATTTGAAATAAAATTAAATTTTTATTTATACTCTACTAAGTATGTTCACTATTGACTTATTGAATTTTAATTTTAAGTGTTTGAAAAAAGTAAAATTCAAATAAATGTTACGAAATATTCTAGAATTTCAGACAGACACATTTGTGGCACTTTGAACTTTGTATTTTATATGTAGATACTACATACAATGGAGAGATATGGAGGCTTGGCGTTCTTATCAACTGCAGTGACTACATTTTTTACGGCTGCGTTTTTTCAATTTTTTTAATGACAGTCCAAGATAAGGAGCACATAATTATTAAAATAATCAAATTAAATATTTATGTCATATACATACATACATATGTATACAGATACCTATTGCATGCAGACAAATACATGTTTAAAAACGTAAGTATGTATATCTCCTCACCGTCAGTGGCATGATCAAAGTCGAATATTTATTTATGCCTGCACTTACTATACTCGTTTATAATAACACTGTGCAACATTATATAAGATCATGTTCGGATACAGCATGCTGGATCCTATGTAAGGGAGATCATTGACGACTTCAAAAAAATACAGTGACATTTTGTCCAAGACGCCGTGACGTTTTTTTTTGTTGACACAAGGTATTTCGTTTTGTCCTCGTTCACCAGTAGACCCACTCGACGAGATTCCCCTTTCAGATTGGGGAATGCTACACTGACTGCTCGCGCATTGTTGCCAATGATGTCAGTATCATCAGCGCATGCTAGCAGTAGGACGCTCTTGTAGAAAATAGTGCCAGAGATGTCGATGATCGCAGCTCGGATTATGTGTTTTCTCCAGAATAAGGTGAAAGAAGTCACACGACAGGGAATCACCTAGCCCTCTTTTGGTGTCCAACGGCGCAGAGGGATTTGTGCTAATTATCACTGCGCTGGTGGTGTCGGTCAGTGCCAGTTTGCACCTTTACTTACCTATTAAATAACCAGCAATCATGGCAGCAACCACTTTTCAAAGCGGTTCATATCATTTGAAATTATTTTATAAATTATCAATCAGGTTTTGAAAATGTATTCATAAGTTCTGTTAAAAATTGTATAACTTTTTATTGAAAAAATTTATTATTATTTAAAATTTGTCAAACGTGTGCAAAAAATCTGTGAACAACTTTCGAAAGTACATATTTAATTCGAGTGTTATAAAAACTCCAAAATTGTGTGACCAATTAATTTAGCAACCAAGATAAACTACCGAACTTTTGATATTAATTTAGCGTTCCCCAACTGCTCGGCTACACTCCCACAGAAAAACCCAAGACGCAATCAAATACAATACTCAAATAAATGAAGAGTAAACATTCACGAAGGTGAAGCTTGATGGTTTGAGGATACCATATTTCGGAATAATGGTTACCGGTTTCATATTTGATATAATTGTAGTGCGTATCGATACGCCAAATCAGCAATTTGATGACCCAAATCTACTCACAGTCGATGTAAACTTCAATAATGTCTCACTGAAGATCACTTCCAGCCGCATTAATGTTGTGGAGTTTCGCTCCGGCCGGAGCTATGAATTTGAAGCAAACGCAGATGAGTTGCGTATGGATTTAGAGCACCGCCCGTTGAGGCTGAGTGTGAAGTACGACGATCAGCTGGTTGGTACGTTTATGAGCTAGTGCTGCTTGATTTTTTATTATTTCATTTTTTTTTTTGAAAATACGAGGCAATGCAATTTAATATTCCATCATAGGTGAAGGCCTGATGGTATGGCCCTCATGTGTTCTGGACAAAGTGAATGAATCTTTAGGCGAACTAACTCATGTCGATGAATGTGAACTGACACAAGATGATACCAAAATTGGCATAGTAGAGATCATTGCACGGTTACAGTGCAAGTGCCAGGAAGCGATGTAAGTGAATTCTTGATAATAGTGAAATGGTACAGAAAAGAGAGCTGAAATTGTTCGAGCTAATATTCTATTGTTGAATGTAGAAACGATATCGTTGCCAACTGTTTTTTCTAGCCAGGTGTCTTCGAATCGTTTGATCCGTGAACGCACAACGCGTCACGTACTTAACGAGTGGTACTTTCACGCATCAAACGATTCGATCCCAGATTTGGTTCTTTCCCATATAGAATATTCGCTACCTTTGTTACTTTGGCTATGTTCGTCTATCAGATTCGCTGTATTGAAATTACTTTTCGATGTTTTCCCTCTAGGAATAATATTAAATTCTATTTGGTATTGAGCTAATTAAATACAATTAGATTTTTGTTTTCCGCAGCGACGACGACTATCCCAGAACCTGTAATGAAATCAGGCACCAATTGAACAAAGTCATAAATCCGCATGACATTCTTTTCGTGGTTGGCGAACCTCCAAAAAGAGATGATGGCTGTTCTGGACTGTTACCACAGGATGATTGTCACGATGATCAAAATTATACTACTGCTTTGGATCTATCACGCTATCGGAGCATGAACGGGAGATTAGTACAGACGCCGGATGTGCTGAATACTTGCATGACAGCCGATTGTTGCGAGCTTAAGGTTTGCTCTTTAGAGATGTTTGCTAACTGGCTAATTACTAATTTCTTGATTGACGCCTATTAGAAAATGTCGAAGGAATATCAATCGCTGATCAATTCATTGGCAAGCTGCAGCCCAAAGAACGAGGGCCGCCAGTGTCGTGCATCCTCGCATTGTCGTGAATGCCCACATGAGTCCAAATTCTCGACGAGCAGCACAAGAGAGAGCTCAGGTTTGTGATAGCTTTTGCACTTGTCACACAAAAAATTGCTAAAAATTTAGTTTTCCCTTTCTTGCTGGCAGACGGAAAGTTTCCTTGTAATTGTTTTGCAAACCAGCACGATGAGAGCGCATTCGCTGGTGAGAAACTGATAAAAATTTGTCCACATACACCGCCGAACATGATGCAGACGGTTCATCAAACAACACGGTAAACATGCCCAATATATGCGGAACAGTATCCGAATCTTAAAACGTAAATTAATATTGTCGTTTTCAGACACTGTCCCGTGTGCAAAGAAAACCTTTCATGGCTGCCTAAACTAGCCTGTTGTCCAAAATGTGGCTATAAACCTTCACCATATGCCGTGGAGAAGCCGTACAATGAAAAACTGACCGCCGATCAGATATTGCATGAGTATTTGGAAAAGCGTTCTAGCGGCACTGAACAGAAGCTCTCCTCGGAGTGCTGCAAAGACAATGACGATCCCAAATGTCGCTGCACCTGCAAAAATGGAAAAATATGTGCGTACTGCCGCATTCGCAAGCTATGCGAGGATATCTTTCAGCCCAATACCATTACAGCAGCCTCTAATGCCAATGAGGACGATTGCGGCAAGTGTGAGATAAATTCGTCGGAATTGTTCAATATCTGCAAATCGAGCAGCAAAGATTGTCGGCCATATTTGGCGCGTGTATTTTCAGAATTACGTGATCTTTACGATATTAAAAAAACGAAGAGAAAAAGCTTTAACATGGACGAAAGATGTGAGCGGGAACTGCAGTCAGGAGCTCATAAGAAAAATGAGAAACCGCGTCAACAAAAAATCTCAAAGCAAAGAGCTGGTAATGGAGACCAGCCTGAAAATGAAGACGAAGGTAATGCAAAGGTGAAGAAGAAAGGAAAGAGGAAAGGCAGAAATAAAGATCGGGAAAGATCGAGTGGAAAGAGCGCCAGAAAAGACAAGGGAAAGGCGTAAGTTTCGACTTTATATTTTGCTGAGACCAATTATGTACTATAAATAATAATTTTGCCACAGCTACGATTACAAATGTAATACTAATCCTGGCCCCAACATTTGCCATAAGAAATGTGCGAACGGTTTTTCCATTGGACGTAAGAATGTGCCACGCAATATGGGGTGGCTGTGGAATGTCGACACGTGTGGCATACGACGCGGCTGGAAACCGGGCGCCATACGTAAGCCTATCAAAGAAATGATGAAATATTTCCTTCGAGATTTCCCCGCCGATACGCTGCGCATCTCTCAATATTCATACCGCGCTAAGGGCAAAGAAGCTTGCCCAGAAGAGGAACTAGTTCAAAAGCCAACACTGCATATTTGCAAGAAAAACGAAGAATACATTATAACGCTGCGACCACTTAAAGATCCTGAAGCATTAAAACTATGTGCGGATCCATATCTCGAAATGAAACCAATACAATTTCGCATCACCAAAAATCCAGTCCTAGCTGAGCTGCGGAAACTGAAACGTTATCTGAAAGACATAGGCTTTAATAAATGCACGTGCCACAAGCGCATCCCCGAATGTTGTTGTCGCAGTTTTCTCGACAAGAAACGGCTCGAGTATCAACTGAATAAGGAGTGTCGTAAACGGCAAATACCATGCTGTGCATGTGAATCGCTGGTATTATCCGATACCACTGACTCGGATGTGGAATTCGATTTCGGAGTGACGCCCCCCGCAGGCGTCATCAAACCGGATCGTTTGAAAAAGCCAAATCTTGTAAATCATGGCACACAATACCAGAAAGGTGATTGGGATATACCGGTGCTATTTCCAAGGCCAGTAAACCGTTATATGACAGCATATGACTGTGCGACTGGTGGTCGTTATGGTTATTCGGGTGGCGGATACGGTGATGATGGCGGTTATGGCAGAGGTGGTGGACGAGGTGGACGAGGTGGTCCAGGTGGACGAGGTGGTCCAGGTGGACGAGGTGGTCCAGGTGGACGAGGTGATCCAGGTGGACGAGGTGGTAAATTTGGTGGTCCCGGTGGTGTCGGCGGAGGATTCGGTAGAGGTGGACCAGGTGGAGTAGGCGGACCAGGTGCAGTGGGACCTGATGGTAAACCCATTAAGCCGGGGGGAGGTACTGTTTTATTTGTTTACTTACATTTTCTTAATATTTTACATATTTATTAATAATCATAGCCGAGCGGCACTGCTCGTTTGAGTCGGACGGTAAATACCATTAGTCCAATTGGGTTCATTATTGGTTTGTAGAGTTGTAGGAAAAGATAAGAAGCTTGTTTTCCATAGCCTAATCAGGGATATAGCAGCGATGTTGTTTTATTTTGGTAACGATATGCTTCTGCCAATGCAGTTCTTAACCCTAGTGAATACTGAGATATTTACCATCATCTGTTTCAGGTAGATCGCTCTTGTTAAATTTAAATATTTGTTAATCTTGAAAAGTTTCGAACCTAAATATGAAAACATATTTGGGTTTCAGTTTTAGTTTTCTATTTTATTAATTATAATCTCCTAACAGTTCGATACACTTAGTCCAGCGCTCCTCTAATAAATCTATCCCATCATTAAAGTACGATTCCAAAAGGTCTGCAAAATATGCCTCTACGACTGCTATAGGTTTTTCATTCGACGAATAACGCTTTCCACGAAGGAACTGTTTCAGGTCTCGTAACAGGTAGTAGTCGCTGGGAGCCAAATCTGGTAAATACGGTTGATGGTCAAGCAAATTCGTACTTTATTTCATTGAATTTAGCCATTGTGGAACTTTTGTGTGAGGACGTGCGTTATCTTGATGGAAAGGGATTTTTTTTCTTTAAACCGGGTTTTTTTTTTCGCGAATTACTGCATTCAGTTTATCCAAAAGATTAAAATATTATTCTAAGTTTATTATTTTACCTTTCTCAAGATAATCAATCAACAAAATCCCTTTTGCATCCCAGAAAACAGTAGCCAAAACCTTTTTTGCTGATCTTTCGTGCTTTGTCTGCTTTGGCGCCGAACATCCAGCTTCAGTCGACTGTAAACGTTGCTGTTTCAATTTATGTTCATGATGGTAGACCCAAGTCTCATCCACAGTTATGAAACGACGCTTAAAATCCGTTTAATTCTGCTTAAAACGTCCCAAATTGCACTGGGAAATTCGTTTTCGATCGTGATTTTGTTGAAGCAAGCGTTACTACTTTTCCTCCAGCTTTTTCATATGTAGTTCTTCATATAAAATGTGGTTTACTCGTTCCTCTGAGATGCTTTTTCACACACAGTCGCACTTGGTTTTTCACAAACAGTAATGTTCAGTGCGTGGTTCTTCTGCAATACCTGTACGCCCACGTTTAAATTCAGAAATCAAATTTTTTGCTGTTGCATATGAATGAGCACATTCACCTAACACATTTACCATATCGGTGTGGATTTCATGTCCAGATAAACCTTTTTTAAATAAATATTCAATAATGGAACGATTTTTCAATTTTTCACTGTCAACTTCAAGCAGCTGTTAAACAAAGAATGGGTTGCCAGATTGATTTGAAACGTTACACGTGTTCATACGAAAGATGAAATCATACATGGAACATAAATTCACTGCTCCACTAGTGCTATAAGTATGTGTCAGGATAGAAACTTTTCTAGTGACCAGCATATTAAATTGAAGGGTGTTTTTCGCTAAAAATATTTAGTTTGCACTGACTGGTTAAAGTTTTCTTATTCTCATTTCTTCAGTCGGGAATTTATTTTACTGATGATGTGATACAACTTTTTCGAGTAGACAACATCAGGAAAGATTGCAGCTGTTGCAGTGCATGAAGTGGGAAGATCCGCTTTTGAGAAGGTGTAGAGAAATAATTCAAACAGTATCATGTCTTGCAGTACTCCAAAATTAATTGGAAATAACCTCTGTGATCGTACTTAGTATCTCGCAAAAAGTATACAGATGCATTACTTAATTTTAAGGCCAGGCCTGTGAGTCATGCCTTACCAAAGGCTTATGGAATGCCTGGAACGAGTAGTATATATTTTTTTGGACATCTCTTTAAGTTCATAGACATGTTGAATCGTCCGGATGGGCGTGTTTGTCACGAAACTGGTGGCCAGGTAACCCTTGTTCTTTTATGATGAATTAATTTTCATTCTCCAAAATCTTTTGAGGAAATGTCAGGGTGATTGGCTTTTGTGTGAGCTTAAGTGATGATTATTATTTACACAGCTATTTACTATATAATTTGCAGTGCGATAAGAATTAATTCTTTTAAAGTACATCAAGAAGTAAAATATAAACGAGGAAACAAATTACAATCAAGCTGAATCAATTAGAGTTAAATTATGTTAAATTAAATTATTAGTTTTAATCTAAAATTAAAAATAAAGTAGAACGAAAAATAGCCAGAAATAAAGAGGAGTGAGTGAGTGAATAGTTTGGATGAAAAATACGTTAAAATTAAGAAGTTATAATATTTTTGGAGTAATACTGGAAAATTGTTTCCTGAAGGAGCCTGTATTAGCCATCCGTTGAAGATGGGATGGACGTGAGTTCCATAGTCCAATTGCGTTGATGAAGAAGAATCGACCAGAAGTAAGATGGGTATACCTAGGAATAATAAGTTGAGACGACCTAGTGGAGTGGAGAAATTGCAATTTTAATGATCCGGTTACATATAAACAAATGGTCAGTTAATTCCCCTCCAAGAATACAAGTAGATCTATGAGATATATGAGCTAAATGGAGTAGTCCAAAGGCATATCGAACCGTATTGTTAAACGCAAGTACAAGTTCGCGCTGTATGGTGGTCTAATTTATCAAACGCCACATCAAAATAGGTAATGTGAGGAACAAGGTTAAGGTTATAATTGCAAGAGGAGTATATTCGGTATAGAATCGAAGTGAGCGTAAAACATTGTATATTTTAGAGACAACACCATTAATGTGGTCACCGCATGTAAGCTTTGAGTTCAGGATGAAACCCAAGCTCAAGACCCTATCGAAGAGTTCAATTTGTTAGTCCCCAACAAGAATAGATGGAATAACGAGAGAAATACAAATCTTCCTCGATATTTTAAAGGGTTAATAGGTAATTTATTATTGTCAGCCTAAAGTTTTATGGCATGTAGGTCAGAATTAAGTTTACGGGTCATGTCATCAAAGAGTGCAGGGTCACAGGAGATATATACTTGAATATCGTCCGCGTAGGCATACATTTTAGAATGCAGTTAAGATATCATTAATAAATATAGAAAACAGTAGAGGTCCTAAAATTAACCGATGCGGTACGCCAGCAAGGAGCGCAGATAATGGGGAAATGTCGTCTCTAACTCTTACTTGCTGTCATCGATTACTCAGATAAAGTAGTGCTTCAACTTGTGACATACATAATCAAAGGTTTTGGAATTACATTCTTTCTAAAAAAGAAGATCGTATCCTTATTGTACAATACCATTAAAAATTTATGAAATACTATATATTTTAAATCGATTTCTGACAACTCTTTCGTTATTGTGCCGCTGTTAAAGTTGTTAAAGTTTGGAGCCTCATTAATTCTACATTTCACACATAGTTCTCCTTCCTCTCTTATTGAAAAGCGAAAAATTGATGGTTTTTGCTGACCTGGTCACTTTTGGGTTAAGTTAAAAAGAAAAAGTGAAAAATGTTTGGCAAAAATATTAAGTAGACTTTTACTTGTCGTATCTAGGCCAATCGCCGTTACCTATTTTAGTTGATGAGCTAGTCTTACCTCTTTGACCGATAAACTTAACAAATAGGTCTAAAATTCTACATAGGCCTTCTCCGATAGCATTTCTTTGAATGGTATTGTTGCTTAATTCAGTTTTGTTTATGTTAAGGACACATCGTAAGACTCCATACATTCTAGTATATCTCCTTAGTTTCTAGGTGGTTCGAAGGTGACTTTAGTCTGTAATACTACTTCCTGCACACCAAAGTCACCTTCCTACAGTAGAGGAGTGACTTCTTTATTACTCATATCTGGCATGAGATTAACATAGAACGATAGGGAGCGATTTCATTTAGTTACACAAATCCTAATTTATCAAATGTCTTCTCTAGGTGCTGTTGACATGATGCAATACTTGAAGAAGAGTACGAAAGGTGGTGATGATGAAGCTGCAAAGTACGTAAATTTCAGTTAGCGATAAAATACTACGGTTATAATAATTGAGTACTTAGCTGCAAAAACCCGTAAGTCATCTCAACTCTGAGCATGCTGGGTTTATGAGACTTCCAATAGGACAAAATTAATAGTATAATATTTTTGAAATTGGGTTCAACATCTTGAACATCAACATCTTGCCGTATTTAGCACTCTTCTAATTGCTCAATAATTATGGTTTAGTATTTCGGTTGAGTTTGTGTATATATATATATATATATATATATTGTGTATATATAATAAATGATTTAACCATCGCTTTAAATATTTATTATTTATATTTACAGGAAGAGGCGTCGTGCTTTGGGTGAAATGCCTCCACAGCTGCTGTGTAGGATTGAACGACGTGGCAAACCGGATCCCTGCTATTGCTACCCAACTTGTGGAGATTACTGTTGTTTCCCATGCAATCGAGATGATCGCATATGTTAAAATTCTTCATGTCTTCAACTATGTGTCGTTTATTTGTATTTAATTTTATTTTATTTTGCTTAAATGTATGATTTAATGCAAGATCAGCTATGAAAATAAAATTTCTAAATTTTTTCAGAGGTGTGATATGTGATATCGCTGTTGGAGTTGTGATGTTTTGCAATGCGCAAAACGAGTCAGCGCACACCAGAAATTTATTCCATGCAAATTTTATGCCTCGTTATTATTGTAAAGTCATTCAAAAAAAGTGATTACCATTTTGCACTCTTAGGATATTAACTTTTATAAATATTTACTTAGTTTTGTTAATACTTATGTACTTAATATTAGTTAATATACATATGTAAGTATAAGTGCCGTAAATGACTCAATTAAAATGTTGTGAAATTCACATTGAGTGGATGAAGAAGAAAAGAGCAACTGACATCGAGAATTCATAAGATTCCTAAGAGCGTCTAAATTCTGCTCGAAGTCAGATGACTGCGCCTATGCAAAAGTACTTCAACTTCGAAAATACTTACTAACTGCATTCTCGCACCAACTGAAGGAGTAACTATTCCTCCCTCCTTCAGCGTAATATTAACACAGTTCAATGCATTAAGTATTTTTTTATATATTTTTTTATCTGAATTTTACTTCCCCTTCCTAAACTTTCACCCGTTTAGTTTTTGTTGCTAATTTTAAATGATCGAATAATTCGCATTAATACATAAAGATTCCACTAAAGAAATATTCATGCATTTATCAATTCAATCAACATTTTAAATTGGAAAAAAACACTTGTGCATCTTGACGGCTTCTTGTCGGCATCTTTTCGGCAGTGGAGCGGAACTGTTAACGAATTTCTACAATACCACAAATTAAAATGTAAAAACAAAAGATTCATATGTGATCAGGAATCTCACTTAATCATCTGCTTAGTTAGTTTTTAAAACTTGGGCACAATTTAATAACACGCATCGTACTACATACCACTTGTACTTATAGGTATATATGTAAAAATGTATGCAACAAGTCTGTTTGCTCCGCAGAATCCACATCTGATATTTACCATACCAAATTGCGTGTCTATGCGGGGAAGGTTTCAAGACATACATAACGAAAATTGTAAAATTGGGTATGGCACCTCCACATACAATCTTATTGTTGGCTGTTTTGCGTGTAGATATACCGGACCTACTTTCAAAACAGAACTTAGATTCGGTAAAAATTCGCTAGTTTACAAGGCCATGTTACAGCGAAAATGATGGTGGGATTAAAAAAGGTGGTGTGCCACATCCCATATAACCTGAATTATCATTTTTGTTTATTGCTTACATTCAACAGTGCTTAAGCACAACAGTGGTCGCTGTAGCGTAGTGGTAATGCGTTGGACTGCTACGCAGAGTGTCCGGGGTTCGAATCTCGGCACAGGCAAAACCAAAAAGTAGAAAAACCATTTTCTAAACAGCACCACCTGTTGTCAGGAAATGGCAAACCTACAAGAGTAAAAATTGCCTATAAAAAACTTCTCACTTCGCCGTTCGAATTTGGCATAAAAGTGTAGCTCCCTTGGACTCATGTAAATAGAAAATTTAATTTTTCCCTACGGCACCACCTCTTGGCAGGCAATGGCAAACCTAGAAGAGTAAAAATTGCGATGAAAAGCTTTTCACTTCGCCGTTCGGATTCGGCATTAAACTGTAGGTCCCTTCCATTCATGTACAAATATAACACGCACAACATGAGTGGATGCGAAAAACGAAAAGCTCGGCCTAGGCCCTCCATGGGCTGTTGTGCCATTAAAAGTAAGTAAGTAAGTAAAGCTTACCTATACATTCAACACACAGATCATTGTGTTGATTGGTAGGAAGATTGATAGGTGGGAGGAAGAAAGAGGGAGAATGAGAGAGGGAATGCAATCACAGGACACCGATATAGACACCGAAGAGATAGACAGACAGCCTTTGTGACAAGTGTTATATGTCTCTACCATGAACTAAGGTTTTTTCAGGAACTATGGTCTGAAGGTATTATTATTGTTGGCTGTGACGCAGCTGGTAGTGCGTCGTAGAGTGTCCGAGGTTCAAATCTCGGCACAGGCAAAATCAAAAAGAAGAAAAAACATTTTCTACACAGCACCACCTGTTGGCAGGAAATGGCAAAACTACAAGAGTAAACATTGCCTATAAAAAGCTTTTCACTTCGCCGTTCGAATTTGGCATAAAAGTGTAGCTAGCTCCCTTGGACTCATGTACAAATATAACCCGCACAACATGATTGGATGCGAAAAGTTCGGCCGAGACCCTCCATGGGCTGTTGTGCCATTAAAAAGAGAAAGAAAATGATGGTATTATCTGTCAATAGCTTTCTGTGGGAAATGGGTAAGTAGGCTTGAAAAAGTTTGTGCGGCACTTCCAAAACAAACCTAATGGGTGCATATCCACAACTTCGCACAGTACAGCACTGAGCTTTGGTACAAGGACGTTAGTAGACAATGCCATGCTAACCGGAAAATATAGGTGGGTTCGAAGAAGGGGGTGTGGCCCCTCTCATATTTTATTTATTGATACATTCAACACACTGGGTCTACATCTATGAATGCAGAGTTTTGTGTTGATTGGAAGGAAGATTGACAGGTGGGAGGAAGAAGGAGGGAGATTGAGAGAGGGAATGCAAAGAGATGGTTGATTTTGATGTAGTTTTCGTGCAGCAGCGAGGCAATTTACTATTTCATACTACAACTATTTCTATTACTATTTCTGCTTCTATTTCCTACTACTTTTTACCTACTATTTTCTACTACTTTTTTACTACTACTAATTTTTTCTTCATGCCTACTTTTTCTACTACTATTTCCTTGTAGTTTTCTTCTACTATTTGCTACTACTTTTCACTACTAATTACAATTCGTTACTACATTTCTACTACTATTTTCTACTACATATTTTCCACTACTTTCACTGCTATTTTCTTTAGTGCAACTTCTTTAGTGCAACTTCTTTAGTGAGATTTTGTTTTAAAAATGTTTGAAACGAAAACGTGACGGTAATAAATTTTCATCAAAAGCCTAAAAATTAAGAGTTTATTTAAATTTTTTTTGTCTTTGAAAGGTTGAACATTTATTTTTTTTATGTGTCGTTTCAATTAAAATTAGGTTTAAATGAGGTTAAAAGATAAAAGTTATTGAATTGAAGTTTCTGTGTCTAAGCAGATTGTAATCTGGGGAAAACAAAATTATGGTGCAAATCTCCAATTAGTTAAATTAAAAAACTTGAAAAGGTGTTTACTTGCATTCCATTTAAGTATTTTACATTTGAGAATTTAGGTGCTACCCAGGAGCGGGTAGCGGGAGTTAAAACAAAAATCTTGATTGAAACAATCAGTTCTTACTAAAGCTTAAGCTTTATGAAAGGATTTTGGAAATAAATAACCGAAATACATGATTTGCAATTGTGTTCCATGTCAATTCAATACTCTGTCATTGCTAATCCCACAACTGACAATGACTTTAATATCGTGCATTGCTTTGATGCACTCCTTTACTACAGCACTCCTTTAGCTACCTTGATTTTTGATTTTATCGAAATAAAACAAAGAAAGTTTAGGCAGCCTAACAGAAGGGAATGGAACGACCGAGGCAACCGAGAAAAGGACGGCCTAGGTGTATACTTAAAAAGGAATTTAAAATCTACAGGAAAATCGAGTACGATCAAAGCATTTCCTGGCGCTCAGGTGCACAGGGGACGACAGGAATTAAAGATTTTTGATTTCCATTTTCATAATCTCTTTTGAGCTGAAGTTCTTTAACCCACAATGAAAAATCGGCACTTAGAAAATAAACACCGTTTTCAATGCTCCTCTTACCAAAACACTTGAAGCATGTAATTCACGAAAACGCAAAAAACAAAAAAATCGACACTAAACCAAAAAAAACAAACTTGTCAAGCTTCCGTTTCATATAAACAACATTGCGAATTACTCACCCAAGCTCAGATATAAGTCAGCCTCAAGCAGAGCAACAGCCACAGCAGTCACAGTAGCAACAGTAATAGCAACAGCAACATAGTGTCGGCAATAGCAACAGTAAAAATGCTTTTCAGTAGCAATGATAATTTCCAAATATTTTACATAACGTTTGCTTTATTGCTGTTACTAAAACCAAACGATTTCTTACTCAATGGCAATGGCGTTAATGGCAACAATCATACTGCAAGCTCTTTTCAGAGCACGGCACGCTATACAAATATGAGCATGAATTCAATACGTTTTCGAGGTGGCGACTTTGAGCCACGTACCGTTGGAGCTTCACCGACCGAAAGGATTAAGATGGACCCTTCCATCTACGGCGATAAACACACAATGCATCCAGGAGGTGCTAGGAAATCACGTGGACTTCATTTCACAGTCGATAATCATGATCTTGAGGTGGATCTGGAATTCATAGTGCCATTCATTCGTATACCGATAGCACGCAGCATGGATATAACAAAATCAACGTTACGTAATTTAGTGAATCTTAATACGGGAACGTTGTTGTTATCTGGAGCATTCATTGCTGTGGGTGCTGCAGTTGCTGGTGTTGTCAAGACGCTAAGCACGCCCACGTTCGTGTATGGTGGCAACTATGGACACTATGGCTATAAGAAGAAATCTCGTTCAGCGGATACATTGGGAAATATCTTGGATGCATTCAATTTTGTCAGTTATGGACAACAGCAGGCAAATGATAGTACACCGCAAAAAAGTGGTAAGTTCATAGTTCTTAAGTGGGGCTTAGAATTTTGCATTCCAATTCACTTTCTCCCTAGTAACCAAAGTGAATGAGCTGATCAGCAGAATGCAATCGAAATTACGAGAGAATGATATCGATATCAGTGCGTGCATACAGAAAACAATTTGCAGCCATGTCAAAACGGCAGTGTCGGTTGTGCGCATTGGCAAGGGCTCACCCGTGGAGAAAATAATCGACGGATTCGCAAAGTATTTGCTGGTGTTACATTGATTTAAGCTTTTCATATAATATTTTATTTAATTTAATATTTCTAGTTTGGATATGCTGCAGCAGTTCTTGAATGGCACTGCCCTACAAAATGCTATCGACACTGGCAATTCAAAGGACACGTACAGTTGTGATTACGTTTTTCGAAGTTGCAAGTGGCTGCAACCGGAACACAAGTTAACGCAAACACTGATGAAATACTTTAGATTATTGTATGCCCCGTAGGCTTTTGAAGCGAGGTGATCGATGTTATTTAATGTATGGAAAAATCTCCCCACAAAAGTGTCAAAATTTTCTCTAATCTCATTTAATTTTAATTGAATGTAAAAAAAATCTATTTTCTATCAGTAATTCGAAAACAACATGAACACAACTTTTCATTACGTTTATGGTAAGTGAAATTGTAAATTGTTTGTGCTTAGCTTTGTGAGTTGAGATTTTGAGTTTATTTTCACCCTTAGGAATAATTAAAAGTTATATAATTTTGTTATTTATTTTATCTACATAATAACCATGTAAATAATTTTAAGAATAAGACTACGAATTTAATAAAAATAATACTACTTATAGGGAATATTCTGTTTCTTAGCATCGATTCATATGAAGTGCACAAGTGTGTAAGCAAGTAAGTGTTGACACTGACCCAATAATAATTCTATGTAGAAGTGATAGGCCTTTTCTATCTTCTATCTATGTATCAACAAAATGTGGAACGCTGCAGCTGTGATACAACGCAGTGCAGTGCTTCGCCTATGACTGTAAGACCTCAAAATGTCTGCCTTTTCTTGGTTCTTGGACATAATAATATCGAAGGTAACTATGTAGACAGCAAAGGAGATGGCCAGAAAAGCGCATGAAACAGAATAGATCAGCGATGACGATACCACCGTACAACCCCCGATGTGTGAACTATTAAGGAGATGAGTAGGTACTACTACTACTTATCAAAATGATATTTGTTATAATTAGTAAATTGAATTAATGAATCATCTACTCATCTACTGGCGCATGCCAAGAAGATACTGGAGGCAAATTTCAATGCGTTTGCGGAGATCGCATAGTTATTTCCTACACACATTTTGAAAGTAACCATGCACGTACTAGAGTAGAGAGGAGAAACATGGCTCCATTCCATTCGGAGTTCCACCTGATTTATTAAGTTTCAACATACCATATAATTCAAATAAAGCCGAATGAGTGCATAAATTCTGCATCCTGCATCAAAAAAGAGTCGCCGGCCTTTTGCTGCTTCGGCTTTTTTAACCAGAAGTCCCAAATAACTTGTTAGAAATTATTCTTATACATATTGTAAATAAATGTGGTCGCTGTGGCGTAGTGGTAATGCGTTGAACTGTTACACAGAACCCCGCACGGGTTCAAATCTCGACACAGGCAAAATCAAAATGTACAAAAATGTATTTTTCTACACAGCACCATCTCTTGACAGGCAATGGCAAACCTACAAAAGTAAACATTGCCTGTGAAAAGCTCTTCACTTCGCCGTTCGGATTCGGCATAAAACTGTAGGCCCCTTCCATTCACGTACAAATATAACACGCACAACATGAATGGATGCAAAAAGCTCGGCCGAAGCCCTCCTTAGCCTGTTGTTCCATTAAAAGAAAAAAGAAAGAAGAATACCATATTGTAAATAATATTAAATTATTGAAGGTTTTGGCACAAAATAATCCTTCACTTTTACTGTTTCGTTTTTTTAAATTATACTTAAAAAATAAACAAAATAGTTTTAAGAATAAAGAATAAATTTGTGGGATCCATTTGTCAACAAACGAAACTAGTATAACAGAAAATTTCCGCTCCGTTCCACCTAAGCTGTAGACTGTTGCGTCATAATAGTAAAAAGTAAGTACATATGTATGTATGTATGTATGTGTAGTAGTAGTAGTAGTACGAAGCATCTTCATCGATCCACATATGAGTGCACATAATTTTTTGGGTTCCAAAAGGTACACACAGCAATCCCATTAGTTACCACATACTAATTTCCGTGTGCAATAACCGAAAATTTGAAACGGAAATTTTAAACGAAAGCAAAACCAATTTTCTATTTCAAAACTATCGCACGTCGGTAACTTCCACAAAAAAGTATAAATATGTCAAATAAACAAAAGCCAAAATCTAATTAAATCAAATTAGTTTCTGCGCTTCAGAGCATAAAAATTTGCAGTAACTTCGTGACAAATATTTCTTAAATAAGTGTTAAAAATGTCGTTTTCGTTTTCAGAAATGTGACAGTCACACCAAAGTGAAGACGTTCAGAAAAGTTTGTGGATAGTAAAGTTATTTAAACAAAAAAAAAAAAAATAAAATAAAATCAGAGAAACAAAAAGTGAACAATGAACTTGCAATATTTATTATCCTTAGCCGTTTATTTAATAGTTTTTATTATTCTAATGGGCATGGCTGACGCCAATATAACAACAACATCGAGGAGCAGAAACTTACCATCATTTACTCTGCCAGAGCGTGCAATGCGCGCTAGTCTGATATCCTTCAAGCCGCTGGGGGAAGATGTGGCAGTGGGCTTAGATTTTGAACTGCCTTTTTTGAATGTGCCAATGACTAAGCGTGCCACTGGGCTGGACAATAACAGGGTAATTTAAATAATATAATTATTTTGTTGGAAGACAACCCACAAAAAAAAAAAAAAGAAAAGAAATACATTTTCAAATTCCATAGGCAATGGTGAACATAAATACTGCTTCGTTGATCACAAGCGGTATATTGGCGGGTGGTGCCCTGATTTTGGCACACATTTTTCGCCTTCTAGGTATACAGAACCGAAGTGATGTTAAGGTTAACAAGGCCGGTGAGCATAACTCGAGAGAGAAACGTTTCGATGTTGAAGACGATGAGAATTATATGAGTATATTTGATAATATCAAATTGGCTTATCGAAATGCTTCAGGTATTAAAATGGGTAAGTTTTCAAGTTAATAGAATATGTAAATAAAGGGTTCGATATCGCTAATATAACCAACGTGAGCACTTTTGCAACAATTGATTCTTTGGAGCGAATTTTCCACCACTGTTCCACACTTATCGGACGGAACGTTGGCAATATCGCCTTCGATATTGTTCCTGAGCTCCTCGAACGTTGTTGGTCGGTTAGTTAACGTAAGCACCCCATAAAAATAAAGTAAACGGCGTGAAATGGCATGAGCGAGATGGCCATTAGACTGGACCATTTCTCGAGATTACACGATTACCGATCTTCCCCTTCAAGCTATGTGGCATATGGCATCCTTTTGTTGGAACCATATATCACTGATATCAATTCCATCCAATTCTGCCAGTGACAGTGAACTCCATTGACCGTAATATGATGATAATTTTCATCGACGGAAAAATGCGGTCCAATCATACCTCCGGTATGAAATCCACACCACACAGTCACTCTTTGTGGATGCAGTGTGGAGTCTCTTGAAGCACATGTCTGTTTGTTGCTATTCCAATGATGCATATATTCCTTATTGGCAAAGCCAATAGCCAAAAATGAGCTTCATAGATGATCCTGAAATGATCATGAAATTCAGGATTCTCTTCAAACTTTTGCAGAGCCCAATCTGAGAAGTTTCGGCGCTTCAAATGATCACGAGGTTTCACTTCTTGTGTTACTTTGATCTTGTAAGAGTGTATGCCAAGATCTTTACGTAACATTCGCTACAATATGGACTGAGAGCTGCCCAATTCCTGTGAACGGCGACTGAGTTGACTTTTTGTCATTGCCAGATCAAGGGTGCGTTTTTATTTTAGTATAAAATAGTTAGGTCCCTATTAAAAAATCCTTTTTGTTTAAAAGAAGACAAGAAGACAAGAAACGCTTCAACTGTAGGTCCCTTCCATTCATGTAAAAATATAACACGCACAACGTGAGTGAATGCGAAAAGCTCGTCCTAGGCCCTTCATGGACTGTTGTGCCATTAAAAGAAGAAGAAGAAGTGTCCCGTCTTAACATTTATCAAACAGTATGCTATGAATTTGTGACACACATGTAAATATCCTTCTAATAAATTTATTTATTTATGACTATGACTACTTACTGAAAACCCAAAACGGAATTTCATGCCTTCGACACCCTTTACTTTTTCACTTCTCATATACTTACAGTCATTTTATTCTTATTACATATTTTTTTTTATTTGCCACTTTTAGAAACGACACTTCCTAGCCTTATTGCCAAAGTTGATGAATCTTTCCTGGAACACAATGTCGACCTAGGTGCTTGCTTGCGCAAATCAATTTGCTCGGTTGTTTACAAAGCTGGCGAAGAGGTGCGCAGTGGGCGTGCGAGTGGTATTCAGAAAATTATCGATGGTGTTACGAATTTAAAATGGTTAATTCATGTCATGCGTGCATATTCCTTCGCACTACATGCCGCCATCGATGCGGGAAAGTTCACCTCGAACGGTTATTGTGATAGTAAATTTTCTGCATGCAAATGGCATGAACCGGAACAGAAATTAATGGAATTACTTACAAATTATGTGAAATTTACTTAGTGCATATGGATTGGCACGCGTATTACAAAATCAATGCAGTGTTGAAAAGGACTGACATTATTTGCTCAACCTTGGCTTTAACTGTAGGACCTCAACTCATCCTCCGTCATCTTTCGGTTATTGTACCTGGAGGGACACTCACATACTCACATTTACTGATATTTATTGCATATTTAAAAGAAAACAACGAAGTTTTGTTTTTTTTCAATCTTTATTAATATATAATATAATCGTTGTAATCAATATTTATTTAGCATATTTTATTATAAACTTGTGTAGAATTAATTACCAAGAGAAAAACTATATTTGTAGAACAAACATGAAACTGATAGATATTATTTGTAAAATATTTATTAAGTTTGAAAGAAGAAATGTAAAAAATATCATGTAGAGAAATTAAAAACTACTTAGTTTGTTTCAAAAGCCATTGTTAGATATAATAAAAAGAAATGTATTTTCCATTTTAAAGACTTAAAATAAAATATGACAAAAAGAAGAAATTCAAAATGATAAGTGTGTGACTTTATAGCAGTCAGTGGCTTTATTGAAAATAAAGCTTTAAACTCTAGCCACTGCGTTCTCTTATTCGCACATATTGAAATGCAATAACCCTTTTTTATATGCCTATCTACTTACATTTTATTTATCAATGGTGTCGAGTGGCCAACACCGTTTGAATATTAACCCGAAAGGTCACACGTAACATTAAAAAACCAAACAAATTTTGTGGTGTTTTACATACTTTTTATGCTGAGTGTAATTTTCTGTATCTTTAAATTTTCCTCTAACTATGAATGCATTCCATTCATGTTCAAATATAACAAGCACAACATGAGTGGATGCGAATAGCTCGGCCTAGGCCCTCCATGGGCTGCTGTGCCATCAAAAGTAAAGTAAAGCATGAATGCATACATATTTATTCCATAAAAATTACATTATTTTTCATTGTTTTTGTTGTTAATATCGTAATTTTCGAAAATATGTATAGATGTAGATAAATGTCTGTCCTGTGTCACTTACACAACGCAAAATTTACAAAACTAAGCAACAATAACTTTATGAAAAATTTCTGCAACTTTTGCAGTTCAATTAGAAAAATATAGAAAATGGAGAAGCACAAATGAAGTTTACAGTAATTTATTGTGTGTGTGTTCTTGTGAATGACTTGAAAGCCAGAAGAAGGAAAAAATTCAGAAAAGATTTCTAATTTCCCAGTCCAACAAATTAAAACTTTTTGCGTGCAACAGAGTAACCATGGTTAGTGAATATATCGAAAGTGGAAAGGGGAGCCCAGCACATCCTTTTTTTTTGTTCACATTTAAAGATAGGAGTTGCCATGTAAACGTAATTAATGGCTAAGTACACAAACATCAAGAGGTAGAGACTTGTTGTGTGAGACAAAGGTATTCGTAATGAAAAGATAAATATTTTTTGTTTTTGCATCAACCAACTAATCAACCAAAATAATTCCCTATGGTTTTAGTTAATTTTTTTTAACAAAATTTTCTAATATCTATATTGCATAGAGTACTGAAACGTTCGCGTTTACTAAGACTCTCTAAATATGAGAGTAACTAGAGGAGGTGGAATGTTGATGTAAAAACATAAAGTGCTGATCTGTTCATCAGGAGCTCTTTTTGTCTCAAATATCAAATCTCTAGCTGTTAAATTATATGTAATTACCCATTGAATACTTTGATATTTCGAAGAAACAATGACGTGCAGGAGAATCACTTTCTTCAGCAAAAACGCTTAGCACAACATCCTCTTTTCACAAGAGGATGTTGTTCTGTTGCATAAATACTGTTGGACTGTGTTATTTTAATTTCATTTCTTCTTTTTGCTGCATATTAAAACCAATAATTTCTTAACTTATTTCAAAATATACATACGTATTAAATTACATAGTTAATATAAAGTTAAATGTAACATAAAAGTTTCATAATCATTTTTCATTTGTATAAGGATTTTTTTTTTTTTTTTGTTTGTTTTGTTTTTTGTTTTTTTTTTTTTTTTTGCATCATAGTTAGAAGAAATTTAGAAATTTTTGTGTGTGTGTTTTTGGCGTATAACTTTTCTTTGTGTTACTATAAAACCTTCACCAATTATTTGTTATTGATTAATTTAAATTACATATTTTTTTAGGTACGAAAATCATTGATCTGAATAGTTTGTGAAAGAAAAACTATGATTATATTTTACCAAATTATGTGTTTCACATATTTGTTTTTTTTCTGTATTTTTTATATATGTATATTTGTGTTGTATAAATTTTTTGCACTTAAGTTTTCTAAAAAATATTTCTTCTGTTTTAGGCAGTAAAAATATATTTTATTATTCATTTATTTTTCATTAATTTCTCTTCACTTACAAAACTAACATGTAAATATTTTTTTACCTTTTTTATTTTAGTAATTTTGTCAAGAAATAATTGTTCTTAAAAATTTGTTACACTAAAAAAAAAACAAAAATAATTGGAAATACGAATTTAACTAAACAAAAAGAAAGACGAAACAAAATATAATATGAGGGCCAGCATTTATTTATGTTTAGAAAAAAGCGACGAAAAACATTCTTTACGATTTTTAAAAAATTGTCAACTTAAAAATTATCCTGATTATGTTATAAATAAAAAAATTCACGAAATTTCAACTCCATTAAAACTTTACATTAAATTCATGAACAATTTTCATGATTTTCCCGGTTTTGTTCTTTTTATTGTTAATATAAATGCGAATAAATAAATGCTGTATTTTTTTTTTTTTGTAATTATTTTGTGAAAAAAAAGAAAAATATGTAAAAGGAACACTTAAAAACTACTACAAAAACTTTTTAAAAGTTACGAGTAACGAAAAATAAAACAATACAAAAACCTAACATTACATTTCGTCGGTTTACATGTGTTTTTGTTTTGTTTTGCTTACTACAACTTATTACAGTATATTGTATACAATATTTATATTTGTAAACATATGTGTGTATGTGTGTGTGTGTGTAAATAAGCTGTTTAAAAAAATTGTCAACTTTAGTATATGTAAATAAGAATAAGAGAAATAAATTTTGTATCTGTGCATGTTTCATTTTCAATTGTTTCATCTCGTCGTCGTGCTCATTCAATAATTTCCATGCATTTCGTTTCATTCCGTGCGAAACGTTCCCGCTTCTACTCTAGGCTCAACTCTTTCGCGACTTCTTCCTTTCATCCTCCTCCCTTCCTCATCACTAGACCATCTCGTTAGTCCACTCGCTCAGTACATCTTCTATATCGTTCTGTTCCAAGAATGGCTCCGCGTTCATATTGTAATCGTCATTGCACAAATCCATCAAAAACGGGGTCAACAACGGATTGTTGGTGGTATTCATAAAGTTGTTGTTGTCGCTGCCAGTTATCGACATTTTACGTTTAAGTATAGAAATGTTATCTCCTGCTACACCATCTACGATATTACTGCAGCCAATAGTTTCTTGTGGTGGTGCAACTACTAAAGTTTTTATTATTGTTTCAGCAACTGTTGGTGCCGCTTTCATACATTTCATTAACAACATACTCTTAGCATTAAGCTCAATATTTTGTTGTTTATTCAGAGATAATGGCGCATCGCTCATGCTAATATCATCAATGCCACTGTCACTTTCCGAGCCAGTATCGCATGAGGTTAACCCGGGTGGATTTGAATCTTCACTGGGTGGACCGAACGGCGGCGATGGCAGCACCCCTGGACCACCTATCATTGGGTTGTGACGATAATTGCGCAAGACAGAAATGGTAGAGGTTTGACAGTGGAGAGGACGTATTAGCGATGGTGAAATGCCGCCTGGTGATGGTATTTGATCCAAAGAGGCATCCTATATTGGAGAAATCGAGAAAAAGAGAGTAAATAAAAATAAAAATTAGTATGAATCACAATTAAAAAGGAAGTATAATTGACTGTGAGATTGGAAAATGATATAAGATTTCACAATTATGGTGAAGAACCAAGTTCCGTTAAATCATGTTCCATTTTCCATTTTCCAGCCATCCATTCAATTCATTCCTAATTTCAATGATATTCGTATCTCTTTCTAGCACAAAGAGTGTGTGAGAGAGAGAGAGAGAGAGGCTTTTGCTGACATCCAAATGCTCTCTCTGAAGCGAAATATCAATTAAACACCACGTTTCATAACTTCATACCCACTTATGAAAATATTTATTATGAAACTGTGTGTATTTACTAATTTAAAAAAAAAATTATTATGAGCTGCCGATGCGACCAACTGAAAAATTTTATAATACCTATTTCAATTTCCACAACAATTTGAACTTTTGTATACATACTTTGATAATCTATTTTACAACAATTTGAACTTTTGTATACATACTTTGATATTTTTATAATTATTTACCTAATTGTTAATGGACCGATCAGTCAAATTACTACAATATAATTATAAGGGGCACAAAAAAAATTATTTTAAAAGAAGTATTTAAATATGTGTTTGTTTACATGTCAAACTTTATTCAATAAAATTGTAAAATTCTATACTATGGTATTATAAACATATACATACATACTTACATATACGAGTTCACAGATATTATTATATTATTTCTTTGTACTTATTATTATTTCATATATGTACATATAAAATGTACTTAAAAGTAATATGTATAAAGTATATTCATATAATAAAGAATAATATATATTCAAGAATTCAACTATGTTTTAAGCACCCACTCTTCACACTTAAGGGCACAACAAATTGTCGAAACATTCGTCTCTCAAAAATAAGAGTGACTATCTTTTAAATCATATTAAAAATAAGACAAGTGTATAAAATCTCATACTTACTTTACCAACCGTCAAGCATATGCAAGGAAAATTGTTACAAGATGTGAAAGAATTTAAAGTCGAAAATTTAATAACAGCAATCAAATATGAGTTAAGCAAAGTGAACAAAAAAAAATAAAAATAATATGAAGTAGGCACATTTTTACAGAGCATGTAGGCAACCATCCAGCCAACATCATGTAAGCAGCAACAGCAACAAACAATATACGATAATAAATCATGTTTTGAATGTTAGATTCGAAACATGAAAATGTAATAGAATAACAAAATACCGATGTACACTGCCGTGCAAAAAATTCCACACAGATTCCAAAATTTCAAGAAAACACATTAATTTAAAATTCAAGCTTTCCGACCGGCAATAATACTTATTGGCTCAGGATTCAAGCTAGCGATCCTAAATATTCTACTTAGCCTTGCAAACACTATCTGTTGAATAAACAAAACGAAGGTTCGTAGAAAATTATGTAGTTGCCTAATCGCCTGATCTCAACCCAATTCAAATTCTTTGTGATAAAGTTGATCGTCATATCAGAAAACCGTGTTCAACTTCGGATGGAAAACACGAAGGTTCGTAGAAAATTATGTAGTTGCCTAATCGCCTGATCTCAACCCAATTCAAATTCTTTGTGATAAAGTTGATCGTCATATCAGAATACAGTGTTCGACTTCGGATAGAAAACACTTTGGAACAACAAAGCTGTAAAAACATCTAGTATATATGTAAGATTTTATGTAGTGTATCTACAAAAATAAGCTAAAATTCCAATTTATATTGAGAACAAAAAATATGCTTAAAAATTTTGGTGTAAATAAAATGGAAAATTTTGTAATGGCTTATTAAATTTCACCCCAAAAGTGATTCGAATATGTAAAGAATTTCAAAAAAAAAAAAATGAAGACTAGACTAGAGAAAATACCCACTAAAGTTGAAAAGAACCAACTTTACTTGAAAAACATGCCAACAGAATGTGCTGATAGACAAAAGTGGATTTCGAATGTAAATAATTTGTAATCATTGTTTGTCTGAAAACAAAATTTTCTCATCAGGCTTTTAGGAAAACATTTCCATTACTAGACTAGAGAAAAAATTGTTTTCCTTTCAAAAGTTAATTTCCGGTGAAAGAGTTTTGACTTGACCTTCAATGACTCCTACTATTTTTTAATAAAGAATTTTTTCTCTAATGGTGAATCCAATATAAAGGGATAAAATACATATAACAAAAAGAATAATAGTTTTGTTATTCAAGGGTTAAATAAAAAATAAAAAAAAAGTTATACCTTCGCTAACTCCAATTACTTTTCGATGGGGAATAATTGTCTCCAAAACATTTTGGTTGGGGTCGCAATCGTTAACCCAGTATATTCATATAACGAATGATGGCTTTATATAACAGCCGAATAGGTGAGGAGGGTTGGGAGGTTGGTTGAGTGTCGATATCTAAGTGTTTTTTTTTATCCCTTTCATGATAAATAACTTTCTTTGAGCTATATATTGTTACATTCAACACACAGGGTGTACCCCTATGAATTCAGAGTATTGTGTTGAATGGAAGGAAGATTGATAGGTGAGAGGAAGAAGGAGGGAGAATGAGAGAGTGAATGTGATCACACAGCACACCGGATAAAGAGATAGTCAGCCATTGTGTTATGCCTTTACCACAATGAACTTCAGTTTATCAGTGTCGACTACGCCCGCATGTAGCGCCGAAGGCCAATCATTTCGCATCCACTCATATTGTGCGTGTTATATTTGTACATGAATGGAAGGGACCTACAGTTTTATGCCGAATCTGAACGGCGAAGTGAAAAGCTTTTCATAGGCAATTTTGACTCTTGTAGGTTTGCCATTGCCAGCCAAGAAGTGGTGCCGTTAATTTTGTTGTTGTTGTTGCATTTTTTTTTTAATTTTATTTAATTATTTTTAATTTTTTTTTGTATATTGTCTGTGCCGAGATTCGAACCCCTGACACTCTCCAACGCACTACAGCTACGCTACAGCGACCACAAATGAAATATGTTCAAGTTAAAAAATATCATGTGTAGCATCCATGGCGGGGATCCAACTCGTGATAGTAGCAATCTGAGAAAACAAAAGTTATCCATTCGTTATTTGAAATTTACTGTTACACTTTTGCACGACAGTGTACGAAGAGTACAAAGAATTCGCGTGACAGCGGTGCAGCACTAACACATACTCGTGGATGGTACAATATGACTTTTAAAGCACCTACACATTCTCATTTATATTTTATATACCATATTTGATTGGCTCTGAAGCAGAGTCTGCATTATCCATTCCATTATCAGCATAAATAAAAAGATTTCATAATAATGTAAAAACAAAAACATGAATTTCAATCAATTTCAATAGCATTATATGAAATTTTCATAACTTCAAGACAAATTAATCAAGAGAGAGTACAGTTTTATACCAAAGGAGAGTGATGATTAAATAAATAAGTTTTGACATGCATGAAAGAAAATATGCAAAAAACCGACCGAAAACCACAAGGTGGATAATAATAAAAAGAGAGTTAAAATATAATACAATATTACCCCAAAGCTTTTGCTTCACAACAAAGTTTCATTGACCCACTCACACACTCTTAACCATGTGGAGGATGTTAAAGCTTTTACGGCGAAGTAGCCAAAGCTTTTTATAGTTATGTATGTATGTGCAAAAGTGTGCATATTAATAATGGAAAACACTCAACACAAAACGGTCTTTGACCCTTTAGAAAGAAAGTGTTTACAACTTCCGTCATAAGAGACCAAGTGCATGCAGACTCGTATAAAAGCACAAATAATTGAAAGTGAAAGTTGATAACTTGACAAATGTATACATTTTCCATTAAGCACATAAAGACGAGACATTTTGTTAAATGCACTTTCTTGTTTTGTTTGTGCAGCTGCCAAAAAATATGAAAGATTGAAAAGAAAATACTTGAAGAAAGGACGATTCATTAACCATATCCAATGCAATGCTATAAAAAATAAACTGAAACTGATACCGAATTTTAAAGTATTTGTACTTTTAGATAAAATGGCAAAAGGAATATTGTAAAGTACATATTTCTAGCTAAGTATTTATTTATTATTTGGCATTACTTGATTGAGATATGATTTTTGTCATAGGTACTTAAAGTGATGCCGAGTAATAAAAGCATACTTTTAGGTGTCGCCTACCCCATGTCATACATATACGATACACCTAATCGAATTTTCTGTAATTTTGTAATTGTTTTTGTTATATTGGAGTATTATCACACTGTAAATAAAACTACCAGAATATAGAAAGGCGGAAAAGTGCCGAGAGAGAAGCAAAATTGAAAAAATTTTCGTTTGTCACTTTCCTTTTCAATTGTACTTCTTCTTCTTACATTTCTTTTAATGGTACAACAGCCCATTGAGGGCCTCGACCGAGCTTTTCGCATCCACTCATGTTGTGTGCGTTATATTTTTGTACATCAATGGGACCTATAGTTTTTATGCCGAATCCGAACGCACGATGTGAAAAGCTTTTCATCTTTCCTTTTCAATTAGCATTGGTAAAATAAAAAAGAATATACGACCGTAGGTCGCATCCGTATCGCGCGAGTTATTTCCTTTGTATATTAAAAGAAAATTGAACTTCAAAGTGTAATAGGTTATTTATTATGACCGAACTGGTTGAATATGGTCTTCAGACTAATTTTACAATTATTTTTAATTAATAAAAAGAATTACAAAAAATGCTTAACCTATCGAAAATGCATAGCAATGAATTGCTCAATACAGATGACTCGGCATTAAGTGTGACCTAAATATCGGGTAACCGGCACTTTAGCATTGCTTTGCATTTCCGTATTTATTGACCAAGCAAATCAATATTTCTCAATCGTTTACAAATTGGAAATATTTACTTGCTTTTAGTATTTTGCAACCAGGTCTTTTAATTGAGATTCGTAAGCTAGAGCTTCTGGCGTGACTCGCGCGCACGGACCGGTGACCGAAACAATCACAGTCCGGACTGCGATGCTTTTCACGAATCAGGTGGAAACGTCAATAGCAGCTACAGAATTGGCTTATCAACAGCTGCGTGGAACATTAGTTAGTATTAATTTAAATGAGATAAGAAAGATTGTTTAAGGGTATTAACGGGGATAGAAAAATCTGTCAGCACATAAAGATTATTGAAAACATTGCACATACAACGTACAGTATCAAACAGTGCATAATTTGTTTTACAGAGACTTAGCTTGATAGGTATGATATAGGTTTCTAGAAACGCGACTAGGAACACCAATGCACAGTTCATTTAATAGATATGGAGAGTCTGTCCATCCATTCAACAATTTAAACACAAAACATGCATTCAACATAACTCTTCGGCTTTCAAGTGAAGGCAAATTGAGTAATTTTAAACGATCTTTATAAGGAGGAAGCTTCGTTAAGGGGTTCCAGTTCAAATTTCGTAAAGCAAATAAAAGAAACTGTTTTTGAACAGACTCCACGTTATTAATGTAACAATTGTATCGTGGACACCAAACATTCGAAGCATTTACTAAAATCGGTCGGACAAGGGAAATATATAACATTTTAGTAATAAGTATAAGGATCGTTAAATTCCTTTGACCATCTCTTAATAAAACCTAAGACACTCTTTACTTTATGGCTTTATTTATACATGTGTTTATATGTATTATATTTTCTTCAATTATACAAATTATATTGGAAAAGAATATAGAACAAAATGGAACAAAAATTAAATACAAAACACTTGAACTTTATTACAATTACTGAATCGAACTGAGTTTAGAAGATAGTTGACAATGTTAAATTAAATTAAAAATAATTTAAAATTTTAAGGCAATGTTAAATTTATTATGTAAGTAATATTTTTATCTCATTAAATGTTCCCACGCAATATTTGCACAAACCTACATTTTTCCTTTGCTGCTCTGAACATTTAGCATAATCAGCGAAAGATTAAGTCTACACATGGCGGAAAAAGATTATAACCACAAAGTAACATCTACAGCAATAGTGGTCGTAGTTATGTAGGCTTTTACCAAAGAAGCAGAAAAAATTCACAAGCAGCCAAAATCGAGAGTAAGTGAAAAATAGGAAAGTAAATTTGTAAAAGCAAAATAAAAGGAAAAAGTACCTACTTACCATGGGGACAACTAATACTAATGCAGAGCATACAAATTTTTTGGAAAAATAAAAATTCTGAATTGACAAAAAAGGAATAATATGCTCACACACACACACACACACAGACACACACACACACACACACACACACACACACACACACACACACACAGATATACACTCACGTATACATAGAAAGACGCAAACAAAGGCAGCAACATTACAAATCGTGGTAAAGGTCTGCGGATTAGCTTCTCTCTACTTCACGACCTTGTAGGAAAAGAAAACCAAAACAAAGTTCTGTGCCTAGGAAATTTGTAGCCTATACTTTGGGATTTGTAACAAATGCCTCACACTCACCACCATCAGCATATCCATAGGTAAGAAAGCACAGCACAGTACAGATAATGTTTGCTTGTAAGTTTATTCCTTGATATATTGTTTGTCATATAGTTTTGGCGCCTTTACGAGTATGTATATCGCAATAATACTTAATATAAATTAATGATATCGAATATTATGAAAAATATTTGCTTGGCTTAGTACTCAATATCTGAATTGTTATGTCAAATAGTAAATCACTTGAGCTTGTATTGATGTTGGACGGCTGGCATCAAAAGTCGCCAGAAAAAGGAAACAGCAAAGGTTTGCAAATAAATTGACATCATAATTAAATATAAACTTTCTGAAAATTTGAAGAAACCTTTTTAACAAACAACAGACAGTGCAATTTTCACAGTGTTAATCAGGCAAATAAGGCTGCCGCAATAGAAAGAAAAGAAGAAAATATAAAATTGGCTATTAAGAGATTTTCACTTCGCGACGTTCCGTTCATGTACAAATAAAACACGCACAACTTGAGCGGATGCGTGGATGAGGGCCTACGCCCTTCATATGCTGTTGTGCCATTAAAAGAGAAGAAGAATTGATAAAATTAATATGAAAATTGAATTTTACTTATATGCTTGCCAAAAATGAAAATACAAAACACTTGATTTTTATTACAACTTGTACAATTTGGAAGCGTTGAATCGAACTTAGTTTAGAATATAGTTGTCAATGTTAACAACGAAAACGTCGCAATGATATAATTCTTGTGTGATTGCATTGCCTATCTCATTCTCCCTCCTTCTTCCTCTCACCTATCAATCTGCATTCATATGGGTACACCCTGTGTGTTGAATGTATCAATGTATCAAATGTTTGTGACTTATGGTACAATCGACTCACGACGCGAGTCAGTTCGAAATTAACTTCTTTATTTCCTTAAATGAGCTGACCAAAGTGTCTTAATAAAAAAAAGGAAGCATCCGCTTTTCTTGAAGATTATAAAGAAGAAATATCATTGTAAAAATGTTGACATAACTTTGAAAAGCAGGAGCAAACAAGAAAGAAAGAAAAATTCTAAGTAAAAACTTCTTACATTCTCACTCTAGCTCGCTACCATTGCAGTACATTCACATGTGTTTCACGAACTTTCTGCCTGTCATTAATCGTTCCACGGTGTCACATGCTTCAGGAGAAGATGACAAAGAAGCAGATACAAAATAAATAAGAATATTTCAAAATCTTGACACAAAAAGCAATGATGCTAAAGAATAAAGTTATTGCAACGCCAAGAAGTATGCTTCTAAAATTTTTTACACACATTTGTTCGGTCGACTTTTGCTTCAGAGAAAGTTTATGTTGAAAGATTTTTCACTTTTACTTTCCTCGACACTTTCCCTTTAAACGGAGCTACATACAATTACTTATAGAAAAACTCAAATATTTTTAGTTAGTAAGTATGTCATAAAGAAGGGGAGATGAAGGGAGTAGGTAAGTGTAGAAAACCAAATGTTATTGGCAAAAGTTGCAATTTTATACTCGATTGCTTGTGTTGCTGGTATTGTTGCCTCATTAGTGTCGATGTTGTTTTTTGCTGCTGGTCGTTTAGAATTTCAAGCTTGTTTTATTATTTTTTATTTCTTGGGGAATTAAGTTACATTATTAGTGATGATGAAAAATAAAAAAACGAAAAGGAGCATCACATTACTTTTGTTTTTTTCACTTAGAGAATTTTTTACTTAAATGCTTTGAAAATAGTCAGTTGAGTTTGTTAAAATTTAAATTGTTTGCTTTAAGATGCGCAGTTGTCAAATTAAGTGGCTATATACTACTGTGGGCAAAAGTTAGTAAGACTTTGTTCATAATTTCAAATTTTTTTATTCATTCTTCCAAATCTATTTCGTCCCCTTCAAAGTAATCCCCCCGGCCCCAATACACTTGTGCCAACGTTTTTTCCAATTCTCGAAACAGTTGTTAAAGTCAATTTCCGGAATAGCCTTCAATGCGCTTAGCGATTCATGTTTAATGTCTTCAATTGACTCAAAACGGTGTCCACGAAGCGGGTTTTTGAGTTTAGAAAATAGCCAAAAGTCACACGGTGCTAAGTCAGGCGAATAGGGTGGAATAGGTTGCGGAACGATATCAGTCGAATTTTTGGCAAAATGGTCTCGTAAAACCAATGCAGTGATTTTGGAACCAATCGTGCATTCACTCTTCTTAGGCCCAAATGATGTTTTAAAATGGTTTTCACTTATCCTTCCGATACTCCAACGATGCGAGTAAGGTCTCTGACTGTTAATCGTCGATTCTCGAGCACCAATTCCTTTATTTTATTGACGTGTTGATCATCAGTTGATGTTGATGGCCGTCCTGGACGTGGTTCGTCGTCAACGCGTGCTCGACCATCTTTGAACAATTTGTACCAATCAAAAACACTTGCTCGCGACATACAATTACCACCGAAGGCCTTTTGCAACATTCTGAACGTTTCGGCACCAGAAATTTGATTCCGCATACAAAATTTAATGGAACTGCTTTGTTGAATAATTTCACTCATTGTGAAAATCGCCGAATGCACTTTTTGTACTTCAGAAAGACAAGCGTATACTAAACACTAATGATTATTTTGATGTGACATTTGGCACAGATGTCACCGACAGTCATACCAACCTTAAAAAAATAATATTTTGATGAATGGGTTTCCGCGCGAAATTTAAATTAAAAAGTCTTACTACTTTTTGCCCACAGAGTATTCTGTCACGAAAAAAGTACCGGAAATTAAAAAGACCAATTGAAGATACTTATTGTTAAAAATATTTTTGTCTCTAATTTGGCACCACTGTTCTCTAAGCTGGCGTGATCTGTCATTTAGTTTGTGTACAGCGCTCGGCTTTGTCGACATCTCAAGTGTGTTTTGAGATTTTTAGAATAAAAAATAAAAATATAGTACAACGAATTTATGCAGAATTTACCCCAAATTTTGTATTACTTTACTTTTACTTTACTTTTATTGGCACAACAGCCCATGGAGGGCCTAGGCCGAACTTTTCGCATCCACTCATGTTGTGCGTGTTATATTTGTACATGAATGGAAGGGACCTACAGTTTAATGCCGAATCCGAACGGCGTAGTGAAAAGCTTTTTCATAGCAATTTTTACACTTGTAGGTTTGCCATTGCCTGCCAAGAGGTGGTGCCGTCTAGAAAAAATATTTTTTCTTTTTGATTTTGCCTGTGCCGAGATTCGAACCCCGGACACTCTGCGTAGCAGTCCAACGCACTACCACTACGCCACAGCGACCCAAATTTTGTATTGCAACTGGAATTTCGTGAGCCGAATCGCTGAAAATGTTACAGAAGGTTTGCAGTGAATCGACTTTATCAAAAAAAAATTTTTTTTTCTACTTTTTGATTTTGCCTGTGCCGAGACTCGAACCGCGGACACGCTGCGTAACAGTCCAACGCACTTCCACTACGCCACAAATACGGTCGAGATGTAGTGGAAAATTTGCCTTGCCTGGTCTGCCATCAACGTCTTCAACTGAAGTTAACATCAATAAAGTGAAGGAAATGGTGACGGAAAATCTTGATTTAGGTTTGAGAAAGAACTTTGTCTGTTTCACCAATCAATTCGTACCATTGTATATGATGGCATGATACGCGTTGTCGCTCGACTAGTTCCGTAAGACGACAACGCACCATACCACAAGGCTATCAATGTAAATGAATTACTGGCCAAAAACTCAACAGATATCATCGAACAAACACCGCGTTCACTTGATATGGTAAATACTCAAATTACCACTTCGAGACACCCGTTTTCAGACAATAGAAGACTTAAAAGAGAATTCGCAGCGAGAATTGAAGTCGATTCCGGAAAATACGTTTGAAACATTTTTTTACTTTGGAAAGGGCCTACTTTGAAGACGAACCAATAAATTTGAATGAATAAAAAAAAGTTTGTGTTTTATTGACCAATTGCCGATACTTTTTAGGCGGAATGAAAATCGCTGTTCTTCTAGGCATTAAAAAATAATAAAAAATTAGTTCACTATAAATTAACGAGATAAATTATCAAACTCCCCTCAAGCAATAATTCCATACTTATACATAGATGTACATACATACATACAAACCAGCGATACGATGAAGAACAAATGTAGAAAAAAATATATATTGAGCTTTTGTTCGTTTTGTTACAAAATCGACTTGTAATGTATTTATAGCATACTTTTGTGCGTCGAAGAGTGCAAAGAAACACAGTGAAACCAAGCGAATAAACATCCCCTCAGTAACTCTGGTTTAGTAATTTAATTTTACTATGTACAATGCAAATATAAATCTACATTTCTTTTTATATCCATTTATATTTCTTTCTACCAGAAATTCATAGAAATTTATAGAAATCAGCCTATTTATTTGTTATTCTTTTGAGTTGTTCTTCTCTTTCTCTTTCTGTTTTTGTTTTTAAGCACTGATGTAATGGAATTTAATTTCGCATGTTGTACTGCCACACCAAGGACTAACTACAAACATGGTAAATATCGCTAAGGACTTGTGTGATTTACACTCATACTCACGTTCCGCACTTAGCATAACGAAAAAAAAAAAAAATAGAGAAAAATATTGACAATAATTGGAATTTGGCAAAAAAAAAAAATAAACAAGTGCACGCATACCCAAATAGGTTACATAATACACTTGAATCTAGTACTAAGGATTTGAAGGGGGAAAACACGGTGTTAAAGTGTCACACACATGCCAGCATCTATTTTTTTCTTTCTTTCTTTCAGGTTTAAGGTCCTTATTCTTGTTATTCTTTTTGTTATGCATACATTGCTGATATCCTTATGAAGTCACATATGTTTATCTACGTATACTTATGTACTTATGTAAACCAGGATATATAATACATATGAGAATTAAGGATTCGTAAAATGTAAATGCTACTAGGAACAATGACACTTTCACAAACATAACATAAATATTTCTTCAGAGCACACACATATTTAAATGTATCCTATTTCTCCTTTTTTGCTGTTTATTTATGTCAGTAGGAAAGAGTTCAATTTAAGCACATTCACGTCTTATTTTCTCTACGCAATTACTTAAGTAATGACATTATGTGGAAAAACAAGTATAAGGTTCAATGTACAAGATACCAACTTATTACACTGTATTTCAAATAGAAAAAATTGAAAGAGGAAGAAAGTTTAATATACTTAATATAATATAATATTAATTACTTTACTTTTGATGGCACAACAGCCCATGGAGGGCCTAGGCCGAGCTTTTTCGCATCCACTCATGTTGTGCGTGTTATATTTGTACATGAATGGAAGGGACCTACAGTTTAAAGCCGAATCCGAACGGCGAAGGAAAAGCTTTTCATAGCAATTTTTACTCTTGTAGGTTTGCCATTGCCTGACAAGAGGTGGTGCCGTGTAGAAAAATTATTTTTTCTACTTTTTTTTTTTTGATTTTGCCTGTGCCGAGATTCGAACCCCGGACACTCTGCGTAGCAGTCCAACGCACTACCACTACGCCACAGCGACCACTATATAATATTAATATATATATTAATATACGGATTAACATCTAAGGAGAATAGTCAAATTTTTAAAGCTTATGATGCTAAGGTCACTGTGGCGCAGTGGTAATGCGTTGGACTGCTACGCAGAGGGTCCGGGGTTCAAATCTCGGCACAGGTTTGCAATGGCAAACCTACAAGAGTAAAAATTGCTATGAAAAGCTTTTCACTTCGCCGTTCGGATTCGGCATTAACCTGTAGGTCCCCTCCATTCATTTATAAATATAAAACGCACAACATGAGTGGATGCGAATGGGCTGTTGTGCCATTAAAAGTAAGTAAGTAAGTAAGTATGATGCCTTTACTTTCTCCACAATATAACACAGATTGACATCCAGCTGGTGCCAGCACATAACGACCTGAAAGGAAAATGAGCTAAGCCCCTATAGCTTGTGCGATTCTCAGAAAAGCTAAGTAAAAGTCAAAACAGAATATCAGGGCTCAATTATGAATCACGATTGGACTGTCAGCTATAGTAAGCTATCAATGAACGATCGGCAAATTTTAGTTTGCCTAAATGTCGATTTGATCGATCAACAAAGCTAAGTAAAAGTCAAAACAGAATATCAGGGCTCAATTATGAATCACGATTGGACTGTCAGCTATCGTAAGCTATCAATGAACGATCGCAAATTGTAAATGCGAAGCTCGACAAATTGATAGCGAGCTTTACAATACATGGTATCATCAATGTAGCTCTTATAGAAATAAGCCTTTAATCTGGCCTTAATTTAAACGAAAGAATCAAGAAATGCCCCCTATTTAATTTCAGTACTTAAACATTGGAATCAATGCCAATTTTACTTGGACTTCCTCATCGTTCGATGATTCGTCAAGCCCATACTTAAACTTTTTTTTTTTTTTTTAATATAAAATACATTTCTTTTAAAACAGAACTCAAGAATCTGTAAACATCAGTACAACATTTCTATCATAACATTCACAATAGTTCGCTGTCAAACTCAAGTCACTCAGTCGTTTAAGTTACACAATGCAATAGAATTAATTGATCTGATTGACCAGTTCTTTTCAGGTCAACGAAAGAAAGGTAAAATTATCTATATGTTTTTTGTAGGATGAGTTATAACAAGTTTGCGTTTTTTCCTCGTTGTCACAGCTCCTTCAGTCATTCGTTTATGGAAGAGTTAGCCATTCTGGGTGTCTTTCATTTTGATAATATTCAGTAATCACCCAAACCACCAGATTAATGAAGTGACTGGTTTTTAGAAACAAGTCACAATAAAGAAACAATTATGACAAAAAATTTTACAAATCCACTTCAGATCTCTCTAATGTATTACTAAATCCTGCCCAAATTTGGGACGACAATTGAAATAATTCAAAGATTTTACAATAAGATAATTAAAAATATCGTCAAAAATAATGAAATTCATAAAGACTTGCGTATAAACCCAATTAGATCAACTATAACAAAAACCGCAAATTCACACGAAAAAAAGAGTTAGCACGGATATCAACGAAGAAGCTTTATCACTTTTTGACATGTTCGGACTAACAAGCAGATTACGATGAATTGAACTCCTCGAACTTAAAGGAGGCAGCAACAAACTGAGGATCTGCTGACCTCACCTAGTTTAAATATGAGCATTTACATTTTTTTGTCCATCAATTTTAAACCTTCAAATAAACTTTTCGTGAAAACAGAGCACAATTTTTTTAAGTTCTAACAAAATGGCAGCTAATTTACATTATGACATTACTTTTGCCTCACCTTATACATATACACACCTGGATAAAATAATAGGTGTGAACCCAAAAATTTTTAAAATGAAGCGAAAAAAATTAATTGGCATGGTCTACAATCAAAAGGAATGAAATGGGGGAATCCCCGCAACAAAAGTTCTTCTCGATAAATATAGCGGCTTGTTTATTTGTTCAACCTTCAAATAAATAAAGTGAATAAATTTAAAGCGTTTTTTAGTTCCAGAAGGTAAGATTTCGATGAAAGTGAACTAAATAAAGGTTTAATTATAATTCTTAAAAATATTAGATGGGTCGTGGTGTTCATTGCAGTACAGAGGAGAGAAGACTTGTTCGTCAGCTCCGACACAAAGGAAAAACCTACAAGTTCATTGCCAGATCGATGGGACGATCTCAGAATTTCGTTACAAATGCTCTCAAGTCAGAAAAAGCTATTGAAACGCGTGGAGCATCTAAAAAAAACTTCATTAGTGACCGACAATCGTATCGTTACATTAGCTAAATTCGCCCCGTTCAAGTTGCCCAGAAAAATTTCAAGCGAAATTGGGAATTTTGTATCATCACGAACCGTTCAACGACGAATAGTAAGGGCAAACCTACCCGGTAGGATTGCTCGCAAAAAATTTCCTCTACTTAGAACTGTAAATTTGAGGAAGAGAAAAAACTTTGCATTGGATCATAAAACATGGTGCGGTTCACAGGGAGAAAAAAAATGGCCCAATATTCTCTGGAGCGATGAAACAAAAATAAATTTGTTTGGTAACGATGCGGAAAGAAACGTTCGTCGCCCGAATGGCAAAGAATTCGACGTCCGGTTCACAAAGAAAACAGTGAAGCACGGAGGTGACAGATTAATGGTATGGGGATGTTTTTCTTGGCAAGGTGTTGGTCCGATACATCAAATTAATGGCGTTATTGATAGATTCGTGTATAAGGATTTGTTGGAAACGGTAATGTCACCATATGCCGAGGATAATATGCCGCTTTTGTGGAAATTTCATCAGGGCAACGATACTAAACATTCATCACGAGTTGTCAAAGCATGGTTCCAAGAGCATAATGTAGACGTGGCCAAGTCACTCCCCAAATCTAAATCCTATTGAGAACCTCTGGGGAGAACTTAAACGCGAGAACAAAACGCAATTATAGGAAAAAATTAAAAAAAGATTTGGTACAACATTCGGGTAGAAACTTGTCGGAAGTTGATATCGTCAATGCCCAGAAGAATCGAAAAAGCCATCAAGAATAATGGTGGATATTCTGGGTATTAATGCGTTCTTACTAATTCAGTAAAATACGGGACCATAACTAGCAAAATTTCAATATTTATTCCTAAGTTATTTGTACACACCTATTACTTATTCTGTCCAATCAAAAATCTGTGTATTTTATGAATTAACCAAAATTTAAGTTATTTTTTAGAGTTTTTAAAACCTTTTATGTTTTTCTATGACGCTGAAGTATGTTTATGTTGAAAACTAATTTATTTTTTGAAAGATAATAAAAAATATATGAAAGCCAAGATCACAACTATTATTTTGCCCAGGTGTGTATATCTAACTTACTAAACGAAAACTTCTCGTAAGTTATACGTCTCTGATTAGTCGCAATGTACCTAAACTAAACAGTTTTTAAAAAAAAACTTAAAGTGTCAACCAATTTCTTTTTTTTTTTTTTAATTTTTAAAAATTTGTACATTCTGAATTTGTACTTTCAGAATTTGATTTAAGAATTTATAGGCGTGGGAGTTAAATACGCATGCAAAGTGAATAAAAAGTGTGAAGAGATTTTTTTAAGAGGTACGCAGCACTGGGAATAAATTTCTTAAATTAGGTTTAATAAAAAAATATTATAAAAATTATATTTGCAGAAGAAACCTAAAAAAGGGAAATGAAAACGATGTGGAAGAGAATGAGGCATAATCATATTAAAGGAATCTAAAATGTTGGTAAATTTAACAAAGCATACAAAAATAGATAGTCATTTTAATTTCAAATTTTTCATTTATTGATACATTTAACACACATTGTATACCCCTATGAATGCATTGTGTTGATTGGAAGGAAGATTGATAGGTGGAAGGAATAAAGAGGGAGAATGAGAGAGGAAATGCAATCACAGGACACCGATAAACAGATAGACATTGCCTTTACCACAATGAACTTCAGTTTTATCAATGTCGACGATGACCGCCAGTAGCGCCAAAGGCTGAGCTGTCGCATCCACTCTTGTTGTGCGTTTGATATTTGTAAATATTTATAACTGAATTATTAGAAAAAAGCAAAAGTCAAAACGTAAACAATTTGGGAATGGAGATTAACTGCATCAAAGTCAAAGGAAAGGAGAATAAAATGACATACTTATTCCTCTTTTTGGGTAAAGCAATTTTACGCCATCAGCTGGGCGGGCTGGGCCGTCCGCGTTGTAAAAGAAGATGACGCTGGGATGAAATGACGCTAAATGTTCAAGAGAGAAGTCGAGAGAGAGAAAGGGTGAAAATGAAATCTGAACATTAACCGACAATTAGCGCTTAACCGGTCATTTAGAAAACGGCTCTAAATATTTTGTCATCGAAGCAGCAGAGAAATATGGGTATCATAAAAACAAAATTCATCAAAAATAAGTTCATATACATATTTTAAGTAAAAGGAAAACAAAATTCTATTCTTGCACATAAGTATCTAAAATATTTCATCATATTGTGGGCGTACAAGGAAAAACAACCTTGCCAGAAACTTACATTTTTAAGACTAATTTATTTAAATAATCAAGTACAAAAAATTATAAAAGCTAAATATCGATGTAAAAAACACAGACCTGTTCTCAAAAACTTAAAAAAAAATTCATTGGCGTAGATTTGTGAAGTCTGGAATTCGGGATCCCTCAAAGAAATTGTGGTTGTTTGAGTCTGTTAGCAATTTTGTTTTTTTAAAGTTTAAATATTTTTATTAAATGTTTCTATTGTTAGCTAGTCATAGTCTGTTTTATCTACCGTTAGTATCACGGGAAGTATTTTATTTATTTGTTATTATTTTTAACCAAATTTCTCAAACTAAATATAAATAATTAATTTTTTGAGATTTTCCAACCTTTTTGACTTTGATTGCTTCCAGTGGCTCCAATAAATATATAATGAAAATTTGGGGAGTTCACTATACGATATGATAAAGCACGTTTTGGTGACGGCTGTCTAGTGGCCTGCTTGAGAACTAGAACTAATGGAACAACAGCCCATGGAGGGCCTAGGCCGAGCTTCTCCCAGCCACTCATGTTGTGCGTGTTATATTTGTACATGAATGGAAGGGAGCTACATCATTGTAGCGTAAGGAAGTAAGTATTTACAAAGTATCAAATTAAATAAAGTGCAACATAAACGACCCCAATTTTTAAAATCATTCATATATAAGCATTTTTCTTATAATTTCGGATTTAGTGGCAATAAAAATAGAAAATATAATTTTAATTTAATGGAAGGCTGACTAGCTATTTTTTCCTAGTATACTACTGTGGGCAAAAGTTAGTAAGACTTTGATCATAATTTAAAATTTTTTTATTCATTCTTCCAAATCTATTTCGTCCCCTTCAAAGTAATCCCCCCCGGCCCGAATACACTTGTGCCAACGTTTTTTCCAATTCTCGAAACAGTTGTTAAAGTCAATTTCCGGAATAGCCTTCAATGCGCTTAGCGATTCATGTTTAATGTCTTCAATTGACTCAAAACGGTGTAACGGTGTCCACGAAGCGGTTTTTTGAGTTGAGTCAGGCGAATAGGGTGGTTGCGGAATGATATCAGTCGAATTTTTGGCAAAATGGTCTCGTAAAACCAATGCAGTGATTTTGGAACCAATCGTGCATTCACTCTTCTTAGGCCCAAATGATGTTTTAAAATGGTTTTCACTGATCCTTCCGATATTCCAACGATGCCAGTAAGGTCTCTGGCATCTGACTGTTAATCGTCGATTCTCGAGCACCAATTCCTTGATTTTATTGACGTGTTGATCATCAGTTGATGTTGATGGCCGTCCTGGACGTGGTTCGTCGTCAACGCGTTCTCGACCATCTTTGAACAATTTGTACCAATCAAAAACACTTGCTCGCGACATACAATTACCACCGAAGGCCTTTTGCAACATTCTGAACGTTTCGGCACCAGAAATTTGATTCCGCACACAAAATTTAATGGAACTGCTTTGTTGAATAATTTCACTCATTGTGAAAATCGCCGAATGCACTTTTTGTGCATAAACTTCAGAAAGACAAGCGTATACTAAACACTAATGATTATTTTGATGTGACATTTGGCACAGATGTCACCGACAGTCATACCAACCTTAAAAAAAAGTAATATTTTGATGAATGGGTTTCCGCGCGAAATTTAAATTAAAAAGTCTTACTAACTTTTGCCCACAGTAGTACCTACGATACTTAGATGGACATATTTAAAACTATAGATAGCAAACTGGTGAAAATTTTTAAATAATTTCTAGGTTATAGAGTGTTTTGAAATATTGCTATAGTTTGTTAAATATAATATAAAATGTTCATTCAAATCAATCAAATAAATAAATAAATTCACTCAAGAAGAATATATACACTATAGCTGAGAATAACTCTATAACCATAAAAATATTAGATAGAAGGTTTCAAATAATGTCATGAGACTTTACCAAATATTGGATTATATAAAAAGTATGCGTTGTTTTTAGTGTTGGTAACCACAAATCTGGCAACACTAGTCCGATTATGTGAAACAAACACATGTTTGAAAGGTAGCATCTTTAGGCTACATTCTGTGTGGAGACAGTTGTGTAATAGGTCGCTAGTGTATAAAGTTACATTGATTTGAAAATGAGTGAAATATCTGAAGAAATACGCTATGTGATGCCTTATTAATATAGCAAAAGGTAAAATAGCTGCAAAAACATGCCGAAAAATGTATGGGATTTACGGTGAGAATGCTGTGAGTGAACGCCGGAGCCAGGAGTTCTTTGTTCGATCATGTTCTGGAAATTTCGATATCAAAAATGCACTGAAAGATGAACTGAAAGTCTGTGAAAAAGCCAATGAAATTTTTCAGCTGGTTGGCTAGAAAAATCGATACTCAAGTGGTCAGGAGATAGCAGAGGCACTTACTTACTTTACTTTACTTTTAATGGCACAACAGCCCATGGAGGGCCTAGGCCGAGCTTTTCGAATCCACTCATGTTGTGCGTGTTATATTTATACATGAATGGAAGGGACCTACAGTTTTATGCCGAATCCGAACGGCGAAGTGAAAAGCTTTTCATAGCAATTTTTACTCTTGTAGGTTTGCCATTGCCTGCCAAGAGGTGGTGCCGTGTAGAAAAATTATTTTTTTTACTTTTTGATTTTGCCTGTGCCGAGATTCGAACCCCGGACACTCTGCGCAGCAGTCCAACGCACTACCACTACGCCTCAGCGACCAGCGATAGCAGAGGCACAGTGGGTATCAAACGCGGGTACTTTTTATATGACCCAATAAAACAAATCATCATTCTTACTTTACTTTTAATGGCACAACAGCCCATGGAGGGCCTAGGCCGAGCTTTTCGCATCCACTCATGTAGTGCGTGTTATATTTGTACAGCAGTCAACTGGAATTCATTTTCAAAATCAAAGCTTCATAAAAAAATTATGAAAAGCACATTTCCTCGAATTTTTGTTTAATTTAAATCTCAAAATCTTTGGGGTCTTCGGAATTGTTTTACTGCATTCTTCTGGTTGGTACATATCCTTCTCCTGTACCTTATTGAAATAAAACACAGTTTGTTGTCTTCTTTTGTTTTGTTTTTTTTTTTTTTTGTTAGTATTTGCAGGCTTATATTATATATTATTGTTAATATTTCATTTAATTAATGTAATTATTCCAAATGTTTATTAAAATATGAATATTTGTATTTGTAGTTATGTATGAATGCATGTGTATAATATTGCATAATTAATTTACTACACATGAGTAAATAATACCGTTCTCGCCAATTGTCGGGTAAGTAAGTATTAACATATTTAAGTATTAACTTAAGGACTTAAATTAATCATATAATTTATCGTTTGTGTTACTTGTATTATTTGTATTATGATGGTACTACATATTTATTATGAAATATGAGCATAAATTAAGAATATATTGTATTTTTTTACTATATAAAATAATTACACATTTAAATTATTTTATTGAATTGTAAAACTTTAACTTTTTTCTTTTCCATTAAGTTTAAGTTGAACTTTCTTACCAACTGCGAATTTTATGTAATTCCAAATAGACTCAAGTAAAATATTACAAAAACCTAAAAGGAATTGAAGTCGACAATTCATTTATCAAGAAATTTCATTTCATTTCTTTTATTTATTATTTTTGTATTGTACTTTTGTCTGGATCAAATCTTAAGCAATTTATTAAAAAGCAACGCAAAAAAAATTCACTGATAATTAAGTTGCCTTTTTAAATAAATAATAGCTGCAAAGTTTTTTTTGTGTACTTACAATGAAAGGAACATCAAAAAACTTTATAATTAGCTTTTTGTTCATATGAAAAAGTAAGTTGTCATATTTTTTTGTGTAAGTATTGTAAGTGTCAACAACATGACAAATTATCGACAAATGCTTGAGTTAAAGTTCAGCAGCAACAACAACATCATTGTCATGAACGTGGGCATACGAAGTGTGGGAGAAGAAGGTTAGTTCCAAGAACTCAGACAATTAAGAATAAAAGGACATGCAGCCACATAAACAAGATTGATCGGTGAAATTACCGAGTAGGAAAAGTTTGTAAAATTGCCATTTACCGAGAAGTCATTGAGAAGAAGAATAACCATTAAAGTCCAGTGTAGCCGGCGAATATTAAATATTCGTGCATGCCTTATCAAAAATGCCACCGCATTATAAGCTTCATAGATATTTCTTCACTGCTTTTGGGGTATCATTGCCTTATAGTCCTACTGGGTAACTTACATAATATGTATGTAATAAAGAAAATGCCTTGAAATTTGTGAGACACTAATTTGTCCTACTTAATAATAAATTTCTGCTTATTCATGGCAGAGGGAAATTGTTTGGTCAGAACAATCCAAAGGGCAAGCAGCAAAATCGTTGTGTCAAATGTAAATGAAGACGACACACACTTTCTAACTTATAAACTTGTTGCATGTATCAAGTTATAAGTTAAACTGTCTGAGTTTGTGTGTGTGTGTGTGTATGTACAGTACTTTCAAGAAGAAAGCAATCGGCTTTGTCGCATGAAATAATTTGAAAGTAGGCCTTGATTTTCAAAAAACTTGATTTCATTGTAAATTTCGCAATGTAATTGTATAGGTAGAAACAGTCCATTATACGCTTTCGTCTGAAGAGCATATTTAAGAAATGAATTTCGTATACGCGAAACGTTTTGAAGCAGTCTTTCTTTGCTCCCATCCAAAAGGTCCCAGGATGTCCCACTTGAGTGCTTCGAAGTACTTAAAAAAGTCTAAGGCGTTTGTCCAGCAGCATTGGAACCAACACTTTTTGATGTACAAAAATGTGGACGACTTGCCAAATGGCGGCATTTGCAGAGCTACCTCAAAACAGGAGGACTTGGTTATAAAGAGGATTTTCGAAGCTAATCCAGCCATATCCTTGAAAGCAGCTAAACAAAAATTGGCTCGAAAGGGCTTAAATGTCTCTCTGAATACAATAAGAAACCGTTTGAGGGAATTTCAGATCCAGTTTCGAGCAACGACGGTAAAACTTTTACTAACTGTAAAGCAAAGAAAAAACGACAAGAGTGGGCAACTGAACATGTTGATGACGATTGGAGCCAAGTGGTGTTCACAGATGAATCCTCCTGTTGGATGACTAACACTATTAAGCGTGCTTGGTCCACTAAAGACGGTAAGATGCTCCAGCGATCAGTGATACATCCAGGAAAGGTTCATGTTTCAGGAAGCTTCACAAAACAAGGATTTGGCAAATTAATCATGTTTACGAGGAATTAGGATACCAACTTCATGACCACGATATACCGTCGTGGACTTCTGCCATCAACGGATATGAGGTTTGGGGCAGGAAGCCGAGATTGGGTTCTTCAAGAGGACAACGACCCAAAACATCGCAGTCGCTTGTGTAGCAGTTGGAAAGAGGAAAACGGCATAACTTCATTGGATTGGCCCTCACAGTTGCCTGATGCGAATCCGATCGAAAATGTTTGGGCTCTTATGAAGTTAAAACTACGTGGAAAAACGATACGTTCAATAAATCATTTGAAACGGATTCTTAGGGTAATACTTATGGTGAAGTTTAACACGGTCATATGCTGAAAAATTAGTCGATAGCATGCATTTCCGTTGTAGTGAAATTACAGAGAATGGTGGCGACTGGACGCCATATTAATATAAGTATTTGCGCAATGAATAATTAATCATTTCAAGATGCTGTGGACTTTTTTTTAAGATACCTTAAGTTTTTCAGTGACTTAAGCCGATTGCTTTCTTGTTGAAACTACTGTTGTTGAAAATGTATGGCATATAATTTCATGGTAACTTGCGTTAGGATTTTCCATTTTCTCACACATAAGTAACACACACACACACACGCACACATATCCATCGTAGGTAATGTATAAGTTGAAAGTTGAAATTACAAAATATTTTCTCTGTGCTGTTGTTGTGCTGTCTTATAGCGCGACACAAGCTGAAAGAATTTTCCTGCATTCAATTAATCATATTTTTTATGAAGATATGTTTGCCTTGTGTGTCAACCAGGCGCACATAAGTATAAGAATGTATTTCATGTGTATTTTGATGATGTTGCTGCTGTTCCGTTCCCGATGAGAAACGAAAATCTACTCTTCAACATTTTTACCTTTTTATTCAATATTTACATACACACTGTGAATACAATGAGTTATAATTTATCACAAAAAAAAAAATGTGTAGCATACATTTGTGCGCAGCAAATCATGCCAATCCAAATTAGCCCTACCTTCATTATCACTGATTGGGTACTCAACTTTTTACCGTGTGCTTCTTATAAATTGTAAGAAAGATGACAAGCTAGAAAATAAATGAAAATAGCTGAAGAAGATTTGGAATTTTCACACATACAATGGCGCAGTTGCTATACACTCTGAAAAAAAGATATTTACTATAGGCAAAACCACATTTTCATTGAGAAAAAATATAGTAAGTTACAGAAGATGTGTGTCAAAATACCAAATATACACACAACACATTATATGTGGGGTAAATAAACAGTTCTCCGCTGCTCAACAAAGACGAGTCAAAATCTATATTATTATTCGTAAGATTCTGGTGTATCTAAGTACTAGAACGAGCTGATATTCCCGTGAATTTTGAGGAACAAAAAAACACAATTAAAAATGTTTAAAAAATGTTTGTGTAAAAAATTAAAAACTTTATAATTGTTGTTATACTTATTTACTTTATTTAACTACACCTAAAGCATTTAAGTAGTAGTAAGAAATGTGTAAAGAATACACGAAAACAACGTGCTGTTGTCATACCAAAATGCCCTCTGAGTTAAGCTACCAAAGTGACTTAAGTATGTACTCAATTACTTAGACCGACTAAACGAATAGGTATTCTGTGGTGATCGAACCAGGGGCACTTAGCCTCGAGGCCATTAAGGTGGCTCGTGTGGTCATTAATAGTATCAATGTATTTTTGACATTTTAATTTAGTATTTTTGCTCATTTTCTCTATAATGTATTTTTACACATCTTTCTGTACAAGTACATACATTTTCTTAGAGTGTACTTTACTTATTTTGTTTTTATTTCTACAGGGTGACAATTAAGTAATAAGTGTATACAACTTTCTTCATTTTATAGAAAAAGTATTGTAATTTTTCAGCAATTTTCTTCATTCTTGTATTATTCTACGTAATCGAGAGTATATCTGATGTACTTAATTTTTGTGCGGTCATTTAGGCTTTTATTAACAAAGTCATATAATCGGTTAGCTATTATAACATTGCAACCAGCTAGGCAAACGTAATTGTAAGAATGCGCTGCAGTTTCGCATTGGTCGTTAGTTAGTTTCTCTTGCAGTTAAAAAGTTTAAGGAGCCGAGTCATGATTGAAGACACTCTTGATTTTTGTGGAACTAGCAGTCAAAATCAACCAAGAAGTGTACCGCAGGAAGAGGCAGAAAACCCACCACCGCCAATACTGCCAGGAATCGAATTCGTTCAAAACGGGTGCAACGGTTTCCATGAGAAAAGTTGCTCACAAAACTGGCATCAATCGTGAATTAGTTCGACTCATAGCAAAAAAAAAAAAAACGCACTAAGACTCAATGCTTACAAGCTCCAAAAGGCCAGTTACTTACGGATGAAAACAAATGCATAAGACTCCAAAGATATCGCCTACTTCAATGTCGGAAAGCAGGAATTGCTTGGGAATAAATCGTCTATACAGATGAAAAGGTGTTGCCTGTTGAACAAGTGCCTAATCGTTAAAATGACAGAAGCTGAAATTGATCAACAGAGGCTCCTGGACCGTCATTAAACATCGCCAAAATACGCCATCTGTCATGGTATGTTGTGGGATTTGCACAAATGGCAAGACACCCTTGATTTTTGTGGAACTAGGAGTCAAAATCAACCAAGAAGTGACCGCAGTGAAATTTTTAAGTTTGTGGGGCTCACCTGGAAATGTATGGCATACATCCTATGGATATGTGTGCGTGTGTATGTGTGTGTTACTTATGTGTGTGAAAATGGAAAATCTTAACGCAAGTTACCATCGCTTTGGCGATAATGATTGGTTGCATTACAGCAAGACTATGCGCCAGCTCACAGAGCCAAAACGACACATTTTCCAGATTTCATCACATCTCAAGAATGGCCAACATATTTGCCCGATCTTAATCCGATGGATTACAGCGTATGTTGCATTTTAGAGGCCACGATCTGTGCTAAGCGTTATCAAAAATTTGCAGTCCCTGACTCAGTCGTTGCATTGTGGATGGCACCGAATAACGGTGGAGGAGCTACAGCCCATAGCCAAAAATGCGTCCAAGCGTTTGAAGCTGTGTATTCGTGCCAAGGATGACCAACTTCGAAAACGGCTGAATATATCTTTACTCATGCCATTATGTATTATCTTTTTCATCGGTCTGTTTTTCGTTTTATAATTAGAAAATGTCCAAAACTGTTGTATACATTTATTAATTGTCACCCTGTATAAAGAGGGATATGTTCACTTTAACTAGAGTAGTATAATTTTCGCTTTGTATTGAGTTTAAATACTTGTACATATGTATGTATGAGTATATTAGCGTTAGGTTTTAGTTATTCAAAAAATTTTCTAATCATTTTACTATATATATAATTTTTATATTTATGTTCTAAGTACTTGTGTATATTGTATTTGTTGGATGTGTTACTTTTTGTATTACATTGATTTTGTAACTTTCATTTTACGGCTCTGAGGTAATCATTAATTATTAAAATTTTGAGTGTAATTTGGTTGCTTGGTTTTGTAGTTCTTGAATTATTTATAATATTGTAAAAAAATTTATGCTACAGTATAATGTATGTAAAATTACACGACGACATGAGCACGACATGTGCTCTTACTTATGTATTGTGTAAATCCTTTCATATATGTATGTACATAATAGTTTATGTATAAGTTATGCTATGTCGAATTTATGATTATTATTATTTTATGTTTAGCGACATCAAGAGAGAGGTAGAGTAGTAGTAGTAAAAAGTTTGTGTTTTTGTTTTTGTTTTTTTTTTTTCACTTACAACGACATTTACTATATATGTATGTATGTATATAAAAACACAGATCGGTATGTAAAATTACTTATGTGGGTGTGTGTGTGTGTGTGTGTGTGTAATGTGTAAATGCGTATTTATTAGTATTTAATAAATATAGATTAATATTTTTTGTATGAGTGTCGATATTTAGTTATTTATTAGTTATACTGCGTTATGAGGTATTGTTGTATAATGTACTTTTGTTGTTTTGTCCAAGAAATCCTTACTAGTTACTAAGTACAATATATATACCATATATGTATATGTATAAATATGATTTATTTTTAGTGTTTTACTACAGTACTCTTAGTAGTTAGTAATAAATTTGACATATAGGAATATTATTTATCAATAATTAAAGCCACATCGAACTAAGTATATATACCATATGATTTATATTTACTAACTTCAACAAACATTCGCTCTTAGTAATAGAAAAAATAAAGTCAATTTTATGTAGGTTTGATAGATTTTGAACAAACGTTTTTATTTAGTCTATTACAAACGACTTTATTTAGTCTATTACGAAAAACCATTATCTTTAATGCGCACCTAAAAGTAGACTATATTCTATCTCATTATAGCCTACTTCTTTGCATCCTACGGACATTTAAATAGTTTCTGCTTTACTTTACACCCACCTCCATAGATTTATGCTAATAATTTCTTTAAATTTTAATTATACTAAATGATGAATGGTGTCATTTTTTTGATATATACTTTAAAGTATATTAATACTAATTTACATTTTACTTTTTAGAGTTTTGTTGCTCGCAGTCTTAGTTTTTTTTTAATTTCATTTATAGCTTTATTTTTTACTTTTCTAAATGATTATCGTTGAATTAGTTTAGAAAGCTTTAATATGATTATTATTATTACCATGACTTTAAATGCTTATAACTATTTGCCTAAAATTATGCTATAATTATGATTTATTTAGGATTGCTTCTCAATTTTTACTATAATTAGTTAGAAATTAATAACTATGCTCAATGCTTAGATTAGCTCCAACAGAAAAACAAAAAACAAAAAAAAAAAACAAACATATCTTAGTTACGAGACCATTCTGCGGGAAAATTAATATTATCTACTATCAAACTTCAAAAACTAATGTCACTTGGAATATTATGCAAATGCCAATTATTCAACTCAAATACTGGTTATAACATAAAGTTTTAACAGTAAAGTTATTGAAGGCTTTAGCAGAACAAATTGGAAAAATAATATAAATTTGTTGCCTCTGCTGAGTTGAAATACACGCGGCAATAAATATTGCAGCATAAATAAACTTTTAGGCATACAATTTGCATAAAATTTATTATTATTTTAATATCAGAATTTCCGAATTTTTCAATATAAACGAACGAACAAGTTTTTATGAATAAATGCATACGTAAATGGAAATTAAACAGTACTGAGGATCTGAGGATCCATAACTGCATATCTGAAATTACAAATTTTGTGGTATACTATTAGGCATGTACGAGGGTAGATCAATAAGTACCCGTGTTAGGAATGAAGAGGCAAGTTTTTCACAAATTTTTTTTTTGTTCTATTTTTCAACGTAATCTCCTTTTAGTACAATACACTTTTCCTAACGTTTCTGCCATGTCTTTAACCCCTCCAAAAAATACGATTTGTCAAACTCTTCAAAATACGCTTCTGTCTCGACGATAACCTCCTCGTTTGAGCTGAATTTTTTTCCCCGAGCCAGTTGGGGAACAGAAAGAAGTCGCAGGGTGCCAACTGGGGCGAGTACGGTGGGTGCGGGCAATTCGTAGTTCAATACATGCAATTTGGCTGCAACAATTCCGTAACCGCTTGTTGTCCACCGTAAGCAATCGCGGCACCCATCGGACCGACACCTTTCTCCTGCTTAACCTATCTTGTAAAATATTAATTACCGTTCCATACGACACTCCTAAGGCTGCTGCTACTTCGCGCACTTTCGTTCGGCGATCAGCGAGAAACATGTCACAGACTTTTTCAACGATTTCCTCGGTAACCACGTCTGCCGGGCGGCCTGGACGCTCCTCATCAAAAGCAGATGTACGACCACGTTTAAATTCGTTGAAGCCAATTATCTTACGGTTGTCATAGATGGTGAAGGCTCCCCATAGACAGCATCCAACTTCGCTTTTAATTCTTCGCATGTTTTTCCATCCAAAAATAAAAAGCGAATTACGGATCGATATAGTTCTTTTATCGCGACACACGAAACACGTATGATACTAAGGGCTGCCAAATAAAAACAAACTTCTGAATCAGTTTGAAATTTAGTGTGCTGTCGTGTGACAAATGGCAGTACACGGCGGTAATGCCAACTTCACTCAGCTACGCCATCTGTCTTCAGACACGGATACTTATTGATCTACCCTCGTATGTACGTTTGAATATTAAGAGATCCCTTGGAGAGAACGTAAAATATCGATTGCCTTTCGTTGACCACCCATTTTTTATCAAAAATTTACGAGACATGAGAAAACAAAGTTGGAATATTTACAAGGTATGTAAATTCTGTTGTATTTTTTAATCGTAAAATTTTTGTATGAGAAAAAAGGGAAGAGAATCTTTTCAAAATTAATAGGGTACGAGACTGAATAAGACACCTATAGTAATTTCCTGATATGAAAAAGAGTGATTTTTTTGCTACTTGTTTTTTGACGTTTATATTTCTGACAGTTCACGCGTGATTCTTGACATGTATCAAAGTAAAAAATGCTCAGTTGGGTTTGCCATTTCATAATGAATAGACTTACTCCTGAATAACGTTTGCAAAAAAATTTAAATATATTACCAAAATTCGTGCTTTGTGAAAAATGTGTTTTGCCGTGTGTTTCGTCTTCAGCGACAAGGCTATTTTTTGGCTCAATGGATACGTGAATGAGCAGAATTGCCGTATTTGGAGTGAAGACCAGCCAGAAGACCAGGCAATTCAGCAGCTACCAATGCATCCCAAAAAAATGCACTGTTTGGTTTATCGGCATTATTGCGTCGTACTTCTTCAAAGACGATGAAGGCCGCAACGTTACGGTCAATAGAGAAAGGTACCGATACCGAGATTTTTTTTTTTTGCCGAAAATGCAAAATTGAACTCGGTCGACATGTGGTTCCAACAGGACGGTGCCACATGCCACACTGCACGCGAAACCATACATCAATTGGGAGGCGAATTTGGTGAGCAGTTAATCTCACGATTTGGTGCAGTTAATTGGCCACCAAGATCGTGTGATTGGACCCCATTAGACTATTTTTTGTGGAGCTATGTCAAGTCGCTTGTCTTTAGGGACAAGCCAAACACGATTGCTACTTTGGAAGCCAACATTGAAAGCGTCATTGGTGAGAGTCCGGCCGAAATGTGTGCTAAATTTTGATCTTCAGAATGTACCACTTGAAGCGTAGCGGCGGGCAACTTTTAAGTGAAATTATCTTTAAAAGGTAAATGGTAGGAATTGATTTATCGATCCAAATAAAAATTTCATTCACTTGTGTAACATTTTTGGTTCTTGGTTCTTTTCACCCTTTACAAAAATTAATAAAAATAATATTTTGCTAGTTTCTTCATGATATAATTTACATTTACATATCCCGTATTTTTTTTTAATCAAAAATCACAGATTTAAAATGCCACTATAATTTAAAATTAAAATTGAAATAAATATGTTGTTTTAAAGGAAATGGAGCCAATCTTCAATGAGTTATGCATGCATAAACTATTTTACAAGTACCTAAAATTATGTGAAGCCTCTGATTCAATACTTTCAGTTTTTCTATGTTTAATTGTTGCTATTCTGTTCGTTGGGAATTTTCTATATATAAAAAAATATTTGTATATAAAATAAAAAACATTACGCAATTATAACAAAAACTATTTTTTTTGATGTTTTCTATAAAGAAGAGGTAGTTCATTTATGATTTTGTTGTGTTTTGTTTTAGTATGGAGGTAGTAAGTTTTCTATGATATTTGTTTTATAAATTCTCAACGCAAAGCATACATAACCTAAAATTTTTAAGAATAAAATCAACAAATGTTTAAAAAATAAAGTACACATTAATTGTCATTAACTTTTAAATTTAGAGTAGTGAAAACTTAAATTACTAAAATTTGAATTACAAGTATTTAATTTTTATCAAAATTACATGGCAATCGATGTCAGTTTAGGAGGTGGAGGAGTTGAAGAAACAAATCGTTAAATAAATAAGCATAAGGCCTAACAAGGATACGCAAACCAATGTTAACAATAAATATAATAAATAAACTTAATGGGAATACTTCGTTTCCTGCTGGCCTTACTCGAATCATTATATTAACTGCTTGAACTGAAAACATTTAGAATTAGAATGTACTGTAGAATTATTTAATCCCTGTACGTGGATTGATCCTGTGGCAATTGCGAATTCAGTCTATACCACGAATTCTCTAGGCCAACTAGGACCTAGTGAATTTTGAGAAGATCTACAAGCTTAGAATAAACGCATTATGAGTTGTAAATTGAAAAAAAAAAACAAAAACAAATAAGTATGCAGAAAAATCAACATCAATAAAAATAATTTGACACTTTTAACAAAGGAGAAAATTTATATTTCAATGCCTAAAGAGCTGCCATTTTTCATATTTCGAACTGCTGCTTTTGGACCACAAAAAATAAAAACAAGAAAAAATAAAAAGTATTCTAACTTTGTATGAATGGCGCTTGACACATGTTGCCAGCCAGCAGGCGCCTGCAACCAATCCAATCCGAAAAAATTCATAACCAATTCATAACAAACTCAATCATCGATACAAAAATACACAAAAAGGTGAAAGAGAAGCATTTATTTTAAAGCAGAAAAAACTTAAAATACAAATTGGCTGTGACACGCATGAGGCAAAATAAGTTGAAGGGAGAAAGAGGTATACAGCAGCAAAACGAAGGAGCTTCAAAATTAGAAGGTATGAGGTATATAAAGTTCGCACCAAACAAAAAAAGTTACAAACAGGAAAACGACGCGCAAACATTTTACGTGCTACATGAGAAACAAAAAAATTCCTATACATTGAAAAGAAGAAAAATAGGATAAGTTCAATTTTTTTTATAAGAGGCAATCGTGTGGCGTTGAATTCATAAAATAAAAACTCATATCCACCTACCTACCTACCTTACAACTATGACGTGCAGCACTCTAATGTGTCATGTGTCACGAGGCATACTCCACAACGGCAGGCGGACGAGCGAGCAGACAAAACAAATAATAGGCTTATAAAGCAGGCAGCTACCACACATAGGCAGACTGCAAGCCTCTGGAAGTGACGTGCTGACTGACTGACTGACTGACTTAGTGACTGGCTGGCTGCTTTACGGTGAATGAAAGACAGATATTGTGAAAATTACATTTTAAAGTACTGCAAAAACACCAGAAGCAGAAGAGCATGATAAAGAGGAATAACTTCAAAAGTTATTATCATCATAAATTTACAGGGTGAGAGCAAAAGCGGAAAGGAATCTGAAGGCAAGTTAAATCTCAGTTCAAATGCTCCTCAGTAAAATAAGGTGGCTTGGATATTTTGAAAAACTTTCCCGTATACGCAACCAGCCTTCAAAATGATGAAAATAAGGGAATAAATAAATACATATGTGTGCATGTACATAAAAAAAATCAATACAAAGTTATACAAAAAACCAAACACACGCACACACGCACCAGCTATCCGTAGTTCTAAGTGAAAAAGCGAAGTAGCCGAAAAAGCAGGCAACATTTGAATTCCTGTAATATGGAATTTGGGAGCAGCTGTAAGTAAACATTAGACCAAATGCTTTGAACAATTTAAATCAACAGGATAGTAAATTAAAAAACAACAACTTCAGCAACTGAAATATGATTAAGGTACCAAGTATATAGGTAAAGTCTATATTTAGGCGTTAAGACTAATATTTATGTAAATTTACGGTTTTATTTTGCAAATAAGGACAGAGGAGATGATAATCCAACAAACTGAAAACGAGACATTCTCTTGGATGTTTTGTTGATTTACTGGAAAAGCAGGCAGCAGAACCTGGGCAGAAACTGTTTCATTTTGCTTAATACTTTCATATCTCATTTATTTTATTTATTTATTTTTTTTTTGATTTCAACTTAAAAAGGAAAGGAAACCCGAATAAAGGAAAACCAAGAAAATGTTGCGTAATCATTTTCTTAATTCGTATAAATCTTCTAAATACACGTAATATTCAAGGAGGTAATAATTGTTTTATCTCACAGTATATCCAGCAAATAAATACTGGGTGTAAAAGAGTGGATACACAAGCAAATCAATAAATTAGTCTGGTTTTATAAAGGCGTTGATTTTCACGTCTATATTACACATGTACCATATGACGGCGAAAGGGGCAAGACAATAGAGAAACAGTTCAACCTCGGCTATATCGCCGACATTTTAGCGATTCTCGCGACACTTCCTTAAGAAATTATTGTTTTTTTTTTAAAGAAACAAATTTGAAATGTTTAAATATTAATGAAAATCAAAACTCGACCTCTGTAAATCCAAACTAATCAAGAGCCAACAGATTTCGAGAGATCGGTGAGATTCGTGTGGTACTTGTTTGTTCTTAATACAGAATCGTTCCATCATGACGTAAACAATGAATATGCTCAACTATCGCTGTGATAACTTAAAGCGATAACGTAATCTTAAGCTGAAAAGCTTAAGGCGTTTATTGATTTATTGAATAACGTTGAACAATAACTGTGAGGAGATATCAATTTACGTCATTGCATTGCACTTACATGCATTTGCCATTAAAAATTCTGTTGGTATATAAAATAAATAAATTAATTTTCAAAGAATTATGAGAATGTAGTTTCAAACTTAGCCAGAGTGATTTTATATTTGTGGGCATTTTCATTGCATAATGAATAAACAAAATTTCATAAAAAATTAAAACTAGTTTTTTGTCTAAAAATTAAAATAAAACAAAATTTTGCAAATTAGCAATAGTTCTTTTTTTTTGTAAACAAATTTTTTTCATTTATTAATTTTTTGTTTTTGGTTGCGGTTTTGAAATTGTTTTCTTATTTAATATTTTGTTTGTTTTTTCCATCATTATAAATATTTCGTTTCGTTATGTTTTAAAATTAAATCTAAAATATTAATAGCGTGCCATAAAAACTAAAAAGGTAGTTTGCTTAAAGATAATAGAAAACAAAAAATTCTATAAAATTAGAGAAATTAGCTGCAATTAAAAAATATAATATTATGTACAAAGAAATAAACTACAAAAAACGGAGAAAGAAAAACATTCTAAGCAAGACAAGAGTGTATGTATGTATTCGTATATTACTGTATGTATGTATGTGTGTTTGTTTCATTTTTCCATAATTAAAATAAAAATTTTATACTTTGATTAAACTATTTTCATTGTGAGTTGTCACCGTTTCTGTTCTGTTCTTTCCAACTAAGTATTTTTTGTATGAGTTTTTCATTTTGTTTAGTTTTAAGTTCTTTATATAGTTTTGCTTTTGCTTTTGCTCTAAAGGTTAATGCGATATATATGCATTTCCTTCTTTCTTTTCCTTCGTTTTTGTTTGATAATTTCACTAAAATAAAATATTTCTTTTCTTTTCGTTTATTTACATTTTTATATTTGTAATGATTTTATTTTTGTTTTTCCTACTAACTTTATTAATAATTTCCATGTGTTTTTTTATCTTCTTGATTTTCTGTTTTGTTTTTGTTCTTTTGTACCATCAGCGCTCGAATTTTTGTAACTTTTGTAGACATTTAATTTCATTTCTAAAAATTTGCTTTACAAAAAACAAAAACACAAATCACAAAAACCGATGCATTTTTTTATTTTTGTATCAAACAAGACTAAAAAAAAATATGCATACACTTATCAAAAACAAAATACAAAAATGGGCGTGGTTTGGCGTTTATTCGATTCATTTCATACTACTACTTCCAATTAAACATTTCTAAGCACCAGTTCTGCTTGGAAACATATGCACTAAGTATATGCTATATTAAAATTTTACACCTTTAACCTTCTCGTCTCATTCTCACGATGTCACGATGATGGTTGCTTTGCTTTATATGTGTCACGTGCTTAGTTATTTACCTGCTAATTAATTTAATTAAAATTTTTTTTAGTTTTTTTTTTTTTAGTTTTACTAGAAATTTAATAACACAATTTACTTTATTGATTATTATGTATATAAAATTAGTGACTCTTAATTTAATTTAAAACACAAAAAATTAACATCAAAAACAAAAGGAAAAATTTTATCACAGTAAATAAAATTAAAGTCGCCACATTTTTTTGTTGTTTTCTTTTTTCTCTTTTTCGTTCATTGCTTACACAATTTTGTTGTTGTTGTTGTTGGGGTTGTACGTTTTAAAATCGTAGATTTTAAGCATAATCAATTGTAGTTGTTGATGGTTTCCATTCAATAACTATGATTTGAAGATGGCAAACTCTTTGCTAAGCTTATTATTATAAAGGGTGTTTTTTCTAGAAGTGTGGTTTTCAATCTGTCGCTTGATTTATGCTCAGTTGGGTTTGCCATTTCATAATGACAGACTTACGCCTGAACCATGTTTGCAAATTATTGAAAATTATTATCAAAATTCGTGCTCTGTGAAAAATGTGTTTTGCTGTGTGTTTCGTCTTCAGCGACAAGGCTCATTTTTGGCTCAATGGATACGTGAATGAGCAGAATTGCTGTATTTGGAGTGAAGACCAGCCAGAGCCATCCAGAAGCTACCAATGCATCCCGAAAAATGCACTGTTTGGTGCGGTTTATGAAAAGGCGGCATCATTGGGCCGTACTTCTTCAAAGACGATGAAGGCCGCAAAGTTACGGTCAATGGAGAAAGGTACCGTTCGATGAAAACAGACTTTTTTGCCGACAATGCAAGAAGTAGACTGTGGTTCCAACAGGACGGTGCCACATGCCATACTGCACGCGAAACCATGCATCAATTGAGAGGCGAATTTGGTGAGCAGTTAATCTCACGTTTTGGTGTAGTCAATTGGCCACCAAGATCGTGTGATTTGACCCCGTTAGACTATGACTATATTTTGTGGAGCTATGTTAAGTCTCTTGTCTATAGGGAACAGCCAAACACGATTACTGCTTTGAAAGCCAACATTGAACGCGTCATTTTTGAGATTCCCGCCAAAATGTGTGAAAAATGCCCCAAAATTGGACCTTCAGAATGGACCACTGGAAGCGTAGCCGCGGGCAACATTTAAGTGAAATTATCTTTAAAAAGTAAATGGCAGGAATTGATTTATCGATATAAATCAAAATTTAATTCACTTTTGTAAAATTTCTGTGTTTTTTTTTTCATTTTCAAAAACTAAACTCTTATAAAAATCACCTTTTATGTTCGCATAATAATAATGTTCTGCTCTGTATGCAATTTGTTGTTGCTATTCAATAAGAAGATTCGAATTAGCAAGAGAGCCCATGGCAGAATAACCAGGTAGTCGCATCTCGCATCTGACATGGCGCTCTCTTTTTCATTCAGGCCTCTCCTGTCAAATAAAAAATCTTTGTTCTTTGGAACACAGCGAGCACAGTTGGTACAACGCAAAGGATTCACGTGGCCGCTATTGTGATGAGAGTCATCTTCTATCAACTTCTTGAATCAATTTTGATAATTACTTTCAACAATATTGAAAATGAGTACATATAATTTACCAAGTTTGATAATTCTCAGCTGATTGATTACTACACTCAACGCTCTCTCTCTCTCTCTCTCTCTCTCTTCACAATTTGACAGTTAAGCTTGGATAGCCTCTCGGATGCGGCTACCTCGTATTATGCTGTCATGGGAGAGCCAATGTACACCAGAGAAGCATCAATTCTCTCTTGAAACGTACTAAACTAACAACAATAATATTTATTGTGATGTAATTTCAATATTAATAATAATAGAAATAATAAAATTTTAATTTAAAAACTCAACGATACAAAAGAAAAAAATTCAAAAATTTACAACTAAAATGGTTAGTCATTCTCTTTCTACTATTTAATTAATGTTAAACTTAAATGGTAGTAATTTTTATTTGTTTTTGCCATTCGTAATTCTATTTACATAATATTTATAACAAATTTAACAATAACACTAGTTTACAGCCAAAATACCCCATGAACCTGGTTCCTATGTAAAATCGGCTGGTGAATTAAAAAATCGTCACCTTTTTAATTTCAATAATTTGGTTTTCGAGATATCGCCCGATATTTTGTTTTTTTTTTTAAATTGTTTCTAATTAATTTAGAATACATATGGTATATAGCAAATTAATCATGAAATTAAGTACAGTACATACATTATGATTCGATTGGATGATAAATCGTTTTGCACAATTAAATAAATTTTCAAGAAATTTAGAATTTTCGTTCTTATTCAAATATAATTTAAAAAGAATTAATCTGTTGTTTTAAGGCTGTTCTTTTACAATCAAATATTCTATAAAAGATAAAAATCTATGGACAAATGTAAAAGTTACATACATGCAGTTGAGTAAAAGTAAGTACTGAATTGACTTTTTTTTATTTACCGAATATACAAATGTATGAGTATGTCCAAACATACCGACGTCTGTGCCTAAAATACTTTCGAAGAAGTACTTTCATTGCTAGAATTGTTCAAAAGTTCTTTTACATTGAAATTACAGTAAAATTCGCTTATCTGCGTTCGATCAAGAGCATTTTGTCCGCATAATCATGTTCATAGATGTTTCTCTTTTGTAGCTTTTTTTAGTCTTCAAGCTAATTGAACACATCAAATTGTTACTCAAAATTTCTTGATAATTTACTTAGTTACGTCAACGTCAAAACTATGGTATTTATCCAATCGAATCATAATGTATAAATGTAAGATTCGAAGTTTGCTGTACATATCTTAGTAAGTGGACAAAATTATTATTATTTATTGTTTTTTTTATGGCGATATCTTGTTAACCACATTATAGAAATGAAAATGGTGATGATTTTATATAGGAATTGAATTCTGAATCATGGAGCAGAAAAAAATATCAAAATTTGTAAACTAGTGTAATTTTTTGCTTTCGTTTCTTTTTTTTGTTTTTTTTTTTTTGTTTTTTGTTTTGGTTTCTGTTTTTGTCAACTAAAAATAAAATAACAAAATGAAAATTGTTAAAGTCTACAATTTTAAGTTCACTACTTACATTTACAAATAAAAACCATACGCTTATAGCTAAAGTCCTAGATTTAACTATAAATGTAATTTTATTTGACTTATTTGACTAAAGCTAAAAACAAATAGAAAAAAAGATAATAAAATCGATCCATTTACAAAATGTAAAAAAATTGTTTACGCTTCATTTTTCTCATCATTGTTAAGTTTTTGGTGTAATTACCAAAAACTATAATAAGTTCGTATGCATTTTCTTAACGCAAATATCGCAAAATGAAATGGTTTGATTTCTTTTTAATGTACCTCATTTCACAGCAAGGGGCATGAGTTCAAATTGTTGTAGAAATTGTTGAAAATTTTTATAATTTATTTGTAAAATAAATTGTAAAAATAATTGAATATGTGAGGCAGGAATTAAAGAACAATTTTGCATTATGGGTGAGTGTGTGGGTGAGGGTGTCGGAGTGCGTTGGCCGTGTATTGTAATTAAAATTGTAATTTAACAGAGACAGCAGTTTCACACTCCACTCTACTTCACACACACACACACACACACACACACACACACACACATAACGAATGCAACATGGCGGGTATTGCGGAATGCAGAGCAAACGCTTCTCACTCATTTCCATTTCACCACTTCCAACTGCATCTTATTTTATGCTTTTGCCAATTTCTTCGGTCGCATCGGCACAATACAATAACCTGCACTTACATCGCAACCGCTAATCAATAGATTCTTCAGCACCGAATTCGATTGTTGTTGATGTTGTTGATGCTGTTGATTTGCTGCTGAGCCCGTTGTTGATTTCATATCAATGCCACTGCCACCACTGGGCGATGACGACGACGACGACCAACGTTGGGTGGCTGCCGCCAATGTTTTACGTTGTTGTTTTTGTTGCTGTTCCTTAGCATTGGATGTGGCCATCAATTGCTGCAGCAATTGCGGTGTTGCTTGCAGTTCCCCTGCATTTGTGCTGCTTTTCAAACGTTTCGTTTCCAATTGTTGCGTTGCTGCCAACGAGCTGGACGACAGATGGCGTTTATTGCCACTGTTATGTTGTGGCTGCTGGTGCTGTTGTTGCAAATTAGCTTTTGCTGCCGTTTGGGCTCGTTGTTGTTGGTGCTGTTGCTGCAATTGCTTGCCATTCTCAACAACATGTACAGTTGCTGTTGCTCCACCAGCAGCTGGTGCTGCATTATTTACAAGTTTGATAGTGGCAATTTTATTGCTGCTACTGCTGTTGCGATTATTGTTTGTTGTTGACAACAATTCATCGTTAATTATCATTTTAGTATTTGGTTGTTGTGGTGGTGATTGTTGTCGCAACATAACATTTTTATTGCTTTGTATTGTTATCAATGGCACTGCATTCAAAATGATATTTTGTTGCTGTTGTTGTTGTTGTTGCTGTTGCAGCTGCTGCTGCAACTGTAAGTGTTGCTTGCACTCTTGTAGTTGTAACGTTACCGCTACTGCCGCTGTTGGAGAGCATGAAGCTGATGACGACGTTGTTTCGTTAACATTTATTTGAAGCAGGTCATTCCAGCAATCAAGATTCGTTGCTAACGTAAACGAAGATGCGAAATTTTTTATTAAAAATCAAATATTTATTTGTGCTAAAGTAAATTACAAAGAGCATAAAGACAGACGAAAAAAGGAAATTTCATCGGATGGTTTAATTTAAATACTTTTATTCTTACATACAAGATGATATGATTTCAAGTAACAAACCAAAAAGCATAAAAGACCTGAAAATATTTCTTAAGAATTTTTTTTTACACTTTCGTTTTTTGTTTTCTTGTCTTTTTTTTTAGTTTTCTTGCCAAAAAATTTGCTAATCTAATAAAAACACGAAAATTTGATTTCGTCCCTGACATTGACTAAAACGCAAAAAAAAACTAAAATTAAAATATATTATATATAAAAAACAAACTAATTGAGATAATTCTAGAGACTCGGGAAGGCATCAGCAGCTCCTAACAACCGAATTTCAGTCAACGCTGAAAGTGTTAGATATTCTTGAAATAATTAATGTATGTATATATTATATTTTTCATTTTGATTTCTTCTAGCTTCTGTTGTTTCGCTTTGGAAACATTGAATATTTAGCTACTTAACTCTTTGCTAAATTTTGAGATTGTGAACATATTCTTTAATGTTTGATGATAAATATTTGCAAAAGGTTTTCTTCTGGGCAAAGCTAAAATTATCAGAGATTTGATTTTTATGTATATGGAATCATGACTAATTTGTAGTGACACAATATTGGGTTTCTGGGCATAGGCCCTTCGGATCCATATCTATGTAAAAGAAATGCATAGCTTTTCCTGAGTAAATCCTGCTCATGAAAAAAAGTCGATCATTATCGATCGTCGTGGGGTTAGTCGAAGTAATGACAACTTTAGCCTTTTTGTTTTGGTATTATAATCGATCCTGAGCACTGGCAGTCAAACATCAATTCTCTAAACTACCGAGGAGGCCTAAAAGTGATAATAATATTGATATTATCTAATAAAATGATTATAAACATTTCTAGTGGCAATATTTGGACTGTGGACTATGTCAAAATCAGCTAAGCATTACGCCAAGTAAAGTCAATTATCGCTTTCAGCTACTACTTAATACCTAAAACTATTGCTTTGAATTCAGAATTAATCAACTGATTGTGTTGTGCGTGCATTTGTAGCAGCCAAGTAAGGGCTTAATTGTAATTAGGGCAATTATTGTAAAGATTAATTTCAATAATTAATTTAATTCAATAATGCTAATTTTTCTTTAGCAATCAAATCAATTAATTAATTGTTAAATGAAACAATTCCCTAAAGAATCCAAATACAACACCTAAATGCAGGTCTGATGGATCGGTTACATCCGGGGCCTGATGGATGGGTTACATCCAGAGCCTGATTTATGGGTTACATCCAGAGCCTGATTTCTAAAAAGGGGCTGGTGCTTCGGAGCCCCCGAACGCAAAATTTGTAAATCCTTTTAAACTTCTATTGAAATATTGTTAGTTGTAAGTAGTCTGTTAATGAAGTATGTTATTTTAACCAGAAGAATTTTCGTTTGCAAATGGAAAATAATTAAATTTACTATTGTATTTTTTTGTTGATTTTCAAAGCTAACTTACCAACTACCTTTCAACAAGTAGTTCTATTATCTGGCTTTTGTGTTAATGGGGGTTATATATTATTAATAATTTCAATGTAAACAATTTTTTATAAAATTCTATGAATGTATTTGTGCCGAATTACATTTCAAAAATAAGGGATCCCTGTAAGTTGAACACACTCTTTTTCACCCAGAGATCATATAATCCCTCTACGACCCTGCGTAAAAGTATTAAATGTTTTGTCTATCATTTACCAGAAATCAGCTGCTGAATTTGACATATGATATCGTTCAAAAAACGAAGACACTTACAGCTATTATTAGGAAAAAGTATTTAATACCCTTATGCATATGTATGGATGGGTAATAACATCCTTTCAACTTCAAACGACAAACCCAATTGTTATTCCCATCGTCATCATCCTCAAGTTCACCAGCACCATCGATATCATCATAATCGATTTCCAAAAAACAGTATAAAAAAAGTGTAAATGTCAGGAATGTGTCAGTCAAAACGTCAACTACAAAATTTGGAGTGTTATGGCAATCCAAAGGAGGGAAGCTGTCTAAAAAATGAGAGAGTCAAAGGCAAACAGAGACGGAGAGAGCGAGAGAGACAGAAAATTGATTTCTGGTAAATGATAGACAAAACATTTAATACTTTTACGAAGGGTCGTAGAGGCATTATATGATCTCTGGGTTAAATAGAGTATGTTCAACTAACAGGGTGTCCCTAATTTTGAATTGTAAGTGTAGAAAGTAGAATCAAAGTTCTTTTGCATTTTATTGTTATATTTCTCTAGTTCTTCTTGATTGCGTCTAGTTTGTTTGTAGTGTAAAAATTAAACACAATTATTATTTATTGCTTTTAATTACATATTTAAAGCAGTCAACAGCAAGATGAATGAGAAATATAGATAAGCATTAAGACACGAAATAGATGTTACTTGTCAATTTCATTGTGTCTCTTACTGCAGCCTACTGCCATTACTTTTTCAAATATCATTTTCAGTTTACCTAAGAACATAACAGGCTGATATGTGATAATAAATTAAGAAGAGATATAAACAATGTGGAGACATTGAAAAATGTATAAATAAACATATGTTCATATACACTGTGGTGAAGAGAGCATAGAATAAAATGCCGGCATCGCTACATCACTCGCATTGAGATAAGAGCGAATCATTATGGCACTTGTTGTTGTTTTGTTGGAAATTTTAAAATATTCCTAAATATGTATGTATGCTATGTATTGGTTTTAATTAAGCCTAATAACGAAAAAAAATGTTACATATGCATATTTGTTGCTCATTGAGTAGATGTGTATGTACCTAGCATACTACTGTGGGCAAAAGTTAGTAAGACTTTTTAATTTAAATTTCGCGCGGAAACCCATTCATCAAAATATTATTTTTTTAAGGTTGGTATGACTGTCGGTGACATCTGTGCCCAATGTCACATCAAAATAATCATTAGTGTTTAGTATACGCTTGTCTTTCTGAAGTACAAAAAGTGCATTCGGCGATTTTCACAATGAGTGAAATTATTCAATAAAGTAGTTCCATTAAATTTTGTGTGCGGAATCAAATTTCTGGTGCCGAAACATTCAGAATGTTGCAAAAGGCCTTGGGTGATAATTGTATGTCGCGAGCAAGTGTTTTTGATTGGCACAAATTGTTCAAAGATGGTCGAGAACGCGTTGACGACGAACCACGTCCAGGACGGCCATCAACATCAACTGATGATCAACACGTCAATAAAATCAAGGAAATGGTGCTCAAAAATCGACGATTAACAGTCAGAGACCTTACTGGTATCGTTTGAATATCGGAAGGATCAGTGAAAACCATTTTAAAACATCATTTGGGCCTGAAAAGAGTGAATGCACGATTGGTTTCAAAATCACTGCATTGGTTTTACGAGACCATTTTGCCAAAAATTCGGTTGATATCGTTCCGCAACCACCCTACCACCCTATTCGCCTGACTTAGCACCGTGTGACTTTTGGCTATTTTCTAAACTCAAAAAACCGCTTCGTGGACACCGTTTTGAGTCAATTGAAGACATTAAACATGAATCGCTAAGCGCATTGAAGGCTATTCCGGAAATTGACTTTAACAACTGTTTCGAGAATTGGAAAAAAACGTTGGCACAAGTGTATTGGGGCCGGGGGGGATTACTTTGAAGGGAACGAAATAAATTTGGAAGAATGAATAAAAAAATTTGAAATTATGAACAAAGTCTTACTACTTTTTGCCCACAGTAGTATACGAAGAGAGTGTTGAATGAGTTGATTGAGCACATATTTCAAAAATGAAGGCAAAGAAGGGGACGATGACGCAGGTAGAAGATGCACATACAAAAAACATTTGATGGCGGCGGTGATGATGATGATGATGATGATGATGGTGGTGTGAATGTGAAAAATGTTTTCGTTTTCATGATAGTTTAAGAATAGTAGCAGAAAGAGATAAGCGAATAAAATTTGATTGCATAATTATATGCTTTTGATTATTCGAATGAAAAATTTATATATAATATTTTTAAAATACATAGTTGATTATCTCAAATCTAAAATATGGCCTTTCAATTATTTGTAAAAACAAAACTATTCGAGTCAAGAAACGCAAACGAAAGTAATGAAACTTTAGTTAAGTTTATAAAACAAAACTAAGGTATAAATTTGATAATAACACATTAAAAAGAATGAAATTACTTCAGAATAATAAGCAATCACTTAGTAATTACTCTTGATAACAGTTGAACCGGCAACTTGTTATATATAATAAGACCCATATACATAATAAGAACCATCAATAGTTATGTATATACTATGAGTTTGTCTTCCATATATTTTCCTTTTTCAATTCGCAGCTACCATATTTTTTATATTATTGTTTTTTGTATATTGTTATGTTCATACCAATTGGGCTGTTACTGTTACCTAGGCTTGCTTGTATAGATCATAACCTCGATCTTATGTCGTGATCGTACCATTTGTTCATTATTTTAATCTCTATTTCTTTTCCAAAAACGTAAACTGTTGCATTGATTCTAATGCCGCATGCCATTAATACATTTCACCATTTCATTTATATTCCATATTTTATATTTTATAGTTCACTAAAATTGTTTAATCTGCAATAAGTTTTCCTTACTTTACTAACTTTTAATGGCACAACAGCCCATGGAGGGCCTAGGCCGAGCTTTTCGCTTTTCGCATCCACTCATGTTGTGCGTGTTATATTTGTATATGAATGGAAGGGACCTATAGTTTAATGCCGAATCCGAACGGCGAAGTGAAAAGCTTTTCATAGCTTGTAAGTTTGCCATTGCCTGCCAAGAGGTGGTGCCGTGTAGAAAAATTATTTTTTCTACTTTTTGATTTTACCTGTGCCGAGCTTCGAACCCCAGACACTCTGCGTAGCAGTCCAACGCACTACCACTATGCCACAGCGACCACAGTTTTCCCACGATATTTTATATGTATTAAAATAATATTTTATTGTTTCATGATCAGATATCTTAAATTTATAATCGTAGAGTATAAAAGAGGCTTCTGTGAATCGCGTGTTGAAATTTATTTTCTGATGCATTACACTACTTGCTTACTATACAGGGTACGTCATCTTTTATGTCGGTATGTAAACATTGAATAATTTTTCAATTATCAACCGATTGACTTGAGTAATTCAGTAATTTTGAAACGTAAATTCAGTACATTTTTAACCATGAATCGCTTCGTTTGGTGTCGAATTTTGTTGAGCACGGGACATTGGGAGATCGTCGACAAGTCGTTCATCAACGCTCAAGACTGGTTGAAGCGGTAAGAGAGAGAGTGTTGCCGAGAAAACACATGTGTCGTATCGTCACCTCGCTCAGCATTTTGGCGTCAGTGGAACCACCTTACGGCGCATTTTGCAGCATGATTTCCATTTGTTTCCGTAAAAAATGCAATGACTCGAAGAATATTGCCGACAGCCGTCCACGTCGCTTGGAATACGGCCAAACAGTCGATCGAATAGTTGACACTGCAAAATGGCGACATTGACTGGCCACCCAGATCTCCCGATTTAATCCCTCCGTACTTCTTTTTTTGTGGTTATTTGAAAAGCAAAGTGTACAAGTGTAAGCCTCAGACCATTGACGAGCGCAAGGCAAACATTCACATACCGACATAAAAGATGGCGTACCCTGTATGTTGTTTCTCTGTTCAAGTTTATGTTGAAGTCGCCAATAAGTGATACTTTCTGATATATAGTATCTACTTTTTCGTTAGTAATGTTGCTCGAAAGGGTTATGAAATCTGCTTTACTTGAGTTTGGTGAATGATAATGTACTCCATTATTCCCTTTAGTACCACATTTCATTATTTTAATTTTATTATTAAGCATTAACCCTCAATTAGTGTTCCTACTATGTGAGTTACATTGTATTATATGTTTTGATACTATTGTAATTCCCAATTGTGATCAAATGAGAATAAAATAAATCACCCTGTACTAATTCTAATTACAATTCCATAATTCTATACTGATTTCGATTAATGGAATAAGAATTTCAATGGTGAATGTTGTTTTTCTATTGGAGAGCTACCAAATTATGCTATCAATAACTTGGAATTGATAACTGCGAACTATTTCCTAATTATTTAAATTACATTCTATTTAAAATTTACATACATATATCCTTCATTAAATTTTAATTCCAAATTGTAGTATTATATAAAATGACAAGTTAATTTCAAATGTGCAGTTTGCACAAATCAAATTTTCCAACGAAATTAGTTTTTTTGTTTTTTCTTTAGCTCTTTGTAACTTATCCATTAGTGACGGTGTTGCGTTCACACACGTACTCTTAATACTTACAATCCTTGCTGTAGACATTCTCAAATGCATCCTCAATGGAATCACACAAGTTCGAATTATCAAATTTTTCTTTTTTACAATCAATATTTAAACCGAGTAATTGCTGATGAAATTGTTGCAAACGTTGTAAATCACCACCAACTGGCGAACAATGCGATTGGTGTTGCTGCTGATGTTGTTGCTGATGTTGCTGGTGATGGTGATTATTATTATTGTGTTGAACACCACCAATACTACCACTACTGCCACCGTCATTATTATTATTATTGTTATTATTGCCTAAGATCGTTAAATGTCCATTGCCAGTGCCGCACAATAGCGCCGCCAATTCGCTTGAGTCGCTAGAAAAAACAGTATCTTGCGGCTGCTGTTGTTGTTGCGGTGACGGTGAGAGCGAAGAAACCGTTGATGCTGGCGATGAACATAATGAATTGGAAAAATGTTGTTGATTCAAGTGCTGGTGTTGCTGTAGTTCCTGATAGCCGTTCATTATGTTATGCTGTTGCAAATGCTGCATAACATCAGCGTCCGCTTTATGCATATTTAAATCTTCAGCGGTGAATGCATTGCTGCCACACCACATTAAATCGTCAGCGGTTAGCAGCGGTAAGTCATCCTGTTCATTCATTGGAATATATGGAGCGCGCATTGTCATATCGATGTCGTCGTCAACGCTCATGGTCATAAATGCAAATTCGTCCTCTTGGCTTAGGGAATTCGGGCTGCACAATGACGGGAGACTGCTCGCTTCGGGACTCTGAAAGGAGAGGCAGAAAAAAACAACAAAATAAGTATTAGAGAAAGAGTGGTCATTGAGTGAAAGCATACGCTGATTTAAATTTAGGCAAGAAACCAATTTCAATGATTTTACAATTATCAAGTATTTCTTCTTCTTTTCTTCTTTCTCAAACAACTAAAATTCGATTATCTGACTTACCTTCGATGCCATACTTGGCGATAATAAATGCTGTGAACAATTTGTATCATTAGATTCTTCACGATAATTAATGAATGGATCGATATGTCCTCCGCCTCCGCCGCCTCCGCCGCCGCCGCCGCCGCCTCCACCACCTCCAACTCCACTGCCGCCGGCACATACAACAGCCGCTACTGTTGTCTTAATGTTGTTGCTGATGGCATTTGCCGCTGCCGTAGTTATGATATTGCTGTTCTTATTGTTGCCATTGTTATTGTTAGCAATATTGGCGATATTGTTATTGCAATTTTGTAGTCGTGTGGTAGCGGCTGTTGCTGTTGCAGTTGTTTCTGCTGTTGAAGACGTCGTTGAATCCAAAGAATTAATATCATCAGGTAAGAGGCTGCCATATGAGCCCATAAAGCCGAGCATTTCCCCAAATAGCGAAGTTGTTTCATCGAGAGGCATACCAGCCGCATCATCAGCAGTCGGTGGTGCCAGATGTACCAACTCATCGGGCTCTTCTTTAAGCACTGCAAAATTAAGAAGCAAATTTTAAAAATTAGATAACTACTCATTTGATGGTATACGAAAGGTGTTAAAACACAAATGTACAGTGTTAAATGATCTGAATCTTGATTCCTTGCTCTTGTAGGCTACTTTATTAAAATTTAGCAGTATTCTTTATTAGTAACTCAACAGTATATTTCACCGATTGTAGCTAATTAATTGCGCACGAATTTCGAGTGCAATATTGCTGCTTATGTCTAAATATTGCAACTATCCTTCCCTCAATTTACATCTGCCATTTGTTTGCAATTCTTTAATTAAATGTCTTCATTTGATTTTTGTGAAATGTTCGTGATTTTGATTGCTTTATTTATTTGGACACAGAATAAAAGTTTCACTAATTTCGCCTTTTTTCTAAGCGCCATTTTTTTTTTATTTAATTGCTCAGCAATTGTAGCTGGGTGCAACAGCTACTGGGTTTAATTGACAGTTACCAATTGAAACTAATTGAGGTTTGCATATGAATTTGTTGATTTATTAGATTTTTATTAGAATGATTGCTGCTGGCAGCTCTTCGTTTGCTCGTTTAACTATCTGTTCCAATGTGACGAAGAAGCTTTTCAAAGGCCGGGTAGATAAATCACAAAAATATGACGAAATAGCAAGCAGCCCCTCCCAAGACCGACCTTCTATTTTTGACTACTTATTTGCCTGTCGAAGTTATTAATAAATAAATTTGAAATTTAATTTTTATTGATAGCGGAGAGTTCTAGTTATATTTAAGCATAACTACATATGAAGATGGAAGAATTGGCAAAAATTTAAAGCAAAGCTACACATTTCAAAATCGATAGAAAGCGCGAAAAATTATTACACATATAGCTGGACCTATTTTGTGTTTGGTTCAGATTTCTTCAGCATTTACCTTTAACCAAGCATTTACAATACCAAGATTCAAGAGAAGATAATTTTGCTGCGAGAGAAAAGTTCCCAAAATAGAAAGTATAAATATAAATATATATTTGCTGTAACAAAGATCTAAAAATATTAGAGAAAAATATTCAAGAATCAGCAGGCGATATTCAAAGATTTGTACAAGTATTTTAAGAAATTCTTGTTACCTCCAGCATGTTGCACTGTATGGAATGACATAATTCTGTATACGTGTTTAAATTGAGTTCAAAAATCATATACAAAAGCTATACATTTTCTATACAGTTGACAAATTAATACAGAAAGACGAAATTTATAAAAAATTCTATTCAAAAATGTGTTCCTTCATAGAAAATCTGTAAATTATAATCAAAACTTAGTGAATTAAATAGTTTAATTTACCACATACAGAAAATCTGATACCTCGAAAACTGATCCAACTCGAGGCTTTACATTCCGATGCAAGCATTCGAGTAACCAAATGAACGAATAAAAACACCATTAGAAGTACTTATGTACGACGAGGATATGAGCTTTTCAGCTTTTTTTTTTAAAAAGAGTCTCTCAAATAGAAAGGCATCGCTTGGGTTTTTTGAATGGGCGTTTTTAGAATAGCTAGAAACTAGCCTCTAGTTATGTTAAACTATGATTAATAAGGAGTGAGTCGAAAAAATCTTAACATATATAAAACTCAATAATTTTTAAACGGTTGATCTAAGAGTTTTGTTTTTTTTTCTATTTAATTGATAATATTTTACAAATTACATATATGTGGACCATTGTGCTCTCTTATGAAAGGAATGAGCCTTTTTTTCAAACATTCTTTGATGTATATTTCGGTATTTATAGAGCCCACTGCTTCTTTTGCCGCAACTGCATATAGCTTGCCATACCAGGAATTTTTTAGAAAATTTAGGTCTGCTTTTGGATTCTAAATTGTTCTTCGACATTTCCTCGAGCATCAGCAACATAAAAATTTTGACCCGGAAGCTGCGTAAAATCTGCCAGTACATACTTTTCGTCGTCCATTATGCAACATGAATATTTTTGCATGAAATTCGCCTTTAATTTCCGAGCCCTACTTTTGGCGTCTAAATTTCTTGTAGCATTCCTGTCTGGAGCTTTTTGGACTTTGTATGATTTCAAACCTGCATTGGCTTTAACTTTTCGCACCAAATAGTCAGAGCACTGGGCTAACTGGGTAGCTTTTCTAGCAGATGTGTTTGGAGATCTTTTCAATATGCTTTCTATTTTCTTGGCTTTCCCAATATCATGTGGTCCTTTATTTCTTCCCGAACCAGGGTTCCTATCTATGGTCAAATTCTTCTGAAACAGTTTAATAACATTGGAAACAGTTCGACGGCAGACCTTCAATTCTTTGGCCAATTTTTTGTAGGACCAATTTGGATTTTTTTTGAAAATTTTTAATAATTTTAAGACGTACTTCTTTTTCTTCACTCATTTTGATCAAACTCACAATAGATCAACATGTTTGTTATTAAAAATAATAACTGACATATGTTTCAAAGATAACTAGATCAAAGAAATTTTTAAATATAACACCCAAAAAAAAATTATTAGGTAAAACGTGTGTTAAGATTATTTCAATCTCACTCCATCAAAGGTATAGCAAAGAAAAAAAAAAAAAATTTAGCTATTCTGTTCAAGGCAGGGTAAAAAAATGTTCAACTTACGGGCCCCATATTTAGTTAGTTAGCTACTTTGAAAAGTTGTTTGGAAAAAATGGTCGCTGTGGCGTAGTGGTAGTGCGTTGGACTACTACGCAGAGGCAATGGCAAACCTACAAGAGTAAATATTGCTATAAAAAGCTTTTCCCTACGCCGTTCGGATTCGGCATTAAACTGTAGGTCTAGGTCCCATTCATGTACAAATATAACACGCACTTACACGCACAATATACTTTTCCGAGAACACAGATAACGAAATATTGAAAAAGCATTTGATGAAAATAAACAAATCTCACCAGAAGACCGCAATCTCCAAAAACTTGTGCCCCGCCCCTGCCCCTCTCTCCTCAGGCCTAATAAAGTTTATGCTTCATTAGAATCTCTGGTTTCTACTACAACCCCACTGTGAACTGTGAATGACAATACAACATAGAAAACATTTATCAATTTAGTCGTTTTAATCGCACATGTTAAACTTAGGGCACGCGCACATTTTAAATAGAGGGTATTCAGCTGAAAGGGTAAAGCCTTTTTGCTACCTTGACACTTACTTTACTTACTTACTTTTAATGGCACAACAGCCCATGGAGGGCCTAGGCCGAGCTTTTCGCTTTTCGCATCCACTCATGTTGTGCGTGTTATATTTGTACATGAATGGAAGGGACCTACAGTTTAATGCCGAATCCGAACGGCGAAGTGAAAAGCTTTTCATAGGCTTTTTTTTACTCTTGTAGGTTTGCCATTGCCTGCCGTGTAGAAAAATAAATTTTTCTACTTTTTGATTTTGCCTGTGCCGAGATTCGAACCCCGGACACTTTGCACAGCAGTCCAACGCACTACCACTACGCCACAGCGACCATGACACTAGGACACTAAAATTTCTTATAAGGGCAATAAAAAAATATTGGTATGAATCGGCAACGTTTTCGAAAGATACTTGGAGAAGACTTAAAGATTAGGAATCAAAATCGAGCAGAACCGATTGTCCTTTTATCCACACCACAGAGTCATAGAAATAATACAATTCGATTATTGGACTTTTGATCTAATCGAACTCTAATGATGACCTATCATTTTTGATGCTAAATTCTCCTAAGTTCCTATTACTTCTGTTTAAATATAAATTATGTAAACAATATTATTCCTATAAAAAAGTTTGATTATAATCAACGTCATCACAGCAGCGTGGCGAAAACATCATGAGATTATAATTTATTAATATATACAATATTTATAATTTTTTCTTTAAGTACAAGCATATTTATTTATATAAACTGTTAATATGTAAAAATCTAATAAAAAAAAAAAAAAAAAAATATTAAATTACTTTAGAAAATTTGTTAGAAAAAGGTACGAATACAATAAAGAAAAAATAATTATAAAACTATTATGCGCACAATAATTTTTGCAAACGTAAATGGCATTTATTGTTTTATATTGTTACTATTATCGTTGTTGTTGTTGTTGTTTTTATTAAGTTAAATTCTAAACTTTGCAAACAGATATGAACAACAAATGCATATACTTATAGATATGTAGATTTATTTTTTAATCGGTCGTCAAGTGACTTTAGATACCCTACATTTGCTCGCAAGTAGGTAGTTGTTTTGGGCGTGGCAAACATTTTTTCTCAATAGGAGAAGTGGCGGTTGTAGTAAGCAGGTAATGAATCCCTTACCCTTACCGATTCATTCTATTCTCATTAAAGTTATCGTTTCCAAAACGTCATTACCAGTTATAAAAAAAAAAATTTTAATCCCTAATACCGTATAACAGAAAATTGAGGCCTCCAAATTTACAACTCGGAACAACTCAAACCGTTTAATGTCAAAAAGCCTTAAAAAATACATTGTCATTTCTGTGCATTTTATTTCTCAAACTAAACTTCTTAGGTTTCTTAAAGAAATCAAGAAGTTTGAGGAGGGACGAAAAATTGTATTTCCTTCCTTTCTTTTGAAGGTTTACAGAGCTATGAAAGATCCTTGTGACCTTCCGTCACAGTTAATCATGTCTAGTAAATTTACAGGGTGTCCCAAAAGTCAAGGGATCACCCATTAAAGGGTCGATGAGCCTGATCATAACTGACCAGAATATTAAAACAAAGACTTGGTAAAAAAAAATTTTAATTTTGAGATATTGGCACTTTGCTGAATTCTGGGGAAAATTTACCTTAGCCTTTACTTACTATACTTTTAATGGCACAACAGCCCATGGAGGACCTAGGCCGAGCTTTTCGCTTTTCGCATCCACTCATGTTGTTATATTTGTACATTAATGGAAGGGACCTACAGTTTAATGCCGAATCCGAACGGCGAAGTGAAAAGCTTTTCATAACAATTTTTACTCTTGTAGGTTTGCCATTGCCTGCCAAGAGGTGGTGCTGTGTAGAAACATTCTTTTTTTTTTATTCTTTTATTTTGCCTGTGCCGAGATTCGAACCCCGGACACCTTAGCTACAGCTACAAAATTCCATATATTTTTTTTTAATATCTTTATTTAAATTTTCTGTTACTGAACGTTAAATAGCCTTGATAATAATCACAGTCGAAAATAAAAATAGTACGATTCATGAGTTTTCACAAAATTTACGAAGAAGCGATAATATCTATATCTGAAAAACTAAAAATTGTTTACTAAGGTAATAAATATTCCGATATTCAGATTAGTTATGAGCTGGTCGGCCTATGTTTTTTTTTTAGAAAAATTTCTCAAATTTGAAAATTTTTTTATATACCATTATCTCGAAACCTCGAACTAATCTGACAAACCGTTTAAAACCATTGAATTCCTTGGGCTCAAAAAAAGTTAAAAATCCGGGCAGAGAATAATTACTATTTGAATGGCATATGGCTTTTAAATAGTTTCTTTAGGCATTTCATATCAATTTAAACCTTTCATGTGTGAATCTTAATGATGCTAAAATCATAATTTCGTATACTTAATAGAACTTCCACAACTATGATACCAAATACTAAACCTCTATTTATCCGTATTTTGCGTCTATAATGTCTATGATGTTGAAAATCTCAATTTAGATCCGTAATTAGCTCCCTCAAATTACCCTAAAATCATTGAAATTTTGTTAAACTGTGTAAAAATTGGGAGATGTAAAAAAGCATTACTGATATAATAAACCAATATCTCAATGCTTTGCAAATGTATCAGATGAGTATTTAGTTTAGATTCGATTTCAATCCTTGGTAGGGAGCAATGAAGCTCAGAGATTTTGACATGAACAAATTTTCTGTTTGATATCTCTATTTCAACACAACAACCACGAATTGCGGGCGTGACTGAGATCTGCTTCGAAACATACATATGTACAAAGTAAACTTTGTGTTTCGATTCAAGAGATAACTTTCGCGGTCTACAATCGGTCGAAAACGTGAAACGTTTGCGTTCAGAGCATGACTGATCTATGGAAACGGATTGATGGATTGTAGCGGTAGCAAATATTCCATGTACTCGTAAATACTTATGTAAGTACATAGGTAGGAGGTATCTTTCAGTTGCAATCTACTAAATGCACTCGATTGTTAGAATTAAACAAAGCTATGTATCAAACATAGAGACACATCGGCATATGAATAAATCTATGTACATACGAGTACATACACATGGTTAATGTACATATGTACTCACATTTTTAGATAATACTTAATAAACACGAGAATAACAAACAAACAAACAAATTAATTAACATATGTACGTAAAACTAAAATGTAATAACACATAGCGGCAGGGAAAGGGGGCAAAGAAAGCCGGAAAAAGTGAATGCAAAAAAATAAATAAAAATTTAAACTTAAATCAAGTGCAACAACGCACCGCACCGGACACATTCGAGTGCACGGCTTGGTACTACATTGATTTACTATGTTTGTGCGATATCTTGGCAACTCTGCTCTAAAATTAATATTACGCATTAACGTAATTGTGTCAAATGCAGCAACGCTATAGTCGCTACACTCCAATTCACTGTTTTTCCTACAAAAATCTACTATTGCAATATACTAAAGTCTCGTTTCCAACAAATATTGTGTGTTGTATTTGGTTTCATTTTTGCTAGCTTATGTATGCAGCTTGCAAGGTTAACTGCTGTAGCAGTTATAGCTGATATTTCTGCTGGTATGTGGTACCCTATGTAAACAGATATTACAGAAATCTCGTGACTATCGTGTGCTTTTACTTCTAGAACCTATTCAGTCACATATATACATACTATATAACAACATCTAACATACTCGTGTACTTGTGTAGTTTTCAATTAAACTCATATTCACTTTATTATAACTATAAGTATTTTGTGATGCTGCTGGTGCGCTACTGTGATTGTGCGATTTTAAAGTGGATGATTTTTCAATTTACAGCTCTTCACTTTTTACGTTCTTTACTTTCTTTTCGCTGCTACTCTTTATGTAGTACCCGCAGCACCAAAAATCTAGAGAACACTTTCAGTTATAGGATTATATAGCCCACATAAAAGTATAGCTGTTGGGCATATTTAAAATTCGAATTCAAATTTTTCTTCTAAATTATTGGAACTTCATAGTTTTGAAGTCTTGTTGTAAATTTTAGGTTAGCAATGTTGTTGAACTTGCAAGTGTTTGTGATGAAATGGTAGGAAAAATTTATGTAAATAGAGCAAAAATTCATTTCTCTTTGATATACTTAGTAGATTATTTCAAAACCACATAGCGTCAATTTGTGAAAAAAGAGAAAAGTCAATATAGCTAACAAGTCTACATCCGTTCAAAGACCATAAATGAAAAAAAAAAAATAAAAATATTGGAAAATTTCAAAGCAGCTTTAAAATCATAATAACAATTTCCTTTGGAAATTTCCTTGAAACACTTGCAAATTTATAACTATGCTGAATAATAAAACTTCTCAAACCTTACACACCCTCATTTAAAAACATATAGAGCAAGTAGAGCGGAAACAAGAGAAAAATAAATACAGAATACAGAAAACCCCGCTTAAATACCTATGTATCTTTCAAGTGCCTTCCGCGTTCAAGTGCCTGAAATTTGTTCCTTTTTTTCTGCAAATGTCCATACAAAACTTTACCTTTCAAGTGACTTCCCCACTTAAGTACCTACCTCAAAAGTCTGACAACTACAGCTGAGGTACTTAACCTGGGCTTACTGTACAGAATATACAACAGATACCTAGTAAGCCAGAATAGCAACAGCTTAAACGATTCGATTAAAGTAATTTCAATTTATATTAATTTGTGACTTTGTGAATGAAAAATTTTCAAATTTCGTTTTTCTTTCTCCTACTTCTACTTATGAGATTCACAGCAGAATCAACGAGTACTGAGTAAAACATAATAAACAAATGAATAACCGACCGCAGCCAAACCACTTGAATTATTCAAGCGTAGAAAATTATGGATGCACTTTATGCCTACGCGCCCGCCTTCTGTTGTTCTATATTGTAAGTATGTTGTGGAATAATGTATCTTACGGATACAAATATGTACAGTACACTCGTAAATAAGACAAGATGGGAAATGCCATAATTTCAACAAATGCATACACAAACAACAACTAAGTGATCCACATATAAATCTATAAATACGAGTACATATGTATATGCATGCATATACAGTGTCGGACAATTAAAAAGAACACCTTGCACTATAAAACTTCCATTGATTTTTTTTATATAGAGAAGAAAATGGTATGTTATATACTTTATAAATTTCTAGGTGGCAACACTACATTTATATATTTTTTGGGGATTCCCAAACAAAAAATATGAAGCGAAGCATTCGAAGGCGGACAATGCATTAAGAACAGCAGACGAAAAAATTTATATTTTAAAAAGAAAACTTCAATTTGTTTATAATTTGTACTGATTAGCATTTAAATGGTAGCATTGAGGGTAATTCAACAAATTGAAAGTAAACTATTCTGTAATGTCACAACAAAATGGGTCGAGCAACGCACTGTAGCAAGGAGGAGCGTGATTTGGCGAAATAAAACAAAGCATCCGCCAAATAGCTAAAACTATTAGCAGATCCTCGACATTTGTCTACCAATCTTTATTACCTCAAAAATTTCATTGCAAGAGAGGTAGGCCCCGCAAAACTACAAGTGCACATGACATAAAAATTTTGGCAGCACGCGATCCATTTAAGGCAACTGCCGCAATTAGAGAGGAGACAGGGGATTTGTGATTTGTGCTCGATCAGTAAGCAGACGTTTGGTGGAAAAATAATGTATGGGAGAAAAGTACCAATGTTGACACAGACATCGAAAGTGTCGCATAGAGTTCGCTAAAACGCACATTGAGTGGGATGGTTCAATTAATGCAAAAAAAAATAGCCTGACCTATTATGGACAGACGAAAGCAAGGTGAATCTTGTGGAAGTGATGGCAAACGTTGGGTTAGACACCCGAAAAATGCAGAATTGAGCCCAAAATATACTAGGAAGACGTTTAAGCACGGAGGTGGAAGCATCATGGTATGGGGATGCTTCTTTTGGTATGGTGTGGGGCACTCTCTATTGGATAAAAGAAACGATGGGAAGATTTCTTTACGTAAACATCATTCAGGAGGTGATGCTTCCTTATGCTGAATGGGCAACAGGATAACGACCCAAAGCACACATCAATCCTTGCGCGAGATTGGTTTTCCCATAATGGATTTCCCGTTATGACCTGGGCTTCACAATCTCCTGACCTTAATAATCGAGAACTTGTGGAATATTGTCAAGGAGAAGATTGGCAATACCAGAGCTAAAAACAAAGACGAATTGTGGCAAATGTGGCATTCAAAGAGCGTGGTATTCCATACCCCAGGCTACTTGCGCGTCTCTGGTGGAATCAATGCCTAGAAGGTGTAAGCCGGTTTTAATTTACAAAGGCTATTCACAAAATATTAGCATTAGTGAACAGTTTTCAATATTTTATAAATTTTTTTTTTTAATTGGATTGTTCTTATTTGCTTGTTTTTTGAAATGTGATTTTATGTATAACTTTTAAATTTAGTATTTTACACTGAATTGATTTTGTTTTTGTTTTAAGAAAAAATTAAACTCATGGAATAAAATGAATAAAAGTAAATACCTTTTAAATTTATCATAAGCCTAGAGAAATATTTTCTTAAGGTTTTTGGTTTCAGAACAAGGTGTTCTTAATTTATTATCCGACACTGTATATGACGTATATATCGTCATCATTTAGAAGGGTCTTAACTGCAATATTGATGTTTTTAATAGGAGAAGCAAAAAACTTTAAAAATAAAACATCAAAAACATACTGTTTTAAATACTTTTTAGAGGCATTAATAAATGCAATTCTGAAACATAAAATTGTCACATTTTGGCTTTTCTGTGTAAAAAATTAAAGGAATTTTGTTTTAGGGTCTTTCTAAATGATTGTGCATATAATTTACAGTGCATATCGCGCCCTAATTAGCCCAAATTATCTTAACCTTCTAGTAAGCCAATTTTTTTAGTTTAATTTTGATATATACAACGTGCAAATGAAGTTGAAAATCAAATCACAATTTTTAATACAGACGACAAAATAGGTAGCCGCCTACAACAAAGCGTGGGACTATCGGCTACTACTAAATAGAAAAGTACAGTGCACTCGCAGTAACGTGAACACCGTCTAACGTGAACACGGGCTAACGTGACCACGCTTTTTTTTACATTGACTACTCTGTAACGTGAACATTTGTTTTGATCTTTTTGTTTTTTTTTATGAATTTTAATTAAAAAAAAAAATTATATCTTACTAATGCCAATAATACGATACTTTTACGTTTAAATGTGTAAAAATCCTAAATTTAGCAATTTTAAGTTATTTTGCGTCTTCAAATTCGACAATCACTAATGCGAACATTTTCACCAACGTGAACTCCCGGTTTTAATTAGTTCACGTTACCGCGAGTGCACTGTATAAAAATATTTTATTATCAAAATGCATTCACAAAAAATATAATCAATTTCCTACTCCCTCATATTTTAGTCAACACCAAAGAACAACTCTAAACATTTTTAATTACTATTTAAAATTGTTACTAATAATTTCAATTTCACCCACTTTTCTAAGCGAAAACCGATTATTTTTTTTTTTTATTTAAAAATTTTTGTAGCAGAGACAGCTTCCATAAAGTTCATAAATGTTACAGAAGTAAATCGTAGAAATTTTTTGAAAAAAAATTAGTTGTAAACTCATCCTGACAAAAATTTAATTTTTACCACTTACACCAATTTGCTGGTTAGACAGCCCATGGAGGGCCTAGGTCGAGCGGTTCACATCTACTCACGTTTTGCGTGTTATATTTGTATATGAATGGACTACAGATTTATACCGAATCCAAACGTCGAAGTGAAATGCTTTTTTCATAGGCAATTTTCTCTTTTGTAGGTTTGCAATTGCATGCCAAGAGTTGGTGCCGTGTGGAAAATCTTTTTTTTTCCACTTCTTGATTTTGCCTGTGCCGAGATTTGAACCCCAGACACTCGGCGTAGCAAGCGAGCGCACTACCACCTACGTAGATTATGTATAATCAAAACAAATTATGGACACCACATATGTTTCGACCAGGCGCCCTATTTTACTCAATAAAGGAGCCCTCTATCGATTGATAGAGAGGGCGCTGATTCATAGCCGCAATACCGCCTACGTAGAAATGCGTAAACACGCGTGAACGTGAAATAATATTCACTTGAGCGTTTCCATAAATTTCATACATATATCTACTAGCTTAAATAATAATTTAAAAGCCGTGACCGTGCGAGGTACGTGAGTCACAAAATACTCACGCCCCTTCTGGATAGTAATGATTACTTTAGGAATTCAATTCCTCCTTAATACAAATACCTTGAAGTTGTTTATAAAAATTTACGTTTCTATTTTACATTTCCTCGTAATGAAATCAATGTTTTTCTGTTAATTTGATTCCTGTAAATCGTAATTGGAACTAATATTTCCCATTCCTCAGTAGTGGAATAGGGAAAATGTTTATTTCTCTTTCTTGGATTGTAATTTCTAAAACATATTTAAATCACAAGGATTTAAGTAATTACCATTTGTGAATTTAATTCCATAAAAGTAATTGACTTCCTTTGAGGAATTGCAAATTTTATGTAATGGAAATGTAAATTTTTGAAGGTTACTTCTTTCGAATGAGGGGGTAAACGATGATCGTAGCAAAGCAGAAATTGTCACGGACTCTATCGCACTCCATCAATCATGTATGAAAAAATGAGAATGCCCAGCAATTATGTATAATAAAAAAAAGTTATGGGCTTCGACTATGCGCCCGCTCTCCTTAAATCAATAAAGGAGCCCTCTATCGATTGATAGAGGGCGCTGATTCATACGCGTTTGATAGAGGGGTCTGCCTACCAGTTTCTAGTAAAATTTTAAATTTCAAACAAAAATCAATAGAAATTTATAGAGCGTAAAGAATGAACGTGTACAAATGGCGATTGTTTATAATAAAATATGCAACCAAAACTGCGGCTGAGAGACGGCGAGAATGTAGACTTCGCCAAAAGTTAATTAAACTATGAATGACCATAAAAACCAGCACCTAGAGATCGCGAGAGTGTAGACAACTTACTTTGACTTACTTTTAATGGCACAACAGCCCATGGAGGGCCTAGGCCCACCTTTTCGCATCCACTCATGTTGAGCGTGTTATATTTATACATGAATGGAAGGGACCTACAGTTTAAAGCCGAATCCGAGCGGCGAAGTGAAAAGCTTTTCATAGCAATTTTTACTCTTGTAGGTTTGCCATTGCCTGCCAAGAGATGGTACTGTCTAGAAAAATTATTTTTTTTACTTTTTGATTTTGCCTGTGCCGAGATTCGAACCCCGGACACTCTGCGCAGCAGTCCAACGCACTACCACTACTCCACAGCGACCAAAATTTAATTGAAAAAAAACTCACAAAGATTAATGCGGAGAGACAGCATGAATGGCAAATGAGTTCATTAGAGCCAATAATTGCATCAAAACTCATGTCATGGAGTCTCGACGAAGGTCCTCAGATATATCAGGCAATCATTTAGGTGGCCGAATTTCCATTTTCTCAACGAAAGAGAAGGGTAAAATATTTACTTGAAAATTTGCCTGATAATCTTTTCTCCGTTGAAAGAAAACAACTCGCATCAGCACAACAAAACAAATTAGAATCGTTTATCGTTTGCATAAACATCACATAAACAATTTCAGAACATGTTTGTTAGAAGTTACTTTGGTCACGCCTGTAATGTCTGCTATAACTCTGGTTTTTACAAGATTACTTAACTTAACCTAACCTGAAAACTCGAAACGCAATCGTTCTGAAAAAGTAAACTTCTGTGGGGCGTCCCACGGACGCACACCATTTTTTGTTTCAAAACAATTTCATTATCAAGGAATCGGAATTATTAATTACGTACATACTAACTATAAACGAAATTTACAAAAAATTCCATCAGTATATTCTATTAGCATTTAAAAATTGTGAAGTTTAAAGTTAAATTGTAGTGTAAGTTGTGTCAAGAAATTTTCGACTCTGATGAAGCATAGCTGTTGTAAATATTAAAGAGCAAGTACTTTGCAAGAATATTTCAACGATGTTAGGGAGGGGAGTAGTGACCTGTGTGAAAAGCCGCGAATTGCCTCCAATGAGGTAAACTGTGGAGGCTTTTAAGCAGAACTCTTTACTTTTTATTGCAAATATTTAATTTTGAAATGAAAGCAGACCTCCCATACTTTTTATATATTGTATATGGTAATTGAGTTCAGAACAAAACACTTTGTTTGAGAAAGTTACACAAAATTTATTTACCGCACGTTCTTCTTTAAAAAAAAAAATTAAGAACAATAAAATGCTGTACAATTTTATAGTGGTCCTCTTTTTTTTTATATCTAAAACCATAAAACTGAAATCATAAATTTCACTATTCTCGAGCGGCAAACAAAGTTAAATTAAATATAATTTTTTTCAAATATTTATTGTTTGAAACAAATATAGTAAGAGGTGGAAGAGTGGAGAAGATGCGACGACGCTGATGACAATGAGCGCACGCCAATTGCCAAAGCATAAAAAGCTAAAATAAAACAATAACAGCTTGAAAAAAAAAAAATTTGGTTTGTTTTTTTTTGTTTTTTAAACAAGCAAACGAACGGACGATCACACATCATCAAATATTAATGTCCGTCCAGTCCCCGTTCACAGATCCACAGATCACCAACCAATTTAAAATAAACACGAGCCACTTAATTAATTTGTTGTTTTTCTCTTCTGTGTAATATTGTCAACTCAAGTCAAGTGACAACACAAAAAAAGAAACAAAAAAATTTTGAATAAATTCCGTAAAACGGACATTTTCAAAGAGAATTGGCGCATGTGCAAGGCGGTGCCCGTTTCGGCTTGGCCTGTGGAGGAGGCGATGGCGGGGGCGCTTGCCAGAGACGCATTCTAAAAAAGCAAACTTTCTATTAATACTTAATTTTACATATACCGACTATAGACTTTGATGAACGAACGGGCGACCGACCGACTAATTCCAAGCGATTAGTAATTATTTTTAAAATTTTCCACAAGGAAAACAGGGGAGGAAGAAAAATATTTGGGGGTGTCTAAGATCGGAAAACCATTCACTGGTTGGTCGTTATTGACTTGTTATCCAGTCGAAGCCTTTTATAAAAAAAAAAGATTCAGATTTTTATCCTTTTAATAAACATTCTATGCTATGAAATTTTATTTTTATAAGTTACCAATATAAATAATTACTACTTACATACATACAAATAGAATGAATTTCAAGGTTTTCTATCCTCAGTGTTCTGCTGGGAAATAATATTTTATTTCATAGATACACTCCCTCTGGTTCACATGATTCATGCATTCTCTAGAGGTGCTAGCTAGCAAATTAATCTGTCAGCTGAACCACTGACTGACACACCAGACAAATAGACAAGTGAACGCAGACGGGCGATTATGCCAACAAAATCGTAAAATGAGTTTGTATTCATATTTTGACGATATGTTCATGGAATTTATGTGCATATTGCAACAAGTGCCACAAGTGCCACACTTCCTCTTAATTTTTTGTGCTTACTAAGTAATTGGTAATTACACACTTTAAAGAAATTTCAGAATTAAAATTCGCAAAAAAAAATGGAAATTAAATTTAGATTTTGTTTGTCTTTTTTTTGGGGGTTTTTTGTTTTCTTTTTGTTTGTTTTTTTTGTTAATTATAGGCATTCGTGGTTTTTTGCTGAATTTAAAAATAAATTCTAAAAAATAAACAAAGTGAAAAAGGAAAACAAAGTATGAATATATGTACGTATTTGGTTGTTGTTGCTTTATATCTCAACTGCTTTGGAAATGACATTTAGGCGGTATCATGCACGAGCTGTGTAATTGAGTTTTAAACTGAACAAAAAAAAAAAAAACAGGTTAAATACGAGCACTTCACAATGCACATAAATACATACAGGTCTGAGGGGAGAGAGAGGAGAACGGGGGATTCCCCCCTGGCCCACATATAAAGGCCCATGCTATTTAGACTTCAGTGCAATAAACCGATTTGCTTCAGCTAAAGCATGTGGTGTGTACAGTTTTGGTTTATCCAAAAGAAGCGGCCCGTAGTTGTTCATCCTCTTTTTTCCCTCGGCCCCGTATTTTCTCTACACGGCACTGACAAATTTTCCGCTTGCGGTACAGCACACAAATTGCAAAATCGCTACCTTACTGAAACTTGTTTGAAAGTGTACTTAAAATATTCAACTATTGTCTATTTACTTGTAAAGAGGATGATGCAAATTGCGATGAATATTAAGTGATTACTGAGTTTAGTCACAGCTGTGGCTAAAGTAAACGCTGTTTTGAATAAGATTGCATTCTTTGAATAAATCACAAAGATTGGGTGTTGAAAAAAGAAAAGGTAAAAATCCACTGAATTCAGTTTCTCAAATCACAAAAATTAGAAACCAGAAAGAAAAACAAAATCTTAAATCATTTAATAAAAAGATTGCATTCTTTTAGCCAATCACCATTCAGTTTTTAAATTCATTTAACACTTAATCGATGTGAGTCGCTCTAGCCCAGCGGTAGTGCGTTGGACTGTTACGCAGAGTGTCAGGGGTTCGAATCACGGCACAGGCAAAATAAAAATAAATTAATTATATCAAAAAAAAAAAAAACAACATCAAAATTTATACACGGCACCACCTCTTGGCAGGCAATGGCAAACCTACAAGAGTAAAAATCGCCTATGAAAAACATTTCACTTCGCCGTTCGGATTCGGCATAAAACTGTAGGTCCCTTCCATTCATGTACAAATATAACACGCACAACATGAGTGGATGCGAAAAGCTCGGCCTTTGGCGCTACATGCGGTCATAGTCGACACTGATGAAACTGAAGTTCATTGTGGTAAAGGCATAACACTTGCCACAATGGCTGTCTATCTCTTTATCGGTGTCCTGTGTGATTGCATTCCCTCTCCAATCTTCCTCCCACCTATCAATCTTCCTTCCATTCAACACAATGCTCTACATTCATAGGGGTAAACCTGTTTGTTGAATGAATCAATACAAAAAAAAAGTCCACATTCGTGTTTTATCAAAAAAAAATAAAATAAACAATCAGTTACCATATGTTACACAACTGTGTGGTAAGAAAATAATGAGAGTCTAAGTCGCATTGAGATCGAATATATACTACTGTGGGCAAAAGTTAGTAAGACTTTGTTCATATTTTATTTTATTTTATTTATTTATTTTAGTAAGACTTTGTTCATAATTTAAAATTTTTTTATTCATTCTTCCAAACCTATTTCGTCCCCTTCAAAGTAATCCCCGCCGGCCCGAATACACTTGTGCCAACGTTTTTTCCAATTCTCGAAACAGTTGTTAAAGTCAATTTCCGGAATAGCCTTCAATGCGCTTAGCGATTCATGTTTAATGTCTTCAATTGACTCAAAACGGTGTCCACGAAGCGGTTTTTTGAGTTTAGAAAATAGCCAAAAGTCACACGGTGCTAAGTCAGGCGAATAGGGTGGTTGCGGAACGATATCAGTCGAGTTTTTGGCAAAATGGTCTCGTAAAACCAATGCAGTGATTTTGGAACCAATCGTGCATTCACTCTTCTTAGGCCCAAATGATGTTTTAAAATGGTTTTCACTGATCCTTCCGATATTCCAACGATGCCAGTAAGGTCTCTGACTGTTAATCGTCGATTCTCGAGCACCAATTCCTTGATTTTATTGACCAGACGTGTTGATCATCAGTTGATGTTGATGGCCGTCCTGGACGTGGTTCGTCTTCGCGTTCTCGACCATCTTTGAACAATTTGTACCAATCAAAAACACTTGCTCGCGACATACAATTATCACCGAAGGCCTTTTGCAACATTCTGAACGTTTCCGCGCGAAATTTAAATTAAAAAGTCTTTCTAACTTTTGCCCACAGTAGTATGTATGTGCTTATATTGTTAACTACTCGTATAAATATCAAACTGGTACGAGTTTTAAATATGTAATATCAAGTAATGTTCTTTTACCATTTGAATATAGTTTTTTTTTTTACTTTACTTTAGTTCCCATAATAATTTCATTCAAAGCCCTTAAACTCGTCCACCAACAAAACAGACTTAAGCTGCTGTTGTTTTTTTTCTGTTTTTTACCACAGAACTATCAGTTACATATTTGCTAAAGTCAACAAAAACCAGAACTACTTCAATCGAGAGCCTTCCCTCTCTTGTAGCTACTTACACAAAAAGAAACAAACCAACAAATCACTAACAAAAAATAAAAGCAGGGAGAAGCGTAAAGAAATAAGATAAGAATCCAGTTTATAATTCATAATTAAAGCAGGTCAAAAGCATGCAAAAGTCGCTCAAATATTTTATGCGATAAAATTGTAAACGTGATAATTAAAAATTAGGCAATTTCCATTTCATTATCAACGCTTATCTTCTCTTTGAATTTGTGAATTTCACTGGCAGTGTCTAGGCTCATAGTATCGGGCATTTCAAAATGTTCTTTTACTTGTTTAAAATCAGTTAAGCCATGTCGCCTCACTGCTTTTTATGTACGATTATCTGCTGTTTCTCTCTATAAAGAAAATAAATTTAGTTATAATGAAGCTAATTTGCATTATTAATTTGCTAATAATTTGCATTTTTATCATGTTTGTATGTAAGAATATGTATGAATATTTTATAGGTATACATTAATTCCAGAAAGTATTCAAGTTTCATACGCGTAGTGATTTGCAATCCACCCGAGATGAAAAACGTGTACGAGCTCGTGAGCGAAAAGTTTATTCAAATATTTAAATTTTGTATATGAGTGTTTTTTGTTTGAGTGTTAATAAGTTAGCAGTAGGAGAAAAATTGAGGTAAACTTTAAAATCGATTAACGAAACTGATGATTAGTTTTTCAAACACAAGTATCCACCAACTGACTGACTGTTGAAGCAGAAATCTTTTTCTAGATTCAAAAAAAAAGCATAGACAGACAGAAGAATAAAATATATTCGGGCTAAACCATGACTCGATAAAGTCAAACAGACTTCAGATTCGCATTCAGCGACTGCAAAAACATGAGAATACATTATTGAGGAAAATGGCGAAGTTGAAAATCTCAGACATTTTTTGAGGTTAAGGCCCAATTCTGAGTCGGATTCAATGCACCAAAAACCTTCAGGAAAGTACCTATAGTAAAAACAAAGGTCAGGAGTTTCTTCCAATTTTGCCAACCTATGTAACATAAAGAAAACAAATTGGAGTAAATTATGGAATGAATCCATATCTGAGGATTGTCCACATTGAATTAATATTTGATTTCAGACATTATTCCAGTAAACACGGTGTACCCCTATTAATCCAGAGCATTGTGTTGATTGTAACGAAGAATGAAAGGTGGGAGGAAGAAGGAGGGAGAATGAGAGAGGGAACACAATCACAGAACACCTTTTCTCAAGCTTTCATTTCAAGAATGAAAGGTGGGAGGAAGAAGGAGGGAGAATGAGAGAGGGAACGCAATCACAGAACACCTTTTCTCAAGCTTATCTTCATACGAACCACACGCGATTGGGAAAGGAAAAGGAAGGAAACATCAAAGGAATTTGATAAATGCATTCAGCCTACATCGATTTTTCTAAAGTTATGAAAACTAAAAGGAAGCATAAAAATGAGTAAAATGAGCATGACAATTTTAACAACCACTAGTAACTCTGAAAAACAGTAACAAAATAAATTATCAGCTAGTAAAAATGTAAAAGTTAACACATCAGATAATATCAAACTGTGAGCACCCAAATTGTGTTGATTGGGAAAGGAAAATAGGTAAATGGGAGAAGGAAATAGGCAGAAATATTGGGGAACGTTTTCTTTGAATGTGGCTAGGTCGAAACTGTCAGGAAAAACATTTGCATGGAACTTATTCCATAGTTGAGCAGTGTGACAGAAAAATTAAGAAACTCTGTAGTGCGAAAAGCGTTGGAATGTCGTGTCCACGTGAAATGCGTCAGTTTCGCTTGCAGTTCACGTAACTCTGGAGAACACACGAATTGGTGGCATCACAATATCTACCATGAAAAAAATGGTAGAATAGTTATGCTGATGACAATCCAAAGACTCGAGAGACTCTAAACCCTACTATTTATTAATAGCTTTATCCCTCAGTGTTGAGATCCAGCTGCGTTCGTGAAGCTCCTGCTTATAGATACGAATTAAACTGCATTTTGGGAAGGATCTCAAGTAGTCAGATCAGTCGGAATGAAGTATTTCTTATACTCGGAGCACTTGGCTGTTTCCTTCGAGACGTCAAAAATTTGTCTATTCCGACAACGATGGACATGGGGCATGGACATGCCCAGAATATAAAGAGTTGTTAATTCAACAGCTAATGCACACCTAGACAAAATAATAGGTGTGAACCCAAACATTTTTAAAAAGAAGCGAAAAAAATTAATTGGCATGGTCTACAATCAAAAGGCAAATTTGGAAGTTTGGTAGCACTGTTTTGGAATGAAATGGGGGAATCCCCGCAACAAAAGTTCTTCTCGATAAATATTGCGGCTTGTTTATTTGTTCAACCTTCAAATTGATCTGGACAATAAAATAGGTGTGTTTTGGTTTAAATTAAAAGTGAATAAATTTAAAGCGTTTTTTAGTTCCAGAAGGTAAGATTTCGATGAAAGTGAACTAAATAAAGGTTTAATTATAATTCTTAAAAATATTAGATGGGTCGTGGAGTTCATTGCAGTACACAGGAGAGAAGACTTGTTCGACAGCTCCGAGACAAAGGAAAAACCTACAAATTCATTGCCAGATCGATGGGACGACGGTCTCAGAATTTCGTTACAAATGCTCTCAAGTCAGAAAAAGCTATTGAAACGCGTGGAGCACCTAAAAAAAACTTCATTAGTGACCGACAATCGTATCGTTACATTAGCTAAATTCGCCCCGTTCAAGTTGCCCAGAAAAATTTCAAGCGAAATTGGGAATTTTGTATCATCACGAACCGTTCAACGACGAATAGTAAGGGCAAACCTACCCGGTAGGATTGCTCGCAAAAAATTTCCTCTACTTAGAACTGTAAATTTGAGGAAGAGAAAAAACTTTGCATTGGATCATAAAACATGGTGCGGTTCACAGGGAGAAAAAAAATGGCCCAATATTCTCTGGAGCGATGAAACAAAAATAAATTTGTTTGGTAACGATGCGGAAAGAAACGTTCGTCGCCCGAATGGCAAAGAATTCGACGTCCGGTTCACAAAGAAAACAGTGAAGCACGGAGGTGGCAGATTAATGGTATGGGGATGTTTTTCTTGGCAAGGTGTTGGTCCGATACATAAAATTAATGGCGTTATTGATAGATTCGTGTATAAGGATTTGTTGGAAACGGTAATGTTACCATATGCCGAGGATAATATGCCGCTTTTGTGGAAATTTCATCAGGGCAACGATACTAAACATTCATCACGAGTTGTCAAAGCATGGTTCCAAGAGCATAATGTAGACGTGGCCAAGTCACTCCCCAGATCTAAATCCTATTGAGAACCTCTGGGGAGAACTTAAACGCCAGAACAAAACGCAATTATAGGAAAAAATTTAAAAAAAAATTTGGTACAACATTCGGGTAGAAACTTGTCGGAAGTTGATATCGTCAATGCCCAGAAGAATCGAAAAAGCCATCAAGAATAATGGTGGATATTCTGGGTATTAATGCGTTCTTACTAATTCAGTAAAATATTTCAATATTTGTTCCTAAGTTTTTTGTGCACACCTAATATTCTTTCCAATCGAATATCTGTGTATTTTATGAATTAACCAAAATTTAAGATATTTTTTTAGTGTTTTTAAAATTTTTTATGTTTTGTTATGACGCTGAAGTATGTTTATCTTGAAAAATAATTCATTTTTTGAAGGATAATAAAAAATATATGAAAGCCAAGATTTTTTGAGAAAAAAAATATGTTCACACCTATTATTTTGTCCAGGTGTGTATACGCCATAGACATAACTCGTTTGTGAGACATTGGTAAAATTTATGATATTCCTCCGTTTCCAAAGATTTGATTTCGGTTCTACCGATAATCGTTCGTGAGCTGGAATGTTTTGAAAAAACTACAAAAATCGTTTTATGTGTGAGAAAGTTTTTCTTTCAATTACTTTAGGGAAAATGGAAAAGCTCACATATTGTACATAGATACTCGAGAATGATAAAATTTCGCATTAATATATTGGAAGAAATCTCTCCTCGGAAATTTAAGTTCATAGCAGTCAAACGAAAAGATAAATTCCATTAAATTCACCAATCGTTAAGTTAAGATTAATGCATTGTGGTCACCACACCAAACCAATCTAAACGATAAAATTATCAATAACAAATTCAAGATTAAAATAAAATTAACAAAAAAAAATTAAAAATTTAATAAAGAAGAGATAATAAAAACATAGGTAAGTAAGTACATAAATATATACAAACAAATTGATGATAATGTTGTTTGGTTGTTTGTTTGTTTATATAAGCAACATTATTGTCATAATAAACAATAATAAAATAATTAAGAATATAAACAGTTCGGTATGGCAAAAAGATAAAGGAGTAAAACAAATTTATAGCAACAAAATTATGAAATGATTACAAGGAAATTATTTTTATTGTTATTCATGAGAGAGAGAGAGATAGAGAGAGAGAACATAATGACGATATAGGTGAGCCCCCTCTTCCCACAATATTACCTTATATAACATAGTGTAAAATCAATAAATAAAGAAAATAAATAAAGAAAGAGCAAATGGAGCGCATAACTTGATAAGTGAATGATATTACAAAATATTATTTATATAAAAATAAGTCATTTCCGATAATAAGATAAGACACATACTTATAGAATCAATCGATCAAATATAAGAAATTATAGCCGCCTTTATAATTATGGTAAAAATGTATGTGTATTGGAAATTGTTGAATGAGCTAACATAATAACCTGGTTTTAATTTTAAATGCATTACAACCAATGCAATTATCACCTATCGACAACAATCAACGATTACAGTATGGTAAAAGGCAAGCAGACCGTTATCAATAAATACAATGGAAGTTGTTCGATAGCAACAAATAACAAAATTATAGATAATGTGCAAAAATAATTAATAAATGCGAAAATCAGAAGAATGATAAAGGAATTTTATCGTAGAAATAAATTATATAATTTTTGGGGTAAGAGAAAATCATACATCAAAAACAAGCTGCTAACAATGCGAAATTGAAGAAATTGGCCTGGGCATACTAGAGTCCCATAAACCATACCATATTCTTACTGGAACATGAAGAATAATCACATAGCTGATGATGGTAAAGTTAGATGTTTTTTTTTGTTTTGTTTTTTAATTGTAATTTCTATAGATCTACTTATTACCTTAGTGTGTGTTACTCCGTTACATGCGAAAGCGGCGTTATTGAATAACAAGAAACTTCAAATTACTAAAACCTTTTCACGATATATTGGATTCTTTGTAAGTATTGTACGCTTGCGGTCACACATGAATAGCTTCTGTACGATATTGATGATCATGATCATAATATTGATTAAAAGGTTACATACATTTATATATATTATACACATATAGTAAAGTGTAACCCTCTAGTTCCCAAATTTTTGGATGGCCTAAACAAATTATAATTAGTTAAACATCTATGTAAAAGCATAAACCTGTTCTCAAAAACTTAAATAAATTAATTGGCGTAGATATATGAAGTCTGGAATTCGGGATCCCTCAAAGCGATTGTAGTTGCTTGAGCCTGTTAGCAATTTTTTAATTTCTTTTTTTTTTTGTTTTTTTTTAATGAATTAACATTTTAGATATTAGATGCCGGGAAGTATTTTATTTATTTGTTTTTAATTTTAACCAAAAAGGTCGCTGTGGCGTAGTGTAAGTGCGTTGGACTGTTACGCAGAGTATCCGGGTGTTTCGAATCTCGGCACAGCCAAAATCAAAAAGTAGAAAGAAAAAACAAAAAACAATTTTTCTATACAGCATCACCGCTTGGCAGGCAACGATACATTTTCCTTGTCCTACCTATCCGTTTCGTTGGCCCTAAACTGATCAACTGAAGTTCATTGTGGTAAATGCTTTACACTTGCCACAATGGCTGTCTTATCTCTTTATCGGCGTCGTCCTGTGATTGCATTTCCTCCCACATTCTCCCTCCTCCTTCCTTTCACCTATTAATCTTCCTTCCAATCGACACAATGATTTGCATTCTTAGGGGAACACCCTGTGTAATGAGTGTAATACTTATATAAAAAAAAATTCTCAAATTCAATCAAACTAACAAAATAATTAATTTTCAAGATGTTTCAACTTTCATTGAATCCAGCGGCTGTAATACACATCGCAGCTCTTATCCTAAGCATTATTAAGAAAATTTGGGGAATTCACATTACGACCGACTACTGTTCTGGTGGTTATTACACCCGTTTTGGTGACGGCTGTCTAAAGGCCTGTTGGGAAACTAGAGTGTTAACGCGTGTTCACAAAAAGAATAAACCCATAATAGCCAAGTACGTCAGCAAGTACGTTAAAACACAAAAAAAGTAGCAACTAGAAAAATCAATATGAACAAGAAATATTTACGTATGCATCTAGAAAATTGCACATCTGTATAACTATTTGCTCTATGTACATTTGCACTTATTTAAGCTTGGTTAGCGTATAAAAATGATAAGACTAATCTAGTCAAAACCCGTAAGAGGAAAAATCTAAATTAACACACCACGAACAGTTAGAATATATAGATTATCTGAATAGAAAAATTAAACGACAATTAGCCCCAAAGTCAGAGAGTCAGTCAGATGAAAAGTTATATGCATAGAAACAAACAAACAAGTAAATTTCTACAGAGAAGAAAAATCAAATGCAAAAACAATACAAGGAGCCGCACAGAATATCGCGCGTCAATTAAAATTGTTTATATTTTTTATTAATCATGCTTGAATATATTATATATTATGGCATATAAGTAGTAGAACATCGTCAGAGCTGGGCAAATCCCATTCCATTACAAATTACATTCCGAATTCAAAGGAATTGAAAGTTTTAATTACCAATTACGAGTCGTTGTAATGTAATTTTTTTTCTCAATTCCATTTCCAGGTTTTGTAATTGTTAATTACAATTTCCAATTTCTCAGTAATGGAATTGAAAAAAATGATGCATTAGTGGATTGTAATTTGTAATTTAGAATATGCAATTCTTCAAAGAAATTGATAAAGTACTTGAAAACTGAGTAATTTTTCATCATGAAAATTGATGATTGATGATTGATTACACAATTAAATATGTGGAATTGAATTCCAAAATTGTAATTAATTCCTTTTGATTTAAGTTCCAAAAAGTGAAAAACTTTAGTCGATCATATCTACGACGGTTTGCGAGAACTGATGACAAGCACACAGACAATGGGATTGAAAATTTTTACAATTACATTGCTGAGGAATTGCAAATGTTAATTACCAATTACAATTCTTTGGAATGGAATTGAGCGAATTACAATTTTTTTGGAATAGAATTGGAAATTGTACTAATTACAGTTCCTTGGAATGGAATTAAACATCTTCCAAACATTACTGAGGAATTGCAAATGTTAATTACCAATTACAATTCTTTGGAATGGAATTGAGCTAATTACACTTTTTTGGAATGCAATTGGAAATTGTACTAATTACAGTTCCTTGGAATGGAATTTAACATCTTCCAATTCCATCACTGAGAAATTGCCATTACTATGTATGCATGTATATGCTCTGCATGTATAGTAAGTACATATAATAGAAATACACATAATATACATAAATAAATTAAGATCATCGGAATGCACCTTACGGCTAAAACCATCTATCTATTAACTAAAAGACAGATCATACTGTGAGAATGGATTTGATGATTTGCCGCAAAATTGCCGCTGTGCATTTTCTCGTTATGTGTAATTATTGTAAAAAAAAAAACAACAACGACGACGTTATCATTTACATTGTTAATTTTAATAAATACTCGTATATACTTGATTTGTTGCTTATTTATTATCAGCACAAACAAAAACACAAAAAAGAATGTATTTATTTTCAAAATTCTAAAAAAATTTAAGGCTGAAGAAGCAATAAAATTTTATGATAGTGCAAAAACGATTTTATTGCATTCAAAATAGAAAAACATACAACTCTTTGGCTGTTGTTGTTGTTGTTGTATTTGAGGAATATCGATTAGATAGTTTTTAATGTCCCAAAATGAAAAGTGGTCATAACTCCTGTCGGACGGTCATATCATTCCCAGCTTCTATTCGTTCTTGCTTTTTATGACACAACAGCCCCTGGAGAGCCTAGTCCGAGCTTTTCGCATACACTCATATTGTGCGTAGCTTACTTTTGTACATGAACGGAATGCCGAATCCGAACTGCGAAGTGAAAAGCTTTTCTTAGCCAATTATTATACTTGTAAGTTACCATTTCCTACAGAGATGTGGTGCCGTGTTGGAAAATTGTTTTTTTTTTACGTTTTGATTTCGTCTGTGCCTAGATTTGAATGCCGGACACTCTTCGTAGCAGTACGGCGCACTACCAACTACGCCACGGCAACCACCGTGCCAATATACTTATTCAGAACATGTTCGGGGTATAGGCTATTCTCCCTTGTACTCAAATTTTGTACACCAGAATCTTTTAAATTAATGAAGGACAACATTTTTGACCTTTATCGGGATCTTAAAATTATGCCTCAGAACTAAAAGATAGACAGAAGTTTAATTAATTTTCTGACCAACCGATTTTGTCGAAAATTTCTGTATGAGAGAGTCTGGAAAATATTTCCAAAGTGATTTTAAAAGTATTCCTGAGGGGCTCCAGGGTAAAAGTTAATAAATCCGGGAAGTTGAATTTATTTTTTTACTTGAGCGTCATCTATGAACCGATTACCAAATAAATGCTCTCTAGCGTTCACACATTCTCTGAAGAGCCGCTAGAATACACCACTCCTAGTTACTCCTTTGAGAAGCATTTCAAAACCTCAACTTAATTTAGGGAAGAACAAACAAACAGAACAAGCTTACCTTGAAAACTTTAGTATTTCGGACTCGATAATTGATCGATAACAAATTTCGGATTATCGATCTACGAGAATAAATAACAACCCGGTTCTAAATTCATCAGCAAGCTGACGGGTTTTTCAATGTATCCATCGTTCTTCCACATTTCTGTATAGAAATATATGAAAAACACAGTTTTCTCAACAACACAGTCCGTTCATCATGGGTCTGGGTACTAGATGAAACTCTTTTTCATTCGAAAGCAGTCGTCAAAAGTGCGATATTAATTTGTTAGTTTTTACCAATTTCATCAACATAGTTTACAAGTTATAATGACTTAACTTCCTATTTTCACATTCAATGTATTTTCAAATTCGAAGCCTACACAAAACCTGAGTTTTGAACACCTTAATTGTAAAGCTAATTATATCGATAAATTTAAATATTTAAAAGCAAATTTAGTGTGTGTGTTTTTTTTTTTTAAACTTACTTGTTAACTCAGCGGCATCCTCTTCAAATGCTAAAAATGCTTTATTCATATCTTGTTGTTGTGGTGGCTGCTGCTGCTGGCTCAATATAGCAGCAGTTGATGTGGTTGTTGTTGTTGTTGTTGTGGCGGCTGGTACTGCTACTGCCTGCGCTACAGCTTTAACAATATATTGTTGCTGTTTGTTGGATAATTGTGATATTGGTGTAAATACCGAAGCAGTCACTGACTGAGCACGTGGTGCAGCATGCAATTGTGAAGGATTCAAAAATATTGTGCAGCTGCTGGTGTTATTATTATTATTATTATTATTAATTACCGATATTGGCAAATCGGTGGTGAACGATGATGTTGCTGCCGTTGCTGCTGCTGTTGTTGCTGTTGTTGTTATTGGATTAACCGATGATGCAGCACGAAATACTGAAGCAGTCACCGATTTCGGGCGCTTCTCTTCGATTAGTTTTGTGGTTTTATTTGCAATCGAACAATTCGATTGCAAGCTACGACGCAATGGTGACAATGAATTTTCGCGTACAACTGATTTTTTATTATTGATAAGTTTATTATTGTTAATATTATTGTTATTTGGAACGATATTTGTCGGTAGTATTATGGTTGGTATTGGTATCGAGGTTGTTGCTGTTTGGTGGATTTGTATAGGCGGTGATTGTTCGCGTTTAATGAAATCAATTGGATCTGTAATATTATTGTCATCGACGTCGATGTCAGCAATGTCGTCGTTAGCAATGATTTTTGATAGTTCTGTTGTTATTGTTGTTGGTGGTGGTGGTGGTGATTTTGAGTGTGATTGTATAATCGGTGTTGGTATTGGTATTGGTGAAGAAGATTTCGATAACGATACTTCAATTTTTGGTTTTGCTGAAGTTATCGATATTATTTCAACTTTTTCTTCCTCTTCCTCTTCTCCTTCTTCTTCTTGGTGTTGGCGTTCTTGTTGTTCAATTAGCTTTTGTTTATTTTCAATAATTTTTTTCTGTTCGTTAAAATTGTTGTTGTTGTTGTTGTTGCTGTTGCAATCCTCAAGTTTCTTCTGACTTGCCTCGAATTGTGCAAGTGAATAAATCTCATCGTTGTTCTCGAGATTGCTGTAAAAATTACGCACATACGCGACACGCACGATAACGATTAATTTACGAAAAAAAAAAAAAATAGAAATCTCCCTATCTTTGTAGAGAAATCTTTCGTTTTATATATTTAATTTTTTTTTTGTTTCTTTTAGATTTATTTTCTTTTGGTTAATTTTTCTATCACTACAACACTCGGTTGCATCATAGAAAGCACGTGATTTTTTATTATAACTCTTTATTACAACAATAAAAAGGAGCACAAGAAATAACGAATGCAAGTTGCAGGGGGTGGGAGGAAACAAGCGCAAAAACAAGAAGAATTTCAATTAGCAGTAAATGCTGAAAAGAGCAATGCGAAAGTGCAAAAATGCACATTTGGAAATTGAGAAAGTCAAATCTAAAGAAAGAGAGTAAGAGAGTGTGCATGCAAACGCAGCCACTCAAACACTCAAGAGCAGCAGCAGCATTTGAGTAATTTCTAACGACATTTTCGCACTCAATATAAAATAAAGATAAAATAAATTTATTTTCATTTTCTACTTTATTTTTGTAGTTGCATTTTGTAGTGCATTTTGCCGGTAAAAACTTTCGCGCCGTATTTTTTGTTATTGTTTTACTGACTCAGTTTTTGCGCTTGGTTGCATTATTTCGTCGACGTAGGTTATTGCAAATTGTTGCATCGTGATGTTTCCGTCGTGTCAGTTTTTTTTTTTTGTTGCTTTTTTTACAATAGCAATAAATCTGTTTTCTTTTGTTTATAAATGCAACTATAAATGTAAATTTTTATTGTTGTTGTATATCGTTAGAATAAAAAAGGAATATATTTTCTAGTAAATAATCTATGTAAAAATGATGTAGATTAAAGTAAAAATTGTTTTGAGTATTTACTCTTCACGAAAGTTTTTAAATTTATATTGTGAACAATTCAATTTTGTATTATTCATGGTGTTAGTATAAAAAAATTATATAAAATAAATTGTAAATGCTAATGAGTTGATTTTTCTTGTTTTGCATTAAAAATAGTAAATTGCTAAAATTATTGCATTTTAAATGATTTTTTAATTATACTTTTAAGTTGTCTTCTTTCATTCATATTCACTTTAATATTCCATAAAAAGCAAAGTAGATACTTTTGTTTTTAAGTTATATTTTAGGAATGGATTTGACACAAAGTGCATTGGTTTTTAGTTCAGAAATCAAAATAAATCTATCTAGACACTAATGCAGATTTTAATACTTTTCACTAATATTTTTCAGGGGACCTGGGGCGTAGGACACAAGGTAAAGTTCGTGACAGTCGCAGGTGCGTCCATGGTCGATCCTTGCGCTTCTGCGTTTCAAGTCGACACACAGCCTCCTCGTAGCGTCCCCTGGATAGCGATCTGACAACCGTCAGTGAGTTAACTAATGTGTGCGGCGGGCTTCTACATGGCCTTAAATGAATGGTTGTGCGTCGGGCTTGGAACCCACCACGTTAAAATACCCACCAATGAATCCTCAAAACAAGCCTCGGATGCCAGCTAAGTAAGTAAGTAACTAATACTTTTCAAGAATACAAGATTTACATTTTCATTTCTCCGCGATTTTAAATGATTTTACTTATATGTCGAAAATGTTATTGAAAAAAGAAGAAAACAAATATTTTTACTTTGGAAACATAACGCTAATTTGAAAACACAACGAGATGAGAAAGCTATAATACGAAAATGGAGAAGGTCCCCATTTTCACCATGCAATACTTGAACGTCAAGCTTTGCTATTTTCCCGAAACCCTTTTAGCTACCCTTCTCCTCGCCAATAAACTACAAAATTAACGCTCAAGTCGTGAAAGTTTTAAAGGGGACAAGCTTAACGATTTGATTATGTATACGAAGCGGAAAGTACGTAGCGTGTCTTAAAAATAATCTATTGAAGATTGAAGAATCCTACGATGCGTTACGATTTTGGTAATCACTTGCTCATATAACAGACCGATATGTGACAATTGACAACCTTAACTATGCCTAATCGAGCCTTAAGGCTCTGGCGCATAGAATCCAAATTAAACAAGTGACATCCAATATGAAAAAAGATATGAAAAACTGGCACTGAACTGAAGCAAGGGCCCTCTAAAAAATCCCACTCTCGTCAGGCCTGCATATTACGAGCATTTTCCATATTACCCCCAGTCCTTCTTTACTCTACCAATGTTTCGTAACACAGTATTCACCTCAGCCCTCAGTATCCACTTTTTTTAACTAGTCACATGTTGTGTTGCCAAAATCTTTGTGTCGGGGTGTGTGTGTGTGGTTTTCAGTAAGGAGTGGTCGTCCTGGCGTAGGTTGGGCAAAATTAGCCGGAGAAAAAGTTTTCACATCCCTGACCGTTTTCGACACACAGTTCCAAATTTTTTTTTTTATTCTTTCTCAGTCTGGCTAGGTTCTTCCCATGGTCTGTTGTGCCATTAAAGATGAAGAAATTCAGCAATTGCTGTCTCCTTGTAACCAAGTAATTTTTCAATGCCTCATGTGTGTGTTTGAGCTCAATTAAACCGAATACAGCAAGGAATGGTTAAGGCTTATGGTTTTAAAAGATTTAATATTACGCCAAAGAAGTTCATAATAGTTTTCTAAAATAATACAGAAATATGATTTATTCATAATGTTAAGGTTCCCGAATTACTTACAAATCATTAACATTTTCATGCTTATCAGCGCAACTAAATAAACAAACAAACAAGAATTTGAGCCATAACGTTCTTACATTCCAAAAACAAAATGTTACATTATTTATACAATGGAATAAAAAAAAAAGTATGAAACATTTATTTTTCAGCAGGAATGTGTTTTTTTTCTAGGTATTCTAGGTTTTCTATGTATTTTTCCATTTCTATTACAATAATTATGAGTGTGGTTTTAATTTGTTGTGGTTTTTTTTTTTAAATTAATTTTTGTTACGTATTGTTTAATTAACTCCTTTGTGCAATTGCGCTTAATGAAAATTTAATAGGTTATTTTTCTATAACTACGTATACTTATATTACATACGTTTTTTGTTTTATTTTGTACGCACTAGTCTGTATTTAAAGGGGGAGCTTTTCAATAAGACCGAATGAATGGGGGCTTACATAAAAACTAGTAACATTCCATTGATAAAATAAAATTCATTAGAAATTTTAATAGGCTTAATGCAAGTCTGGTAAGTGAAGGCACACCACCACATATCTCAATACTATCACAAAATTCGTTTTCTATTTAATTCCAATACTTGAAACTTTAATAATTTTCACAAAAGAAAAAAGTATGCAATTCAAAACGAAAAAATAATAACTATTTTGATATCACAGTGGGTGTGTCAGAAGATACAAAAGTAATAAACAAGCGAAAAAGTAGAAAAATTCGTAGAAAGAAACGGGGAAAAAAGCAACAGACGTGAATGTTAAATGTCAAGTTTATGAACACTATCAAAACAGAAAAAAAATAAAAATAAAAATGCAAACTAAAAACAAACAAAAAAAAAAACATGAATGTCAAATTCAATACATAAAGACACATTTGATAAGGAAATGAACGGGAAGAGCAAAAACAAAAATGCTTTAAGAATTAACACATGACTACTACGACTAATTTTTCATCGGCGAAATATACTCGACTCTTTCTTTATCAATAGCGGAAAAGAACACGTTGATATGAAGTGGTGATCATGCCAAAACTAACTGTTAAAGCATATATTTGCACATACGAGTATGCACCACATATTTATATACAGAAATGTACTTATATAAGGAAGAAGAAAGTGCTCTAAAAAGTTGTCAAGAGTATTTCGGTTAGAGCGGAAGGGGGGAAGCACAAATTATTAGCAATATTTGTTTGAATACTTTGATAAGATAAAAAAGAAAAGAACCGATAAAAGAAAAGAAAGAAAAAAGAGAACAAGCGAATTAGAAATAAGAAATAAAAACAAACAAAAAATCGCAGAATTTTTTCTTAGCTTTTATATTTAGAACATTACCATATGATGTACAACAATAATTTGTTTATAATTATCAATATTTTTGGCTGCGTGTGGAACAGCTGATCATCAGCATAACAGCTAGTCAAGGTTTATGGTATCAAAATAAAAAACTAAAAATTTAAAAAAAATAAAAACTAGAAAATTGAGATCAATAGTAAATGCTCACAAAATAAAAGTGGAAAAGAAAATAAAGAAAACATAAATTATGAAACATTGAATAATATATTTTCATTTTGACTTAACAAAAACAAAAATCGTTGAGAAGCGAATACCACCTACCTACTATACCTATATATTATACAACATTTTATAAACTTTGAGTATAGAAAGTTTGAAAAGATTATTAATGAATTGGCAAATTTTGTAAACTGAGGAAGTGCTCTGCGAACGAAATGGAAGAAACTAACGAAAAGCCACTATTAAACAACCTAAGATTTATTAGATTTAGTAGATACTTCTTCTCCTTCTTCTTTCTTTTAGTGGTACAACAGCCCATATCCAAAACAACCTCTAGGCCGAGCTTTTAGTAGATAAGTACAGAAATTCTAAAATTATTTATGTATATTTCGATATAAATCGAAAAAATGTAAGTAAAGTAAATTGTAAGTAAATAAACGATAGCGGAAAATCTTGAGCAGAAAAAGTTTGCTGAACTTTCAAAATTAATATTAAATAATCGATTTTGGAAGAAGAAAATTCAAATTTTTTGGTATACCAACGATCATAAAATTATCATCTATGAACCTTACCTTATCAGAAACTATATAAATTTTATGAAACAAAAATTGTGTTCATTCAAAACTCTTGATTGCACACATTAGGTAGAAACAAAAAACAAAAAACAAAAAAAAATAAGAAATGACATTACTCGAAATAAGTTTTTACTGATACGTGAGCAGCGGCCAAAGCTACTCCAGAAAAACGGCCACTCTCAGACACGTCTTTGCTGTTGTACAGTGTAATCGATAGGGTTTATTAAATAATCCAATGATGGAAAACCATTCAACCAAATTCAGTTCTTTATGCACTAACTTACGCCAATTTTGCTTCAAGACATATGTAGGTAAATAATAAAGGTCTTAGTCCTATTGTGAATCTTTATCGATGGTCGACTCGATTATAGTCGATTAGAGCGACAAATTTACATTTTGGTATTATGCAACGTAATCGACTGAGATTAGCACTAGTCTGCCTCACTTTTCAATTTGACGCTTAACTATGATGACTGTTGAAACTGTTTGGTCGCTGTGGCGTAGTGGTAGTGCGTTGGATTCTACGTAGATTGTCTCCGGGGTTCGAATCTCGGCACAAGCAAAATGTTTTCGAGCGACCATATTACAATAATGGTATCAGGTAGTAAGAAAATATCAATCAATTTGTTCAATAAACTTATTTGAGATACTTTAATCCTTACGGTTGGATACCTGATAATTTTTCTGCACGGCACCACCTCTTGGCAGGCAATGGCAACCCTACAAGAGTAAAAATTGCCTATGAAAAGCTTTTCACTTCGCCATTCGGATTCGGCATTAAACTGTAGGTCCCTTCCATTCATCACGCATAACATGAGTGGATGCGAAAAGCTGGGCCTAGGTCATTCATGGGCTGTTGTGCCAAGAAAAGTAAAGTAAAGTAAGCAACGTAATCGACTGAGATAAGCACTAGTCTGTCTCACTTTTCAATTTGATGCCTAATTATGATGACTGTTGAAATTGTTCCGATGTAAATGGTAAATTTCTATTGATTTTTGTGTTAATAGTTGTATTTGTTTTGTAATTATTTACGTATATTTTATTTTATCCATAATATAAACAAACGGATCGATCATTTCGGGTAACTGGCAGTGGACAATTGATCGGTTAAATCTATATTCGCACAATAGACAAATTAAAATTAATCGATAATTGATCGACTGCCATCGAGGAACTTTAGCTGTTCGATGAGCTGCTCCGTTTCATTTCTGATTTCCTAATGTCTCAGAAGGTCTATCATGAATTAGCACGTAATATATTAAATCGAATTAATAAATAAATACCATCTGTTACAGGAGTTGAAGAATGAACATCGATGATCGATCGAGATTTGTAACAGAGGTAAGGAAACTGAAATTAGCCGATCGTTCATCGATAGTCGACATTCGGCCGAGATTCTCAATAGGGTCTTAAATTTTTATTTGTTTCTTAAATTGAAAATCAGTATTGGACTTAAAGAAATCTGACTGGAAATATAATTTCGAGCATTGCTTAAGTTCGTTCTGTATGGAATTTTGAAATTTCTTAAGATTTCTGAAAACATTTTAAGTAAGGGTTTTTTGTAAAGTGTTACTATTTTGACTGTAAATTATGAATTTTTAAAAATGTAATTGGAAGCATAAAAGGTGTCAAAAACACGCTTCACTTTTCCACAGGTAATCCTGACTCATTACGCACTAAGTACCTAAATTCTTCATTTTAAATTTTTTACCAGGAGATAAGCCTTACGCTTTACAGGGCCCACAGAATAATGAGTTACTTCAAATAAAATTAAAAACAAAATTAATTATGCTCCTAAATTATTTATTCCCAAACAAATTTAAATCAAATTTCTCTTGCATTAGAAAATAAGAAATTATAAAAATACTTCCTTCATATTTGCCCATTATAAATATATATTTTTATTAATTATAACAATGATTTTCTGCGATTATAATTGGCTCGAAGTATGTGCATTAAAAACTTATATGTATAATAATTAATATTTATATTTACGCACACGGAAATGGGGTGAAAACCAGCAAATGACTTCTTGATTCAACGATAAGCTAATAGAGCAAGCATGAATGAGAGAATGAGAGAGAAAGACACAGAGACAGAGGGGGGAAAAGGCAACGTCATAAATCGCGTGATGAATAAATGCAATAAACGCAATTTTTACAATTATCATCAGCAGATTTCTTATATACTCGTACATAATCAATAAGCTATTGACTAGTTGTAAAAAAAAACCAACATAAATGGAATGAATGGCAATTGATGGACAGACAAAATGAAAAGGGTAACTCTGACAAAATCAAATTACTCTGTGTGCGCATATGCAAATGTTTGCGCATTGCAAACGCTACAAGTCTACAAACAAAAATAAATGTAATAGTAGTAGTAAAAAGTAGAACATGGTCGTACAAATTGATGCAATTTTTTTTTTGCAAACAACTCAATTTGCCTGAGAGCTCAGAGATTTCAAACAAAAACAAAATCAACAAATTAAGAGAAAAAGTAGAGAAAGAAGAACCAGAACCAGACGAGAAACAGTAACAGCAACAAATGACACGACATAGAAAAAGAAAAAAAGGCAATAAATATTGTATAAAAATGAATAAATGAATGCAAATTAAAAGTGTAGCCAACCAACAACAACAACAAGAATAAATGAAAGGCAAAAATAGATAATGCATAAATATTTAGTGAAAAAAAAAGAAAAAAAAATCATTTATATTGTGTAACAAGAGTATCAAGATAAAATAGAAAATGATGGGAAATGAGAAGCTGCAAAGGGCGAAAGGCAAAAGGGGTCTAAAAAGTTATATGAATTGGCAAGTAGAAGATATAATAATATGCCTAGAAGTTGTCCAGTCGAGGATATAACTACGAGGCGTACTCAACGTAAAAGTATTGTAAATAATTACTTATTTTTAAAATAGTATCAAATAAAGTATATTTCATTGAGAGAATAGTTGGTTTTAGAACAATTTTCTTCAATTTCAATTTTCAAAGTGATGGCTAGTTTGAATTTTACTTTTTTAAATAGATGTTCTCAAAATCATTAAAAAATTTAGGTTCATCAAAAATTGTATTGCAAGAAAAAACAAAAAACAAAAAAAAAAAAATTCCACTTATTATAAAATGCAAATATGCAAAAAAATGCAGTTTTCCGAAAACAAATATAACAAAAAAATTATCACTTTTTCAAAGATATGCAGAAACATGAATTAATTTATTATAAAATATGCAAAAATATGCACTAACGATTGATTTCCATTTTAAAGAAACTTTACCATTTAACTTTTTAGATGCCCAGTAAAAACATGCATGGAATTCCTTGTCCTATTAATGGTTTAGTAACACTTAAGATTTTATCAGCAAAGTCTGTCCCCACTTTGATCGGACTCATCGCCAAAAGATGTCAGTCAAGTTCACTTTCCCATAGATATGTTTTCAGAGATCTGTGGAGCAGAAGCGACGAAAATTTATTACAAAATTAATGTGGCTTGGACCAATTTCGCTCTTAACGCTTCCTTCATATATTTGATTCACATAATTTGGATGGATGCGAAAATCTCGGCTTGGACCAATTTCGCGCTTAACGCTTCATATATTTGATTCACATAACTTGGATGGATGCGAAAAGCTCGGCCTAGGCTTTTCATAGGAGATTATGCCATTTCATAAATATTTGTCATAATGACCATAGTTAAAAAATGGGGGAGGGAGGGGCGAAATGGAAGCAATAACAAACTGCTTTGACATCGACCTACTACCTGCATATACTCCAACTGCTCTAAATATAATCAGTGCTGCCAGTTTAGCTTTTTTAGAGCTTCTTTTCTTCTTATTATCTACCAATTTTGTGTTTTACTTTATATTGCATCATATTTTTTGTTGTAATATATTTGAGAACTGATATTTTTCAGTATGCATGAAGTTATACATTTCGAACTATGTACAGTGGAGAAAACTTTGTACTACTATGAATAACAAACACAATTACTCCACTTGAATTTTGAGTTTCAGGTGAGCAATGCCAAAATGTAAAGCTATTATTTTATTAAACTATATTAAAACAAAACAAAGAAATAAAAAATAAACTTGTTTATGTTGAATTCAGTATTTAAAATCGTACTTATTTTGTTATTCCGGAAGATTAGTATGCTCCTGTGTATTTTGCACAAATGCAACTTTGAAGTGTATGTATGTCTCCATACAAAAACTTTAGTTTCTTTCTTTGGTTACAACATTCTTTTTTTTGTTAGCTATTTTTAGCTCTTTTCTTTAATTTTTTTTTTTTTTTTGCAAGTTTTAGCTACAACCTACAAAAATTACTGGCAACACTGATTCTAATTCTGGTCGTTGAGAGTAAGCAGGGGAGAGAGAAGCAGACATTGTTGTTTATTGTTGTGAAGAGCAGTATAGAACTGCATTAACCGTATAGTAGGCAGAGATGGGTAAAGAAGAAAAGAAATGGGCGGCAAATAGAAGAGATGACAGTAATGACAAAAAGTAGGAAAAAAAACCATAAAATAAGTAAATGCGCATTTACAGAAAAAACAAGATATTACTACAACAATACAACTTGTTCCTTGCGTCTCTTTTTCGTTAGCTTCTTCATAATTTTTTACTCTATTGCCATTCTAAAATGACGTTTGTGTTATTGTGTTGCTGTGTTGCTGTAGCTTTTTATTCGTTTCTACTTATATTCTTCTTTACTCAGTTGTGTTGTGATTTGCGTACATTTCTTACTCTGGTGTCTTTTTTTTCTTTTTTTTTCATTTTATGATCGAATTTTATTGTGTAATCAAAAAGAGGCTCCTGCACAAACATACATACAAAAATACAAAAATACACTCATTCAGCAACGCACACACACATTCACATGTTCATACATACATATGTATGTATATGTACATACATATGTGTGCTAAACATACGCGCACATATCCTTCGAAAATTTTAATTCATTTTTAATGTATGCCTTTTTCATAGTAATTTAAACATTTTTATTACTTCTAGCTGATTATGTAGATTTTGTACACTTTTACTTTTATTTGATTTTTGATTAATGCTCAAAAAAACGTTAGCCAACTTTATGTAATACACTAAACAAAATATTTCTCTTTACATTCGCACTGCAACAATTTTAAAGGTTATGTTGTAATTGTTGTATAAAATTATAAAATCTTAGAAAATAAGTTTAAAAAAAAAAACAAACAATATTTTTGCATAATTTCTTTTGAAACGTCAAAAAAAAAAAGTTTGCTTTCTATGAAGTAACGAGCGAGCACACAAAACAAATTATCACTCCACAAACATTTTAAAAGATAAATTTTGCTTTTCTTTCCAAAGGTTTTCATCTATTTTTTATCATTTCATTTATCAATTTTGATTAGCCATTCTAGATAAAATTCTTCAATTTATTCCTTTCTCCAAGATTTTTATAGATTTTTATATTAATAACAACAAGATATTTATTGCATTATAACACACAATTAAATCTTGTACCTTTTTTTTAAACATATTTTCTGTGTTTGTTTGTTTGTTTTTCTTTTTTGAATAATTTCTTCAATTTTTCTTGTTTTTTCGTGAATATATGCAAAATTATAATTTTTCAGAAATTTTAGATTAATTAATGAAATTATTCATTGATGCAGCACACAGAATTGCATTATTTTGCGCACATAAATTATATATAGATATAGAATTTTTTCTATTCTTTTCTTTGATCTTTCGTAAATTTAGTTGAACATTTTTGGATAATTTATAACAGTTTTGTTATTGCTTTTCGCTTAACGCAAAATTATTTGTAAAAACCGCAAATAATAAATATTTTAATATTTATTTAAATGTTTTATTATTAGTTTTTTGTATCTTAAAAGTTTTGCTTTCAAAAGTTTATAATTTTTTTTTATTTTTTATCTTTTTATATATACAATATAGTAATTTTCAGAAGCCACAAGCGAAGTCGTCAACGTTTCTACGAACAGTGCACGATTTGCTGCTGCAAAGTCAAGTTAATGCCTGCGAGTGAAATTGTATTTTAGAATAAATACAAATTTAAATACACACACATTATCAACGACAATACAAGTAAAAACAACACTCAACGCATAAAAGGTTGAGCGTTATCATAGAGCAGCAGCAACAACAACAAGAGCGAAAAATCAAGCAATTACAAAAGCAACATCCGAAATAAAAGAGAGAGAGAGAGAAAGAGAGAGAGCGAGAGCAACAAATGTATCTCAAATGTTTAGTGTATCTGCACTTATTTATGTAATAACTAAAATGTTCTATAATAACCGCCTAAAAACAATTGTGAGACAGTGAGCACCCAAGCAGTTTGACAACTAGCAATAATTGCATTTGAGCAGCGCATGTGTCGAGAAGAGAGTGAAAGAGCGCAACTAAATGTGAACAACCGAAACGAACAAACAAAGATAAATTCTGGTATGAATTTTTATACCAGTAAATTCGAGTGGCGGAAAGACAGGCTCCCAAGTACGCATGCTCTCTCATATGATAACGAGGGAGAAAAAAATTGAGAATGTAGAATGAACAGAGAATACTCTATTCTGTTTATGCTATCAATTGTGAGAAAAATTTTCTTTATTGTTCTAGTACCCACATATACCACATATACATATATTCCTCCCTTCATTCGATTCTGTTTCTGGCTTAAAATTAATCAAAAAACGAAAGCATTAAAAGCCATACCCATAGAAATGCCAAATATTGTGATAGACTTTAAAATCATAAAAAAAAAAAAATCTGTTATCTCTTAAATTTTTACATAGGTTCATAAGTTCAATTTTCACATGAAAAAAAAAAGAATTTAACAAAAATGAAATGTCATAACTTTTTTGTTTTGTTTTTTTTTTTTTTGTGAACGAGTTTAATTTATGAATTATTTGTTGATTTCTTTAATCTCAGAAAAATAAGAAAATAAAACAATTTTCATATACTGCAACAAACAAACAATGTTCACCTTTGATAAAGTGATAACGTTTAATTAGCACTTTTTCTTCACTTTTCTTATTTACTGTTTTTGCTGCTGTTAATATAATATTTTATTTAATTTTCTATATATTTCTGTCAGAGTTAATTAGCACTTCAAGTTTGCTATCGCCCAGTAAGTAACAACTACTTAAGTATTACGAAAGTGACAAGAAAATACTTTATTATCAAATGTATACCTACTCAAATGCAATTTACAGATTTTTTTTTCAGTTCTTAGTTCTCTTTAGTAGTGTTTGTTATCAGCTCTTTAATAGAAAAAGGTTTGAAGATTTCGAAAATTTTCCATGGAAACCAATAAAAATATTTTCATTACATATTTTAAGGCTTATCACAAAATTTTAGCGAAAAAGTAAAGGAAGCATAAAATTTGCTCTTAATAATTTGCATATGAAAGGGTGAATAATGTACTTAACATACTCTAAAAACTATTTACAGTCTAACGTTGAAAGTTGCGGAAATGTTGATAGAGAAAAAGAAATAAATTAAGATTAAGTCCCTGAAAGCACGCAAGACTTTCACATCGAATTGGTGAAATGCTTTTAACAATAAAATGCTCTTGAACTGAAGTATTTATTTTTCATAGGACTATTTCGAATCCACGGAGTAATTGTCGTTTTACAAAAATGTTCATATATGAAGAAAGACTAAGAATCGTTTTGTTGTGGTTAGAGAAGAACCTAGAAAAAAATATGTGAACTAAATTATTGAATGAGACCAAAATTTAGACTTGAAATGAAACAAAGAGCAGTGTCATGGTCTTTAAATTTCCCTCAATTATAGCATCGCTTCTGATATTGATGAGTTAAATTTTAATTTTGAAATCAAATTTTTAATTCAAAACATAAATTTTTAAATCCATTTTAAAGTACGAAGAAAACTTGTAAGTATCATCAGTAACATATTTCACTCATGGTATGTTTTTCCTGTCTTTCATCTCTTGTAAATATTTTTGCATATGACATATTTCAATCGTATTGATTTTCATTTAAGCATGTAAATATAAACACTATAACTATGCAAATACGAATACGCATTTACGAAACTTAAAACTACTTAATCCAAATACATACAATGTTAAGTGTCCGTGACAATAGAATCTATATTTTGCTTCAACAACAAATCAAATTGTGTTTCTATTTCATAAATATGCATTCGAATTTCAAATGGCAAGTTTCTCTTTTAAACTTGAGGAGCTCAACATTTCGAGCTGTTTCTAGCCAAACAAAAAATAAGAAGAATACAGAGAAACATTACTTTTTTTTCCTATATTTATTTACCTACATACTTTTTTTTGAAGGTTTCTCTATTCACACACACTACCTGCTGCTTGCCTCCCTGTGCCTGCTTGCCTCCCAGTGCCTGCTTGCCTTCTTCACTGCTTAATTTCGTAATGCGCAATCAAAGCTGCCTCAAATACACACAACTTCTGCTCATTCATGTCAGCTTTGTATGCTCAAATACGCAGCACCCCAGCCATTCCTACCTTCTTTTCTTCTCTTTAGTAATATCGTAGTAGTTTACGCAATTTCCGTGCGATCTTTTGAAATTGCATTGCAAAATTCGTCCCAAATGTTTATGGTATACTATAGTAAGTATTAACTTTATTACATTTTTAAACTGAAACTTACATCACAATTAAAAGCCGCAGCTTCTGCCTCGGCCTAAGCCTAAGAAAGAAATCACAGTGTAGAGGTTCATTCTACTCCTCTATACTCATTTTTAAATATTGTTCTTTCTTTTTCAGTACATAGTAGAAATAATGCGTAATTTTTTCATTTTGGTATTTGTACATATCTTTTTATTTTGTCGGCAGTGCTGCCTACCTCTCTGTCTTCCTTCCTGTTTGTCTGCCTTGCTTCAATCAAGTATTCGTTTCTATGTAGTACATTTCAGGATATTGTTTTCGTTTCTTCTTTTAAATGTTTTTTATTACCCGCACGCAATGGCTTTAGTTTTATGTTCGATATAAAACGTTAGAAAGCTCAATATTTGCGCGCCAAACGCCAAATTGCCAAACCTTTGCAGGGTATGATATAAGGTACTTTTCTTCTATTGGAATAGGACGAACACACGCGTTAAGCATATAAGCTAAATGTCCTTGAGAGGAACACAGTAGAAATCATATTGGATTTCATTCAGTGAAATGAATTTTGCAAAATTGCGAAATTGAAAAAATTTTTTTTTTTTTTAATTTTCTATATGCAAAATTTTGCAAGTAAATTTTTGATCAAACTAAATGAGATATCAAAGTGGTGTAGTGGTAGCGCGTTGGACTTCTACGCAGAATGTCCGGGGTTAGAATCTCGGCAGAGGCAAAACAAAAAAAAATTAGAAAAAATAAATTTTTTACACGGCCAAGAGGTGGTAGGCAATGGCAAACCTACAAGAGTAAAAATTGCCTATGAACAGCTTTTCACTTCGCCATTCGGATTCGGCATTAAACTGTAGGTCTCTTCCATTCATGTACAAATACAACACGCACAACATGAGTGAATGCGAAAAGCTCGGCCTAGGCCCTCCATGGGCTGTTGTGCCATTATAAGAAAGTAAAGTAGATGAGATATCAATTGTTCTTGTTTCTCAGAAAATAATATCCATCACGGCTTGACTTGAACTTTGACACTTTGCGGACAGGAATCACAACAGTTGAGAAATTTTAGGAATCAACTGTCCAGTTCAAAACATAGTATTTCTTTCGCTCTCAACTTCAAGTTTTACATGGAAAAAAAGCTAATTTTCTTTAGAATCTAATCAGTAAATTCTTTAAATTACGTATGTAAGTATAAAAAATACTCTTTACCTAGCCCAAGTGAAATGGGTCCCTCCCCTCATCACCCAAAAACTATCCATTAATTTATTTATACTTAAAACATTTTCATTTTCATAAATGCATGTAAAAATTCTCACTTAGAAATTGAAAGTTTTTCCAAAGTAAAACATTTTTAAAAAGAAATATTTTTAACTATGTACAATATTCACGGCATTCAACAAAGATATTTTCGTATTCAAGCAATTAAAATAACAACAACAAACATATTTAACAAAAAACAAAAAACTTGGAATAAATTTAAATTTCTTTATGCAGAAACGCACACAGAAACGAAACAACACAAAACGACACATAAAAACAAAAAATAATAATAAGAACAGAAAAAAAACATACTATAAAATTAAATTGTACCTCATAGATACAATTTTTTCTGATTCTGCAGAATACACAATACAATAAAAGGCAAAAATAATATTGAAAATATGAGATGATAAGATGAAGGATGACCGAGAGGAAAATATAGAATTATTCAATGAATGCATTTGATTTGATTTGTTTTATAAGGCAGATTGTGAAAAATAATGTAAATTTAAGGCCTTTCGTAATGCGGTAGCAGAAAAAAAGAAACCAAATTTTATTCAGAAAAATATTCAAAAATTGCTATAGCAAATGTTTCGCAGCAGTAAATAGAAATATATTTATACGAGCGATTAAAAAAATAATTTCAAATTGAGTTAAAATCTGTGTGTTTATTTTTTTATTTTATTTTTTTTTTATTTTTTCGAAAACCGGCACAACAAAGTTTAAAACCTTATTAGCAGTACCGGCAGCATGTAGCATAAACATTTACTAATTTAAATACTTTATCTAGAATTCTTATAATTCTGAAACGTGTTCAAGTGGGACAAAACCAATTCGCTTTCATCCAACCCGTTTGAAATCATTAACAAAACGCATTTACATTTTAACATAGTATTTTTTAATCCACCTTGACAAATAGACATTAACCCCCCCCTCCGACTTTTATCCTCATTTGAGGACAATATGGTAGTTTAAAAATTCGTCAAATATCAACTTAACATCGTATTTCAATTAAAAAGTAGCCTCTCGATTCAAAGATTCAAAATTTTCCTCTAGACTCACAGACTTCTCTTTATTTTGAAATTATTGTTTTTGGCATTATTGCAAAAAGAAGCAATGAAGTGCAATACGAATAACTAATTGGTCTGACTAGCTAGATCTATGGTTACCGAGTATCTCCATATTTATATTCCAGCATTCAGCAATATTCTCTCAACAAATTTTTATATTTTTTATTGAAAAAAACTTTGCACGCTAAATATGAAAAATTTTAGTTAAACGTTGAAATTGGTACATCGCTGAATTGAACCCGCCTATGTCTACATAGTACATATGTTTTTCACCTATTTTAAGCTTCAACTACGAAACAAAATTATTATTAAATCAACTCATATCAGATGCATTGATCATATACAATCAGGAAAAATAATGGAAAAGAGAAATTGATTGGACCAAATTCTCAAAAGCCAACAACAACTTAAAGCCAACATTTCGAACTGCCGACTTGCCTGGGTGCCTCGGGTTCGAATCTCGTAACAGTCAAATTTCAAAACAAACTTCTAAGAGTAAAAATTTATTGAGAAATGCTTAGGACTAAAATAAGTAGTAGGTCCTTTTCGTTTTGGTACAAATATAACTCAGAAAACATGAGTGGAGGCGAAAAGTTTGGCGTAGGGCCTCCTCCTTTGGCTGTTGTGCCATTAAAGATAATGATCTAAAAAAAAAAAATATTTGAAAAAATTTCAGAAATAATATCGCTGGAAAAGAGGTAAAATTTAACTGAGGAAATAACAAAAAATTGGATTTATTCGATTACGGTATGTCAAAATTTTAGTTTTTTTTTTTTTTAGTTATAAGTATACCCAATAATTAATTATTTTTCTAAATAAAAATTATCAATTGCTACCACTTCCATCATTATTTTTATCTGTAGATAAAGCTAACAATTATTGCATTTACACTCACTTCAGCCTGTACTCACTCCCCCTCTACCACTAACTCTACCACTCTCTCACTCTCTCTCAACACTTGCTGAGACACTCTGCTGTCACACTCTCTGCTTTACATAATAAATCAACTACGAGAAAATACGACCTGAGTTACTTTTTTTCTATTCATTTTATTACTTCTTCTTTCTTAATTTATCTTCAAGACTCTCAACTTTAGCTTCAATTTCACATTTGTTCATTCGTTCAAATAAACCAGTTTCACCAGAATAAGCCGGCCGGCATAAGTTTCTTTGGATTTGTCACTCATCTCATCATCACGCAATGTTACGGTTGTACATTTAAAACACATGATTTTTTTTAACTTTTCGGAAAAAGCTGAGATTGAGTAGATTTTTTGAAGCATGCCTGAGTTAATTTTAAGCTCAACTTAATATGAAGAGTGAATTGGAATTTGTAAGAGCGTGAGAGCAACTTTAAAATTTGTGATTTTTTCGTATGAAAACTAAGAACTCAAGCCATTTTTGACTTAAATGTAAAAACTTAATTACACTTGGCTGGCGCAGGTTGGTTTTTAAGTCGTAAGCCTCGTAAAATTGCTGCTGACTGCAAAAAACGCACGTAGCCACAAACACATTTCGTGCGACGCCATGCCATTCACTTCGACTGTTGACTGGACTGTGTCAATGCTGGCAACCGTCGTATATGTATTATTCATTCAACCCATTCAAACATTTTTCATGACTGTGTGTCTGTGTTGTTGAATGCACTTCGTTGTTTTTTGGTGATTTGATCAATGGCGTTCGTTTGTTATAAAATAGCTTGAATTTTATTGTTATGTGGAATTTCATCAGTAGCAAATAAAATTGCGCATATACATTTTTTGAAAAATAAATTAAATCATCACACACACACACACACACACACACACACACATAGCTGCGTTGCTACGTTAATTACAACAAAATCTACTATACATACTTGTATGCCAACTTTAAAGTTTGTGATTAGGAGGTGTGGCGCTTTAACAAATTTTATAATTCTTAAAAACAATTAAAATTATATTTTGGATACTAATTATTTGAAAATATTATATGTACATAGTTTTTCTTGAATCGATTTATTACTGCGCAAAATGACAAAATGAAGCCGAACGAAAGCGTTGTTTTTTCCCCTCTATATATGGACTGCAGCTATTTTCTAGATAAAATTTCCACAATTAATTCAATAGTTTATAGTTAATGTGCTAACTTGCACGTCTTTCTGTCTGACTCACGCTCTCCGTCTTTATGTACTTATTTGTTGGGTGTGTGTGTTTGTTGGCTGTGTTGTCAATCGGTCTGCTTGTCTATTCGGTTTCTATGCCCACGTTTACTCCTTTCCCTACAGCTTAAACTACCTGCCTCCCTATCCCTCAACAGCGGATTCTTTTCATCAAAATCATGCCGTATTTTAATATTATTCAAACTTGGGGGCTCGTCTAGCAATTCTACCAGTCTGATTGCAATGGCAACTCAAGTTGATGACTCTTAGTATATTTTGTTTTGTTTGGATTTCGTTTTTAATTTCTGTTAACGTGCAATTATTAGAAGACATATTTTATTGAAACTCAGCAAATGTCTGCATTATTGTAAAGGTGTTAATGGTTATTTTATTATTTAATTTGAACTACAGTTTCGTTTCACAAATATGTGCAATTGTGATCATAAAAATTGCATAAATATTATATATGGTAAATATGTATATACAGTGTCCGACAATTAAAAATAAAAACACCTTGTTCTGAAACCAACAACATTACAAAAATATTTCTCTAGGCTTATGATAAATTTAAAAGGTATTTACTTTTATTCATTTATTCCATAAGTTTAATTTGTTTTTAAAACAAAAAACAAAATCAATTCAGTGTAAAAAAAAGAAATTTAAAACTTATACATAAAATCACATTTCCAAAGGACAAACAAAATAAGAACACATCAATTAAAAAAAAAAATTTATAAAATTATTTACTCAAATTGTTCACTAATGCTAATATGTTGTGCAATAGCCTTTGTTAATTAAAACCGGCTTACATCTTCTAGGCATTGATTCCACCAGAGACGCGCAAGTAGCCTGGGGTATGGAATACCACGCTCTTTGAATGCCTCATTTGCCACAATTCGTCTTTGTTTTTAGCTCTGGTATTGCCAATCTTCTCCTTGACAATATTCCACAAGTTCTCGATTATTAAGGTCAGGAGATTGTGAAGCCCAGGTCATAACGGGAAATCCATTATGGGAAAACCAATCTCGCGCAAGGATTGAAGTGTGCTTTGGGTCGTTATCCTATTGTATTTGTCATTTCAGGGGCATTTCCCATTCAGTATAAGGAAGCATCACCTCCTGAAGGATGTTTACGTAAAGAAATCTGTCCATCGTTTCTTTTATCCAATAAAGAAAGCCCACACAATACCAAGAGAAGCATCCCCATACCATGATGCTTCCACCTCCGTGCTTTAACGTCTTCCTAGTATATTTTAGGCTCAATTCTGCATTTTTCAGGCGTCTAACCCAACGTTTGCCATCACTTCCAACAAGATTAACCTTGCTTTCGTCTGTCCATAATACGTTAGGTCATTATTTTGCATTAATTGAAGCATCCCACAGTGAACTCTAAGCGACACTTTCGATGTCTTTCTGTCAGCATTGGCACTTTTCGTGCTGTTCTCCCATACAGTTTTTTTTTCCACCAAACTTCTCCTTACTGGTTGAGCCGAAATTTGAACCCCTGTCTCCTCTCTAATTGCGGCAGCTGCCTTAAATGGATCGCGTGCCGCCAAAATTTTTATGCGATTGTCATCTGCACTTGTAGTTTTGCGGGGCCTACCTTTCTTGCAATGAATTTTTTGAGGTAATAAAGATTGGTAGACAACTGTCGAGGATCTGCTAATAGTAATAATAGCTATTTGGCGCGGATGCTTTGTTTTTTCACCAAATCACGCTCCTCCTTGCTACAATGCGTTGCTCGACCCATTTTTCTGTGACATTACGGAATAGTTTACATTTAATTTGTTGAATTATCCTCAATGCTTAAATGGTAGCATGCTTACAAGTACAAATTATAAACAAATTTAAGTTTTCTTTATAAAAAATAAATTTTTTCCTCTGCTGTTCTTATTGAATTGTCCGCCTTCGAATGCTTCACTTCAACTCAACTTTTCTGTTTGGGAATCCCCAAAAAATATTTAAATGTAATGTTGCCACTTAGAAGTTTATAAAGTATATACCATACCATTTTCTTCTCTATAAAAATTGTTTGCCATAAACAGTCCGATAAAAAAAAATCAATGGAAGTTTTATAGTGCAAGGTGTTCTTATTTATTGTCCGACACTGTACATATGTACACTCTGTGAAAAAAGTACCGGAACGCGCTCAACTTAGCCAACTTAACGACAAAGAGGCCTAAACAGTCTGTCAAAAAAGTAGGAAATGATCATTTAAAAAGCCCGCTTAATGGTATTTTAAAGGTAATTTTTATGCGTACGATCTGTCATTTACAGTTTTTACAGTGCTGGATTTTGTCCGTCTCAAATGTTTTGTCTCAAATGTGTTTTGCGATTTTAACAATAAATAAAAATAACAAACACACAATTTGCATCAAATTTTGTATTGCAAATGGAATCTCGTGTGCCGAAGTTCTGAAAATGTTACAGAAAGTTTACAATGAATCTAAACTCTATCAAAAACACGTGCATATGAGTGGTAAAAGTGCATTCAAAACCGGTCGAGATGTGGTGGAAGATTTGTCTTGCTCTGGTCGGTAATGTTGACAGTTTTCTTTGATTATCGCGGTGTTGTGCACTCGGAATTTTAGCCAGAAGATTAGACGGTAACTAAAGAATATTATCTGTGCGTTATGTGAGCAAATTTGTTGGTGTGAGCAAATTTGTCGAAAAAAGGCATATTTGTGGAAGGAAAACAAATGGATTTTGCACCACGACAACGCACCATTTAACATCTCACAAGGCTATCAGTGTGAAAGAATTTCTGACCAAACACCCAACGAATATCATCGAACAAACACCGTAGTCACCTGATATGGCTGAATTTTTCTCTTACCAAAACTCAAATTACCACTTCGAGGCACCCGTTTTCAGTCGATAGAACACATAAAAGGGAATTCTCGGCGGAAACTGAAGAATGCATTTGAAAATGTTTTGATGTCTGGATTATTCGTTGGCATAAGAGTATTACTTCGATTACTTCGACAACAATAAATTTTAATGAATAATAAATATACTATTTCTGGTCTACTGACCAATGTACTGTCGATACTTTTTTGACAGAATGTTTAACACGGATAAAATATTTTTAAGCTATATATTCAGTAAAAAAATAATTTTAATTCTTGACGAAAATAATAAAAATCTAATGATATGTTTTTCGGTTGAACAAAACCATTAATAATAATAAGTTTTAATTTGTATAGCATGACACCAGTAACAACAGCCCATGGAGGAGCTTGGCCGAGCTTTTCGCATCCACTCATATCGTGCATGTTATATTTGTATGTGAGTGGAAGGAACCTACAGTCTGATACCGAATCCAAACGGCGAAACGAAAAGCTTTTTATAGGCAATTTTTACTTTTGCCGTGTAGGAAAATAACTTTTTTCTACGTTTTGATTTTGCCTGTGCACTCCGGACACTCTGCAACGCACTTCCACTACGTTTTAAATTGTGGCAATCACGAAAAGTAAAAAGAAAAACAATTTTTCTACACGGCACCACCTTTTGGCAGGCAATTTCTTTTCACTTCGCCGTTCGGATTCGGCATTAAACTGTAAGCCCCTTCCATTCACGCACAACATGATTGGATGCGAAAAGTTCGGCCTAGCCCCTCCATGACCTGTTAAGACGTTAAAAGAAAAAGAAAATTGTTTATGCCATTTACACATTTTGGTACGTATTTCAAAATTCTGCCATTTATTTAAGAAAATCAGCTCAAGTTGTCAGTAAGTTATCATCTCTTGTTTGCAAATCGCCAGCGAGCGAGTGAGTGAGGAACTGCCACCCAAAGCCTCTTTATTTTTTTTCTCCCTTTCTTTTCTCTTTCTTTTTTTTAAAATTTTGTTTTTTTTTTGTTTGCAAACTCATTAGCTCAAGCTCGCTACTTTGTTTTTATTACGCCTCATACAAAGTATGGTTCTCTACCGACTTCCTTCGTTGCCAGCTCGCACAACAAATCATTTAAAAATTTGTGCCAAATAAGCTACAACTTGCTTGTTGTTGTTTCTGCGATATTCTGCTGTATTATTAGCGAATTTCTGCTTGAAGATAAACAAAAACAAAACAAAAACGTTTTTGTTTATGCAAAAAAACAAAAAACACAAACTGGTTCTGCCATTAAAAACAACACATTTTTGGCAAACATTTTTAAAATCCATTTTCTGTTATTCTTTTTACATTTTGTTATTTTTGTTCTGTTTCTTTATTTCTACAATTTTGCTTTTCTTTTGGAAATCATATGTTTTTCGTCTCATATTCTAGTGGTTTAACAGCATTTTTCAATTGCAATTTTAACCCATTGCTTTAGTCTTTACATATCTCCCTCTTTCTCGTTCTCTTTGTCCCACTCCTTTGGAAATTTGTTTGTTGCATTTTCGATTGCATTTGAATTGAATAGTTTCTTGAAACAGAAACTGAAACTGAAATTTTAAACTGACTGACAGACAGACAATGGGTTTCTCAACAGCCAGCCAATTCCAAAGAAGGCGACAGCCGACCGACCGGCATCCACCAACAGGCACTCACACTCCAACATTTTAGTTCAACGACTCTTTATGAGGCGATACGAGTACAACGAGGCGCTGTTTCTTCCTCTCCTCCTCGCTTATTCTCTCACTTCTTTGCCTTTTCTTCTTCTTTTTCTTCCATTGAATCTACTGCTTCACTCTAGATACGTTTTAAAATACTGTTGCTGTAAATATGTGAATGTATGTGTGCATGTGTGTAGGTCTACTGGCTGGCAACACTCAGCAATTCACGTATGCCGCGTGGCCACGACAACTTCGGCATGATTCCAGCAGCATAATTCTATAAATAAATTTTAATTTTCAGATTTTTTGTTCTTTGTTTTATTTTTGCAATGCAATTTTCAATTTATTTTTATTATATTTTGCGCGAAAAATGTGCCACAACGAAATATTGACGAATGTCTCGTCGTTACCAACACAGAAGCAGTTTCAGAACAACATAACATCGATCATGTTTATTTTCATTATAAATCTCCCCTTTATTTATGGTGTTTTAATTTTATTGAAGAAGTTCTGAGCTGATGCACGTTACGTTGTCAAGCAGAGTCAACTCAATTTTTAAAATGTCCACATTTTAAACCCTTTTCGACATCTGTACGATTTTTCGGACAGCAATTTTTAAATTTACATTTGTAAACTTTTACCAAAAGTAATCTTTGTAAAATATAACTCCTACTTGTTCTGACTTTCAAATTGCACTTACCACAAATAGTTTAAAATTAAAAGGTCTCACGTTGATAAAAGGCAAGACAAGCTTTTTCGTAAATTTAATTGTTTCAATTTGAAATGGAAAATTCATCTAAATAAAACATCAAATTTGATCAAGAAATTACAACTTCAAAGGTCCCCATTTTTCAGTGACTACAGAAAAAACATTTGGAAAAATAGCCAATTCTCAATTTTCAACCGAAGTTATTTTTTTGTAAATTTCAAATTTTTGCATTCGGAGAGCTGAAGCTACACTCTTAAAAATATCGGACGACCCAGGAGAATTTCCACCCTATCTAGGTGTATTGCAAAGTGGAATTAAAGCTCTTATAAATCATAGTCAATTTAATTAACTCTCAAGGACTTTTTTAAACATACTTGAGTACTTAGCTGGCACTACATACAACCGTCCGCCTCATAAAAGCTTCGCCAGTCGCCTCTACTATGCACGCGCTGGCGCCAGTTGATAAGGCCAAGTGCAGTCAGGTTGCCCTGTATCTGGTCTTTACAACGGGATCCAACGGAATTTAGGATGTCCTCTTCTGCGTGTTTCTCCACCGTGGCTCGAATAAAACACCCTTCTTCCAGCCGGAGCCCCTTCTTCCATGCACTCAACATGACCCAGCCAGCGAAGCCGTTGAATTTTTATACGCTTGACTTTGTCAAGTGTCATCGCACAGATCATGCAGCTTCTGGTTCCATCCACGCATATTGTACCACCAAATCTTACGAAATATCTTCTTCTCGAAATCTCCTAACAGCATATCATCATTGGTGGTCAATGTTCACGTCTCTGCAATTTATATTATGTCGGTTAGGATGAGGGACTTATAGTGCGTTATTTTTGTCGGTCGAGAGAGGGCTGTGCTTCTCAGAAGCCCGTAGTAACATCTGTTGGCAAGAGTTAATCACCGCTTGATCTCATGGTTGGTATTACTTATTGTTGCTATTAATGCTGGATCCTAGGTAAACAAAATACTTGACGACTTCAAAAGTATAATTGTGAACAGTGACATTTTGCCCAAGACACTGTGACTATTTATTTTTTGACACAAAGTATTTCGTTTTTTCCTCGTTCACCACTAGACGAGACTCTCTTTTCCGATTGGAGAATCCTGCACTGAATGCTCGTGCAGTTGGGCTTGGAGGCGTAGAACACAAGGTAAAGTTCGTGATAGTCACTGGTGCGTCCATGTTTGATACTTGTGCTTCTATGTCTCAAGTCGACACGCAGCCTCCTCGTGGCGTTCCCTCGATAGCAATCCAACACCCGCCAATGAGGCAACTACTGATTGCTGCGGCGGGCTTCTTCGTGGCCCTGAATGAATTGTTGTGCGTCGGGCATGGAACCCACCACGTTAAAATATCTCCCAGTAAAGTCTAATATAAAGCCTCGGATTTTTTAAACACATATTTTGCTTTAAGAAATAGAACCTTTTTTTTTTTTTTTTGAAAATTAAAATTCCTCTGATCATTTATACAAAACTTGAATTAATAATAATGAAATAAATTGCCAAATTGTAAATAGTGAACAATAAAAAACAAACTTGATATTTTCCATGTGTTGCTGACATTTTCTTATCCCTTTACTCCACCGTCTCTTACCATATATTCCTTCAGAAAGCAAGCAAGTATACAAGTCATTTAACATATACTTGTATGTGGTGTGCGTGCGTGTGAGTGTGTGTGCTTGTGTGTAGGTCAGTTGACATACATAAGGAGCACAGCCGCTGACCAGTGCAATCTTCTACTTTGGGAAAGACAATGCGAACGACACAAAGTAATGAACTTAAGCACAAATACACACGCACAAATCACTCATTGTATGCTTATACCCTTGCAACCAACAGCTGCCCATGAATACTAGTACACAGACTAGTATAATGTAATACTAAACATGATCAGATTAATGTTATAAACTTCGTTCTTTTTGACACCAAACAAACCTGATTGCACTTCGGAAGCACAAATAGCTGCCGAATGTATGGAAAGGAAAACTGGTTTCATACGTAGTATATTCTTTTTTTTCCTTTTGAAAAAAATATAAATAATAACGCCGCAACAAAAAATTTAACATACAACAACGTGATTGATATGGTATGATTGACATACAAGCGTTCGCACGCGTTAGTCATCTCAGCTAAATGAACACCAGCTCGTCTTTAAAGCAGCGGCAAGGCAATGAATTAGCAATATTTTGTTTGTTTTGCTTTGCTCGCTATTTTACACTACATATTGCTTTTAAAACGGCGACACGTACAATGCTCCTACAGCTCATCTAATAAGAACTTTTGCCCCATTATCCGAGCCCAGTAAATTTTATAAAATTTAATATGTAATTTATTCGTTAAAAAAAAAGAACTAAAACAAACATTCATACTTTTTTCATGTGCCACGAAATGCTCCAATGTAACTAGTTTTTCGACTAGTGAATACAGACTGGTTTTGTTCAATGACAAGCCTGTATAAAAATATCTAGTGTGTTGTCTTATGTTAGGACTACACATATAATCGAGAGTGGTCTCTCGTGGTCAAGTATAGGATCAGACCGTTTGGTTACAGGGTATGACGACACATACACACACACACATACATAGGTACGCACAATAGAAAAATGCAAACAATTTGAGGAGTAATATCTGTCGTTGACTTCACAAAAATAAGGAAGAAAATAAAAAAAAGACTAAAAAATGAAGATGAAAAACTTAATATGGGTCATTTGACGATTTCTGTGTTTTTCCATTGTCCTTTCCATCGCATTGCGAAAAAAAATGATTGCCTTAAATTTTTGGATAGGGCCTTTTGTATTGAAAATAAAAAACAGTAGTAAACAGTCCCGTCCTAATCTATGGCGCAGAGACGTGGACATTGACCATCAATGATGAGAGGCTGTTGGCTTTTAGGAGCGTTCGAGAGGAAGATACTCCGTAAGATCTACGGTCCAGTAAGCGTGGACGACGTGTATCGAATAAGATCGGACGATGAGCTGTATGAGCTGTACGCCGGCACTGACATAGTCAAGCGTAGTCAAGCGGCTTCGCTGGCTGGGTCATGTTGAGCGAATGAAGGAAAGCGCTCCGGCTAGAAGGGTGTTTTATTCGAACTACGGTCGAGGAACACGCAAAAGCGGACGTCCTAATCTCCGTTGGAAAGACCAGGTGCAGGGCAACCTGACTGCACTTGGCCTTATCAACTGGCGCCAGCGCGCACATAACAGAGGCGACTGGCGAAGCTTTGTAGAGGCGGCCAAGACCGATTATCGGTTGTAGTGCCAGTTGTTGCTATGAAAAGCTTTTCACTTCGCCGTTCGGATTCGGCATTAAACTGTAGGTCCCTTCCATTCATGTACAAATATAACACGCACAACATGAGTGGATGCGAAAAGCTCGGCCTAGGCCCTCCATGGGCTGTTGTGCCATTAAAAGTAAAGTAAAGTAAAGTGTCAGTTAAGTAAGTAAGTAACAAATAATAGTAGGTACCTACATTTATTTTTTTTTTTTAGTTTTTTTTAGCCTAGTCTATTTTTAGGGATTTTTATGAAATTTTCAATTCACGTTTGTATTCTTCCTTCCCAACTATTAGCTTTCCATGCCTCTCTCTCAGTTCCTCTTTGGGGGATTTCCGATTTAATATTTTCGTTACACACTCACAAACTTGACTGGAACATGTTTTGCTCATTGCGTATTTTATTTATTAATTTGCTTCTGCTCCTAAAAGATAGTAATAAAGAAAATTATATTTTCTGATATTTATTTTGGTCTTCAACTGCTGCTGTCTACTCACTTCCATTCCATTCCAACCAGTAAATAGGATAAAATAAAAATCAACTATGATAAGACAAAAACAAAAACAAAAAAAAAAAAAAAACGTTGCTGGAATATGTAATTTGGCTTCTTTTTTTTTTTTTTTTTGTACAGTCTTAGTAGTAAACATTTTCTGTTTGTCTCGGGTCTATGATGATGATTGGTGGCATGTGAATTGAAATGATAATTGAATTAATTTGTTTTGATGAATTTTATTGTGAATAGTGGTACTCATTTGTGTTTTTGAAATATTACAATTGGAAATAATTTTGGGTCTTTACCAAAGAGAAATAAATTTCATAAATTTTTTTTATTTGTTTTTATGGTTAATTGTAATTTTTAGTATTGCTGTGAAGTTCTCTTTCTACATATTATATACAGGGTTGACCAAATGAGGAAAGTAAAGAAAGCGCAGGAAAGTAAACGTCAATTTGACAGGGACGCCATATGTGCTTTCCGTCATCTTTATATCATTTTGTTAGTTGAATGTTTGCCATTTATCGCTTTGGAGTCGTATTCGATTGAAGACCGCATTCAAGTTATTAAAGAATACTTCAAAAATGGTGAAAAAATAAAAAACACGTTTCGCGCACTTCGTGATTATTTTGGTCGGCACAGACGCCCAAATGAAACAACCATTGGTCGTTTGGTGCGTAAATTCGAGGCTACCGGTTCTGTTGGAGATGCACCAAAGTCTGGCAGACCAAGAACTGTTCGCACTCCGGATAAAATCGCTGTTGTCAAGCAAAGTGTGAAAGATGACCCATATTAACCATTTCAAAAACCATTTTTTGCCCTTGATGGAATTGCACTTGATGGAATTGACTTGGATTATGTTTATTTTCAACAAGACGGTGAAACTTGCCACACTACGCGTGAGAATATCGACGAATTGCAAGGTTTTTTCGAAAATCGCTTAATTTCGCGTAGAGGAAATGTGAATTGGCCTGCAAGATCATGCGATTTAACACCATTCGACTTCTTTTTATGGGGATTTTTTAAAAGTAAAGTCTACGTAGATAAGCCAACCAATATTTAGGACCTAAAAAACAACATCATTACCGAGATAAATGTCATACAAACTTCCCTATTGGAAGTTTATGTCAGTTTATGCGTAGATAAGCCAGCCAATATTTAGGACCTAAAAAACAACATCATTACCGAGATAAATGCCATACAAACGTCCCTATTGGAAGTTTATGCAATAAAAAATTTTGACCATCGAATCGACGTATGTAAAACTAGCCGTGGTGAACATTTGAGTGATATCATTTTCCATACATAAATGGCATTGATGAACCTTCAAAATAAAGTGCACAGCTTGATTCAAAAATAATATTTTATAGTTTTAATTTGCGTTTACTTTCCTGCGCCTCATTTGGTCAACCCTTTACTTGTGAGAAGCTTATTCAATTAAGGATTTTTAAAATTCAAGTGAAAAAATATGTATAAAAAAAAATAAATATTGATCAAAATGCAATGCACTGTTTACAATTTATTTATTGAAAAAAAAAACAAAAAAAAAATACTTTGAAAGGTTAGGAAGAAGGAAATAAGTTAATAAAAAGGAATTGCGATTAAAATGTTTATAATTGTTCTTATTTTAATAACAAAGCTCTAAAATTTACTTAGGCTGATGCGCCTAAAATTGCGTGATAGCAAGTGACACAGTTTCTCCATTTTTTGTCAATAGTTATTAGTTACTATTGATTTAGTTATAAATAACGACAACACAAATAATTTAAGACTTTATAACGTTTTCCTTTTCATTTGTTTTGGAACAGTTTTTGTTTCTAATGGCTTTTTTTTTGACCATTTATGCCGATCCATCAAGCGTTACCATATTTTTTTTATTGTGTTCAATTTATTTGAAGGCTAAATTTTCTCTCACAGCAGCACCGAACGCCATAAATGCGTGCCAATAAGTAATTATTTTACTAAAATTTTTCTTATTTTTTATTATTTTTTGGTGGTTTTTTGGTATTAATATGAAATAAAAATTTTTAACTCACTTCAGCGTAGATATTTACGTAAAACTGCAGTGGAAGAGGGTAAGGTGAACTTGAAGTGCCAGTTTTAAAAAGCGTCAGTTGTTTTTTTTTTATCGCATTATTTCATTTGCTGCTTCGTGGCGACATGAAACAATTTTATATTTTGGATTTGTATGTGAAGAGTAAAGAAAAGGAACACTAATTCGATTCTAATCAAATTTAGTTAACTTGATGTAATAGGTTAGTAAAGGGTTATAAAGGGTGTTTTTTTCTAGAAGTGTGGTTTTCAATCTGGCAATCCTTTTTTCGGAGTTGGTCTTTTTGACTGCTGTCACTTGATTTATGCTTAGTTTGGTTTGCCATTTCATAATGAAAAGACTTACGCCTGAACAATGTTTGCAAATTATTAAAATTTATTATAAAAATTCGTGCTCTGTGAAAAATGTGTGTTATCGCAAAATTGTCTTCAGCGACGATGGTCATTTTTGGCTCAATAATTTGGATTCGTGAATAAGCAGAATTGCCGTATTCGGAGTGAAGACCAGCCAGAGGCAATTCAGCAGCTACCAATGCTTCTCGAAAAAAGCACTGTTTGGTGCGCGGCATATTATAGGCAGGCGGCATCATTGGGCCGCACTCCTTCAAAGACGATGAAGGCCGCAACGTTACGGTGAAGGTACCGATACCGTTCGATGATAACATACTTTTTTTTTTGCCGAAAATGTAAGAATTGGACCTAGAATATGGTTCAAATAGGATTGTGCGACATGCCACACTGCACGCGAAACCATGCATCAATTGAGAGGCGAATTTAGTGAGCAGTTAATCTCACGTTTTGATGTAGTCAACTGGCTTCCAAGATCGTGTGATTTGATCCCGTTAGACTGTTTTTTGTGTAGCTATGTTAAGTCTCTTGTCTATAGGGGCAAGCCAAACTCGATTGCGTCTTTGGTGAGATTCCGGCCGAAATGTGTGAAAAATGTGCCAAAATTGTACATTCAGAATGGACCACTTGAAGCGTAGCCGCGGGCAACATTTAAGTGAAATTATCTTTAAAAAGTAAATGGCAGGAATTGATTTATCGATCCAAATAAAAATTTCATTCACTTTTGTAAAATTTCTGTTTTTTTGTTTTTCATTTTCAAAAACTTAACTCTTATAAAAATCACCCTATATGTAAGCAATTGATGTATCACGTTATACATACATACAAATATTCTATATTAATTCTTTGTCTATCATGCTAAAAGTTATTTAATTTCAGTTCACTTTTACTTTTGTTGTATTTTAAATACAACAATTCTTATAACTGAATTGAATAAAAGAATTAATTAGTAATGTAATTACTTTACTTACTTTTAATGGCACAACAGCCCATGGAGGGCCTAGGCCGAGCTTTTCGCTTTTCGCATCCACTCATGTTGTGCGTTTTATATTTGTACATGAATGAAAGGGACCTACAGTTTAATGCCGAATCCGAACGGCGAAGTGAAAAGCTTTTCATCGCAATTTTTACTCTTGTAGGTTTGCCATTGCCTGCCAAGAGGTGGTGCCGTGTAGAAAAATTATTTTTTCTACTTTTTGATTTTGCCTGTGCCGAGATTCGAACCCCGGACACTCTGTGTAGCAGTCCAACGCACTACCACTACGCCACAGCGACCACATTAGTAATGTACTATTAGTATTTAAATATTAAATTAAAGTAATAATATTGTATGATGAAGGTAATTTAACAATTGCTAAACAAGCGTTCATTCGTTCATCAAACAACGCGACATTTTCATCAGACTAGTTTCATTTCGATATTAATTTTTCTACACTGTGTTTTGTTTTTATTCTTTTGGCAGTATGAGTAATTGTTTTTTATTATTATTACTGTTGCTCAATGATGATGCAATAAAACAATAGACTAAACTTTTATTATGTTGCTAATTGACTGAAATTACCTTTTCAGTGCTGTATTCCTTTTAGAGATATCTACACACTTTTGATTCTATCAACAGCAACAACAACAAAAACGCACAGGTGTTTTTCACTTTTTTTTGCTATCGTCTTAGACGACAACACAACACCTGCCAATTTATTTGTATATAAAGAAAGAATTCATAAATTTGGAGATAGAGATAGGGAGAGAATAGAAAATATGACCGTTGAAAGATTTGCAAAATCAATGGATAATTGAAATTGCTTGCAACGCGAGTTATTCAAATGGTCAAAGGAATCAAACTCCTCGGAGGAAAAAAGAAGGTTCCTTTCTAAAAGTGATCAGCGGGTGAGACTGCCAGATAGATTATAACTTTTCTAGACCGATTGCTGTTGCAATTACAACAAATGTGAAGGGTCCTCAATCCACATATGACATTTCTCATTGTAGAGAACTAACGTGAAGGTGTAATGTCTGACTTCATTTTAGGTTGGACTGAAATTATATACAAATTTTTATGTAATGACATAGCAATAAAAATTTGTGTGCTTATAAAACTTACAAACTATTATGTTCATTATTATTGTCATGGCGTCTTGAGTTGCCCCCAGCTCAAGAACTCAAACATCAAACATTTCAAAAAATAATGAATCGTGATGAAATGTAGTTAAGCATCAAAAATTTCCTTCCATTATGCAACATGAATATTTTTGCATGAAATTCGCTTTTAATTTCCGAGCCCTACTTTTGGCGTCTAAATTTCTTGCAGCATTCCTCTCTGGAACTTTTTGGACTTTGTAAGATTTCAAACCTGCATTAGGTTTAACTTTTCGCACCAAATAGTCAGAGCACTGAGCTAACCGGGCAGCTTTTCTAGCAGATGGGTTTGGAGATCTTTTCAATATGCTTTCTATTTTCTTGGCTTTCCCCATATCATGTGGTCCTTGTTTTCTTCCCGAACCAGGTTTCCTATCTATGGTCAAATTCTCCTGAAACTGCTCAATAACATTGGAAACAGTTTGACGGCAGACTTTCAATTCTTTGGCCATTTTTTTGTAGAACCAATTTGGAGTTTTTTGAAGACGTACTTCTTTTTCTTCACTCATTTTGATCAAACTCACAATAAATCAAATAAATAAATAAATTTTAATGTTTGTCATTAAAAATAATAACTGACATATCTTTCGGAGATCAAAGAAATTTTTAAATTTTACACCCAAAAAAAAATTATAAGGTAAAACGTGTGTTAAGATTTTTTCAATCTCACTCCTTACTACTAGTATTTCACAACAGCCCATGGCGAAACATTTTGCATTCAATATATTTACTCTTGAAGGTTTGCCATTGCCAACTTTTATTTTCTTCTGTTTTTTTGTTTTCAATATGCTGAAAATCGACTTTGGGCTCCCTGAGTAGCAACAAAGTAAATACTGGCCGAAGATGTTGTCATGAACAATATTGTTGTAATAAATTATAGTTAACAAGGTTCTGGTTTTATTTAAACTGCATTTTACAATGAAAGTTATCTTGTCAACGTATTCAATGGGTACAATAAAGAGTAAGATCGAAAAAATCGGATAACTTTAAATTGTCCTAGCATTGAAATCCCTTATGAAAATAAAAAATGTAATAAGTTTTGAAAAGAATTTTGATAAAATGATCAATTAAACTAATTTGTTTGTTGTTTTTTACAGAATTCGGACAGCTTTTCCGGTATGCCTGCCATTAGCGCCTTTACTGTCATTTCTGAGACTCTCTTGGCTGCAGCATGCCACTTATTTCTAAAATCTTCCATGGATTTAGCTTCTTTGTTTGTTGCATTTAATGTTCTTTTCACTAGAGCCCAATATCTCTCGATTAGGCCAAAGTTCTGGGCTATTTGGTGGGTTGGCGATTTTTTGGTACCAATTTGATGTTTTGGTCTTCGAACCATTTAAGGGTTACTTTACTGTAGTGGCAGGAGACTAGATCAGGCCAAAAGAAAGTAGATACATTGTGCTTTCTAATGAAGGGCAGCAATCTCTCTCTGGAGGCACTCCTTCACATAAATTTCGGCGTTAACAGTGCCACTTGTTACTAAACTTTTATCCCTTAGCCCACAACTACAAATCGCTTGCCATACCACAGAAACTTCTTCGGGAACTTGGACTTTTGTTTTGTCCTAAATCTTTCCTCAACTCCTCCTCGTTCCTTTGCGGTGTAAAACTCTTGACCAGGCAATTGAGAAAATTCAGACAACACGTATGTTTCATCGTCCATAACACAGCAATCGAATTTTTGGAAATAAACCGGTCTTCAACTTTTTAGTTCGCCTCTGGGCTACCAAGTTCTTAGTAGCGTTCCTGTCGGGTACTGACTGCACTTTGTGTGTTTTAAGGCCCACATCTTTTTTAATTTTACGAACTAAAAACTCACTGCAACTCGCTTTTTCCGCCAATTTTCGATTCTTCTCTAAGAGAGCAACGACTTTCTTCGCCTTTTGTGGAGACACGAAACCGCATTTCCTTCCAGAACCATATTTTCTAGCAACTGTTAAATCAATATTAAATTTTTTAAGAATCATCGTGACAGTGTTTTGTGTAACTTTCGCCTTATTTGCAATGGTTTTCTGGCTCCACTGCGGATTTTCTCGAAAAAATTCAACAAATAAATCGCATCAATCCACTTCCGATGCCATGACTCAACTGAAAGTTCACAAGTCAAAAAACATGTGATTGTATTTCATCAGAATTTCTCCAACGCAAAGCCTACTGTTTGAATTTTTTCATTCAGATGAAGAGTTTCAAAGCAGTGGTCTTTCAAAGTTATCCGATTTTTTCGATCTTACTCCTTATATAATTCAAGAGCTACAGGCTGGATGTCTGAACAAAGATGTTCGAGATGAAAAGATAAATACATTTTTTACATATAAAAATCTCTAACCAATTCACCACTTCAGAAAATAACACAGTATGACTCCACTTCAATATCAATTTGTTGCTATACTAATAATCAGACGAATAAAAAATTGCAAACAATGGCTCACATATCAATCTTATATAAAGCAAATAAATAAAACCACAACAACAGAAGTAAACTTTCAATGTTGACAAAGTGTAAAAACATCATCATGATGACAACAACAAACATGCAATAAATCATACTAACACTATACAAAAAATGTCCGTCTGTCGTCTATGCTGAGCTAGTCTTCTAAATATCAGCAGTCAGGCAGCATTTTAACACACCACTAGCAAACCAACAAACTATTTTCATTTTCATCTACATCTCTTATCTCAACAAAATCATTTGCGGTTGCTAGCTGCTTTGTTGCTATCACACTGTTATAGACTTAGATAAACAGATTCGTGTATTGTTACGTTTATTCTTGCTTATTGTACTCCTTGGGTAGCGTCAATTTTTATTGATGTAATTTTCAGCCACAGGCACAGCTACACTGCTGCCATTGCCGCTGTTGGCATTTAAATACTTACGCCATTAATTTCATGTCAACAAACAAACAGGCATACAGGAATAAAGGGTGTTCCATTTAACATTTATAATTTGAACTATTGGTTATTTGGTTTTATTTTTTGCGGCTAACGAAATGGATCGATGTACCCTCGAACAGTGTTGGGGAAAAAATACTAAAAAAAAATAAAACATACACCAACGATTGCGGCTCTTAACGATGAAATTGGTGCAGCCATCGTCAAGTACAGCTCCATACAGTCCAGAATGTACTGAAAAATTGAGTTGGTCGTATGGACTACTTCCCAGGCCAGCCGAGGAAGTCATTTGAAGGATTGTGCTTACGAATAATACAAACTACATTGGAAAACGACTCTTGTTCTATTTGCTAGGCAGCAGAAGCTGGAGAGTTTAAAACTGCCAGTACTGAAAGGTGTGACCCTCAGTTTTCCATGGAAGTGAAATATCTGGGTGTAATCCTAGATCGGAAACAAACTTGGAAGACGCACGTCTTAACGAAGCTAGATTGAGCATTGCAGGTTTTCCACCAATGTCGCCGAGCCTTTGGTAGGACCTTTGGTCCTTTGGATATACACAGCACTTATCAGACCGATAATCACATAAACTTCGGTGGTTTGGTGGCGCCGAACTATGGTTAAATCCTCAGTCTTGGCGCTGAACAGGCTAGAAAGAAGCGTATGCATTAGCATAACGGGTGCCATTAGTACCACCTCTGGTTACGCCCTTAACGCCATGCTTGACTTGTTCCCACTGGACATACAGATCCAACAAGAAGACATGAAGGCGACATGTCGGTTATGCTCTTATGGGTATTGGTTCGATAACAGAACTTCGGATCATGGAGAAATCTTCAAGAGGTTGTCAGAGCAATATAATAATTGTATAAATAATTGCTACTGGCCCCGAAAGATTGCCTCATACCCGTGGTTACTTTCGGAAGAAAATATAAAGTAAGCTTCCCGAAGCGTGAACAATGGAGCAATCCAGGGGTCCTGCTGGAGAATCTGACGGATATCTTCTTCACTGACGGATCCACGACCGATGAAGGTACTGGAGCTGAATGGCACTTAAACGAAGGCGTCAATTGCTACTATTCCTTGAGTGGGTTGGCAACTGTCTTCCAGACAGAAGTTTTTGCCATCTTTAAAGTAGCGGAATGGATAATTGAAAGAAAATAGCGCGGGAAACATATAGGTATCTGTAGTGACATTCAGGCTGCACTTAAGGAGAAAGCGAGAATTACATCAAAGATTGTCCAAGAGTAAAAGAGGAAATTTAGATCAGTCGCAAGACTGAATCAGCTCCATCTTATCTGGGTTCCTGGGCACTGCGGAGTTCCTGGGAATGAGAAAGTCGACGAGTTGGCCAACTGTGGATCAAAGAACATACCTTTGGGACCAGAGCCAATAGTCGGGACCAGCTTGGCAGGTGCCATGCATTGGATAAAATCTTGTGCTAATGATTTACATAAGAGACGCTGGTCCAATCTGGACATCTGTACAACGGCTAAGTGTTTTGTGATTTGTCCAAACAGAAAGGCAGCAATATTCCTTCTTAAATTAGGAAGGAAGGACCTTCGCCGGATCGTGGGACTCATCACAGGGCATAATCCATGGGGCCAACATATGACCACCATCGGTTTCACCGAGGATCCGACCTGCACATCTTGTCTGGAGGAGTTGGACAGCACAGAGCATTTTCTCTGCTCATGTTCAGCCTTTGCCAGAACGAGATGGCGCATTTTGGGTTTCGAATGGGTCACAGTAATGGAGAAAGTTCACTCCTTCCCCTTCTGCAATCTTCTGAGATGTGTGAGAGTATCCGGAAAATTTGCGGAAGAGAACGTAGTCTCCCTATAATCCCTTTTTTCGACTTTTTCCCTCTTTTTCTCTAACCCCTTACTTGCTGTCAACCCCTACTTTTTTTCCTAGGCCTTAAGTACAATGGGCTACATATAGCCTAAGTGCTTGAGGAACTGCTTGAGGTTCTCGGCCTTCTTCATCTACTACATTGGAAAAAAATTCTTATTCTTATTTACACCAAAATCAAGTTTGAAATTATAAATGGCCCACCCTGTATTGGAACAAATCATTCGAATTACAAATCATTTAATTATGATGTTTGATATTTTCTTATTAGAGCAATAACTCATGATGGAATTGGTTTGGCGAATTTCTACAAAAGCGAAAGAAAAATTTAATATGGTCCGTCCTTGTATTACTTGTTGGATTACCTAATGTATTATGGATTACCTAATTTGGATGTTGTTGTTATTAAATCCGGGAATTTTTTGCACTATTTAGTGCTAAAGTAAATTCCAAGCGCCTAAGTCTATACTCCAAAAATAATTGACCACAATTTATATTAACTTCCTTTAAATATCAGCAAGAAAATTATTTCTTGTAAAGAAATTATACATAAAAACTCCAGCGATATGATAAATAAAACGGTTAGTCTGTACAAAAATTCATATGTCACCAAATATACTCGTACTTCACTTTTGGAATTTGTATGGAAAAACGAGAAAAACCAATTCCGCACAAAACTTTTCACAATGGCAATCTTTATGTTTTAAGCTATAAATTATGTGCTGTGCTCTTATCTTTGCAGCAACATTCGTCTGCTGCTTCGACATTTTATGTCAACTTTCTGATAATACACAAAAATAGTTTCCTTTTTCCTTTCATTCATTGATATACAAATTGTAACGTAATTGCAAATTAAAACAGGAGACACTTGAAAGAAAGCATATTAAGTTATTTGTATGGAAATGTATGAGTGTGGGGGTGCCGAAAAACAAAAAAAAAAAAATATATATGAAGACTACCTTAAGTCAGACAGACAGACAGACAGACAGAGAGACAGAGAGACTAACAGACTAACAGACAGAGAGTCAAAATAAAAGCAAAAGAAAAACTATACTACATAAAATGAAATGTTTGTAACATGACAAAACTCACACACAAGTAAGCGGAAAACCAAAAATATGTTTGAGCAGACAAAAAATAATAAACAGTGAGTGAAAAAATCACAATGTTGAATTAAAAAATATACATACAGACTATGGTACATACATACAGCGATAAAAAGCAAAGAAGAAACAAAACAGAAATATGGAGTCAAAGTAGGAGGTAAATTTTGTAGTGCATACTTGCGCTGAAGATATAAAAATATCTTTTAGGAAGGCAAATGAAAAAAAAACACCAAGACTTTTTACTACAAATTCAAATGCAAAAGTGAATCATCAGCAAGATATTTAGCTGCAAAAAGCAGGAGCAAGTTTTAGCACGCCAATACTTTTTCAGATAATTGCAAGGCAACAAACTTTTTAATTTTTGTTGGTTGTTTCTTTTTGCGATTACTTATTTATACCTTATGTATAGTTGGTAATTATTTAAGCAACAAAAGCAAATAATAAAAAATCACATGAATATCAAGGACTATAGTGTTTACTTAGCTTTATCTATAGTTGGCATACGAGACCTGGACCAATGCCAAGGTAATACAAACAAATAAATAGATTTACTTGATTTGTTTCGAGGTTATCAATGGCCAAAGATGTTGTCATCATGATGAAGATGTGGTTCCATATCATTTGTTGTTGTTGCTCAACAAAAGAAATCACACGGCAAGAATTAATTATTTTATTTACGATTATTTTCATCATAAATATTCTTTAAAATTATTAAAAAAAAAAAAAATCGGTGGAAATTAAAAAATATTTTGAGGCATGTTAAAAAAATACTCAGTGATGCAAAAATGTGAAGTGAATTTAAAAGAAAAAGTCTTTGAAAATATTAAACAAGAAGATGTAAGCTATTTCTTGTTTCTATTTCAGTTGCAGGAAACACAAGCCTTTAAAATTGGATCACAAGATTTCCAAACGAACAAGTATAATTTATTTGGGAGAGAAGGAGAAGGGAGAAAAAGTGAAAGAGCGTTTCAACACGCAAATATAATATGAAAACAATAAACAATAAATAAAAAACGAAGAATGTAGGAAAATTTTGCACTCGTGTCTGTTTGCATGTGTGTGTGTGTGTGTGAGTGTGTGTGCAAAATTGATGATGAAAATATTTCCGATTTTGTTTGTTTGTTGTGAGTGTGAAAGCATCATGCATTGGTGAAGTCACATGAATTGAACGATAATCATGTGAACCAAAATTCTTTAGAGAACGATAGCAAAAAGTGAATAATTTTTAATTGCTTATGCACTGAGAAAAATAAATATATGTACCAAAATAGTCGAATAGGTGTGCTGGTTCGATAAAAAATATTTTCAGTGTTACTCGCCTAAAACTAGGCAACATTTTATTCGAGAAACTTTAAATGATTTCACTCGAAGAATATCACTAAGTTGCTGAGCTTTTTTTTTCAAGATTATTAACCAAACACATTTAATACACCTCATATAAAATATGTTATATATGTTTATGCTATGCATAGGGTTATATAAGTAGTAAAATTCCATAAAATGATTTGAATGAGTACCGAGTAGAGATGAGTGCCTGAGTACTTTCTGAATCTGTGACAAGAGCATTCACAGCTTTGAAATCATTACTCGAGCTGATTTAAAATAAAATAAAAATACACGCACTATTAATTAAAAGAAGAAAAATATAAAATGAAATAAATATTGTACATAATCACGCAAGTTTGCGTGGAAATTATATCACGCTCGCACTACATTCATGTGCAAGTTATTTCACTCATGTTCTCTTAAAAATTACTTATTTTACGCGTGTTAACGCGTGTCACGTAAAATTCACGTCACGCGATCATCTCTAGTTCCGAGTCATAGTTAGGTTTAGTTTAGATTTTCCAAACCTATAGGTTATGTTAGGTGGTAGTCCACCAGAACACACTTATGCCAATTATGACCGATTGTGATATCACTTGGGGGTTTCATCCACACGCTTTTAGAAAGCTGACTACAAATGTTTGAATGATAAATGTATTTTAGTAAGACTCCTAAGTTAACCGATACCAAGTCGGTCAGGTGTTTGCGAAAGTATCTTCTGCTTCATTTAATGGCACAACACTCCGTGAAAGGCCTATGCCGAGCTTCCCATAGATAAAGTATATTGACCTAGAGTATTTTTTCAACAGATCGCCCAGGCTAAGCAGCAGTAGAGGTTGTAAGAGATTTATTATTTCTTCTATTAGTTTCGTGTCATATCTCTCTATGAGGCAGACAGTGACTAGTGACAACTACCAACACTTTATATATTCGGTTAGCTTCTTGGAGCGTTTGGAGTTCTACTTTGGCCATGCCTGCTTAGTAGTCTTACATGTGGGTTCAGTCAGTCATCAGATCTTTGTCTGGTTTAAGATCAATGTTTGAATTCCGTGAAGAACGAAGGAAAGAGATACTTTAAATACTTTTTCTTCACACTTCACGAAAAGTTGCCAGCTGTACATATATTTCTAAGTAAAAATTTCTTTATGCACAACACATATGCTACCATTTTCAAACGATTACATTCGAAGAAATTAAAAATATTCCACTCGAATGCATTTGAACTATACTTGTACCTATGTATGTATACATCAACATATTTGTATCACACTAGTAGTATACCTATATATTCATTTCTAAAACGTCTGAAGCTGTGCATAACTCTGAGTTTAAGTATCTCAAAATTCCATTTGGATGCAAATATTAACTAAAACCCGCTGCAGAATAGAACATTTCTTTGTTTTCATAAGCCTAGAATTAAAGCAACTGCTAAATAAAGCAAAACAAAACGAAAAAAATCGTTACAGAATCTATTTATGTATTCCTAGGAAAACTTCAAAAACTTCCCTCACACACACATCCAAAAGCATTGAATCCTTATCCCTCGTAAAGCAAAAAAGAGCATACACGAAACCTTTGAAAAATTACTTGTTTATTCAATTCAATTTAAGGGAAAATCAAGTGAATGTTTTAGGTACCCATTTCCAACCTTCAGAAAGGGGTTAGCCACAATTTTAAGTTGATTTTTTGTTTCTAGTACTCACAAAAAAAGAATGCGTTAAAAGTTTCCAAAAGTATGATAGAAAAAAACAACTCTATTGCATAATAAAATGAAAAAAAGAATAATCAGAAGTTTTAAAGAATTCAACACCACCTCTCACAAAAAATACAATAGGACCAAGCAGCAGCTGATTACTCACTAAAAACAAAAAAATTAAACCAAGCTAGGGAAAATCTGCGTGGCAAAATTTGGCACCCAGCCATATGTACGAGGTGTGATCAAAAAATAACCGTTATTTTCAAATTTCGTGAGTTACGTACTACTGTGGGCAAAAAGTAGTAAGACTTTTTAATTTAAATTTCGCGCGGAAACCCATTCATCAAAATATTATTTTTTAAGGTTTGTATGACTGTCGGTGACATCTGTGCCAAATGTCACATCAAAATAATCATTAGTGTTTAGTATACGCTTGTCTTTCTGAAGTACAAAAAGTGCATTCGGCGATTTTCACAATGAGTAAAATTATTCAACAAAGAAGTTCCGTTAAATTTTGTGTGCGGAATCAAATTTCTAGTGCCGAAACGTTCAGAATGTTGCAAAAGGCCTTCGGTGATAATTGTATGTCGCGAGCAAGTGTTTTTGATTGGTACAAATTGTTCAAAGATGGTCGAGAACGCGTTGACGACGAACCGCGTCCAGGACGGCCATCAACATCAACTGATGATCAACACGTCAATAAAATCAAGGAATTGGTGCTCGAGAATCAACGATTAACAGTCAGATGCCAGAGACCTTACTGGCATCGTTGGAACATCGGAAGGATCAGTGAAAACCATTTTAAAACATCATTTGGGCCTAAGAAGAGTGAATGCACGATTGGTTCCAAAATCAATGCATTGGTTTTACGAGACCATTTTGCCAAAAATTCGACTGATATCGTTCCGCAACCACCCTATTCGCCTGACTTAGCACCGTGTGACTTTTGGCTATTTTCTAAACTCAAAAAACCACTTCGTGCCGCTTCGTGGACACCGTTTTGAGTCAATTGAAGACATTAAACATGAATCGCTAAGCGCATTGAAGGCTATTCCGGAAATTGACCTTAACAACTGTTTTGAGAATTGGAAAAAACGTTGGCACAAGTGTATTGGGGCCGGGGGGATTACTTTGAAGGGGACGAAATAGATTTGGAAGAATAAATAAAAAATACCAACCATTTTGGATTGTTAGTTTGTTTTTGACAGATAAAAAGGTTAGTCGTGTTTTGGTGTGCTTTTCGATTTTTTACTATTCGAAAAAATGGATCAAAGAAACTGTATTCAGTTTTGTGTAAAAAATGAAATTAAATGCGCAAGGACATTTGAAATGTTGACTGTGGCGAGTTGGCCTTTGGCGAGTCTACTATGAGCAGAACACAAGTTCAATTGTGGTATAACAGGTTTAAGGAAGGCCGAGAAGATGTCAATGACGATGCTCGTCCTGGTCGCCCGAGCACGTCAACAACCGATGAAAACATTGACGCATTGAAGAAAATGATTTTGGATAATCGTCGAATCACTATCAGAGAGGTTGCTGATGATTTTGGCATATCGTTCGGCTCATGCCAAGCAATTTATACGGATGTTTTAGGCATGAAACGTGCGGCAGCGAAGATTGTTCCAAAATTGCTAAATTTTGAGCAAAAACAACGTCGCTTGTGCGTAAGTTTTTGGCCAAAAACAAAACCGTTATCATGCCTCAACCACCGTATTCACCGGACTTGGCCCCCGCTGACTTTTTCCTCTTCCCAAAACTGAAGACACCGATGAAAGGAAAGCGTTTTGCTACGATTGAGGAGATAAAAGAAAAATCGAAACAGGAGCTGTTGGCGATACCAAAAAGCGCGTTTCAGAAGTGTTTCGAGGATTGGAAAAAACGCTGGCATAAGTGTATTATATCTGAGGGGGATTACTTTGAAGGGGACAAGATAGTGTTTGATGAAAATAACGGTTATTTTTTGATCATACCTCGTATGGATTAAATATAAATAGTCTGTAATAACAAACAACAACAACTCTTTTAAATAATGTTAATGTCTTCACATGCGAACGAAAATTAACATTTTCATTTTTATTTTCATCTTTTGCTCACTTTCTCCCTTTTATGTACATAAATAAAAAGTAATGCCATACTTTCCGGGGGAAATAACATAAATGGAAAGCACTCTCTCTTTCACTTTTCCATAAAGCATTCAAATTAAGCTCCTTTTAAAAAAAAAAAACGTACCCACCCACAACTCAGCTGTTTATTGCGCCGCATACAATCACAAATATTTTGACCTGACCAACTGAATACGAAAAATTCCGACGAGCACAAGAGAATAGAAAGCAACAAAACATTTTCCTTTCATTTAACCCTATGCAGTGAGCGCACCGCCACAGCGAAGGCAGCATATTTCTATTATATATTTCTAAAGAAAATGTCACCCAGCGCCTAAAAGTATACAAGGCTGGCGTTTTGTAGTAAAGGCAGTAAGCAGTAGATGGCAATTCCAATTCAACTCATTTCATTGAATTTTCATGCACAGAGAGTGAGTAAAGTGGAAAGCGAGAATAGAAAACAAATAATATTGTATGCTAAAAAAAAAACCAAACAAAACCAAAATAAACAAAAGCGTGGGAAAACTATATGCTTGCTATAGCAGGCATCTAAGAGTCTAGGCCTTTTTTGTTTTTTTTTTTTTTGTCTCCTCACTCTCACCGAAAATATTTACATAAAGTTGTTCAAATGCAGAAGAGCTTACTGAAATACAGAGCAGAAAAAGAGACTGAAAGTGAGAGAGCGCTGCAAAATGACAAGCTCTCATTGCCTACTCATAGGCTTGTGTATAAATTTCTTTCATTGTATATGTATATGCTCTTACTTATGGAGCATGCGGCTTAGGAAAGACCTTGAACTCGAAAATAACTGTTGTGGTAGTGTTCATATATTAGTGTTATCTTACTCTTAGGAATTGCTTGTAGGCAGTTTACATTTACACACACACACACGGGTACATTTGAATATACTTACATACATTTATACATGTGTATGTATTTGTAAGTGTGTGTGTGTGTATAAATGAGAAATGCCTCTTAAATGGCATGGAAAATGTTTGGGCATTGGGTTGTTGTTGTAGATATATGTACTCATAACAGCATAAGTATACAACACGAACTTTCACTTTTGACAGTCAGTGGCACTGAGATGAGGGGGGCGTGTGTGAGTGTGTGTGTGTGTGTGTCTTTACATATCCACATATATACTTATGTATTAACTAAGGGCGGAAGTGAAAGTGCGCTCTTTTTATATACATACTATCAAAAACATATGATTGCTTGTTGGTATACACAAAAATAGAAAAAACGTAGCCGAAGATTATTTTTAACTTTCCCTTTCATGTTCTTCTTCTTCTTCTTTTAATGGCACAACAGCCCATGGAGGGCTTGGGTTGAGCTTTTCGCATTCACTCACGTTGTGCGTGTTATATTTGTACATGAATTGAAGGGATTTACAATTTAATGCCGAATCCGAACGGCGAAGTGAAAAGCTTTTCAAGGCAATTTTTACTTTTGTAGGTTTCCCATTGACTGCCGCCAAGAGATGGTGCCGTGTAGACAAATTGTTTTTCCTACGTTTTAATTTTGCCTGCACCGGGATTTGTACGCCGGACACTATGCGTAGCAGGCCAGCGCACTACCAACTAAGCCACAGCGACCACTTCGCTTTCATGTATGTACCACATGCCTAAAAGAATGCAATGAAAGGTAGTTTATATTAACAAGAAGGAAAAGTCAAAAAAGAAAAACATAAATGTTATTCATTTTTGAAACACATTTTCTAGTATAGTCGTTCAGCTTTAATCATAAAACAATTTAATTTTTCGCTTAAAAGTTAGCGATCATCGATTGTAGTACCAGCAAAAAAATAAATAAACTAATAATCACTAAATAATTAAATTTTTCGTCTAAAAGTATGCGTTTCTTTTTAAAAAAAAAACTGTACTGCAGCACAGTTTGTGTTCCGGTTATTTTCATTCCAACTTTTTAATCGCACTTTTTCTTTGAACTGAAAATCAACATTCTTTAAAGTAAACTAAACTCATTTCAAAACCCTAAAGTATTAACGAATTTTCATATAAGTAGCTCTGAAAACTTGTAAACCCTATTGTTAATTTCTTACGAGAAACTTTACTTCTAAAATCCCATAACCTTTAAAGGAAAACTTTTTGCGTAGTCCTAAAAATATGCTACGTATTTTCCCCCCACAAAGAACATTAAAGTTACACTGTGTGTGGGAAGAAATAAAGGAGACTACCCACCCAATACTCAATACCACACACACGGCAATAGTGCACACATACATACATATACATATGTAATAGCTGTGCGGTATGATTACACTGCATATTTACGTATAACAACAAACGTTGAAAGCCCAACAATATATAAGGAAATGCTTACGATTACGATATACTTGGGTATACAACAACAACAAAAATAAAAAAAAAATAAAAAAAAGTTAATAGTACGAGTACATATATATGTATGTACACTTCTTACCATCTGAGTAACTTTGAATCTCGGTGTGAAAATAAAAACAAATTTTCTGGCATACAGGAAAAAAACAAAAATGAAAAACACGAAAAATGGAAATGTTTACATACTACAATAGAGACACGCAGACTGGCACAACTGAAATTCTACAGACATATACATAAATAAGTATATTAGAAAGATTTGTTGATGCTGTGATAAATATTATTTTTGAAACTTTAATATGTTAAATTAACACTTATGCCTAGAAGTATGCTTCAAAATGAAGAAGTACACTATAGAAAAAGTAAAAAAAAGTTATTGTAAAAACGCTTTCAATTCTTTCCCCAAAAAATAGAATCACAAATAAAGGTAAAAATAAATATAAAAAAAAACAAACAAAAAATTACTGAAGAAAAACACGCGCCTATAAAAGGCACACAGGCAAGTTGTCGCAAGGCCACAGCCATACGACAGAGTTATACAGGCAGTCTCACACACAGAACACTTGCTGAAACTGACTTTCATATACATCTGTACTTTTCTTCGTTTTCGTAAGATTTCAAGTGTCAAATACTTTGACGTTCATTCAAAAAGACTCACACTCGCTCTTTCACGTTATTATTCAGCAGGTTGGTATTTTACTAAAAAGGCAACAAGACAGACAGACACACTCAGCGATTAGGTACTGTCAGATAACTACTATAAACGCAGGAAGTAACAGCAATGGTTTCTTTTCACACTTTAGCACAAAGAATTTATTATGCGTAACTTGGCATTTTCACAGCATACTTTTGCAGTACATTTTACTTTTTTGAAGAAAAGTGTTCAGGTAGCATGAAAAGCTGAAGCCTACGCAAGTGAGACATATGCGCGCTTACAAGAAGAAGTCGAAAAAGTGAAGTGATTGTGCGTAGGTATGGAAAATGACACTGTCACAAGTGTGTTGACATTTCGCATTATGGTATTGTCGTCCCCCGTGAGGGTTTTCATTTTCCAACTTGTCAAAGAAATTCAATTAGTGGTCATTGATTTTGTGCGTCAAACTTAAGATTTTTCTAGGGCCAATTTATTTCGAATATATATACCCGAATATTACGTTTTGGAAAAAGTTTTAAATTGCAATTTATTTTCTTATTTTTTATTTTTTATTTTTATTTTTTTTTTTTTGATTATTGCGTGGCTGATGAAAGCATTATTGAGTTTTTAGTACATTTACCGCAGAAAATAAAAAATAAAAGTAAATAAAGTTGATTAAATTCAATAAACATCCGCAAGGCAATGAAATTTCGATTGATTTTTTCACAAAGTAACATTTCACAAATGACCTTTCTTTCTTTGAGATACAGTCGGCGTGATTAAAAGGAATTTAATAGGAAAAAGAGAAAAGGTTTACGTAGCGAATGAGTGATATTGCATGAATGTTTTTGGGTGTGTGTGCGTGTGTGTGTATGTTTAAAGAATCACGAGTCACCGGCCAATAAACTTAAATTTTATGATTTTCCAGGTAGGTTTAAAGAACAGGAACATCTCTACATTATTTAGGCACAATCTGAAGAGGATAAACTCGACTGTGTTTGCTTCGGTATCAGCAAATTTATCACTGCTACTTAAAAATATCAAATACAGGGTGATATCATACAGGGTTAAATCATAACAATAGCGGTAGGGAAAGCACAAGAATAACACAGATTATTAAGAGTTCTAAGCAACATAGACTGGTAGAAAATTGTTGAATTACTGAGATAAATTCACTGTGGATTTAAAGTTGCACCTGCTGTAAGCTGGAAACTAGAATTTACAACAGTGATTGAAAACACTCAGTTTCAGTTTTTCCCATCACTATCTCACAGTTAAGTGGACCTACTCAATTTTAAACATCACATAAAAAAAAATATTATATTAACATAAACGTATCAAAATCAAAGTCCAAAATGCTGCACAATTGAAGTATTTAGATACTTCCAAAAAGACAAGAAATACTACAAAAACAACAACAAAATGACAGATGTTAAATGATAAATTCATAGCAATATAGAAACATTATCTATACAAATGTACGAGCAACACCCACACAATTGCTTAAACAATGTTGCAGCATATGTTGCCATGTACAACACAGCAACAACACTAGCAAATAACAACGTGTTTGCATTTTTTTCTTTTATTATTTAAATAATAACATATCATTCTGATAACAGAAATGGTTGCAACCAGAAAATATTTTGATAGCAAACAAATGCGTATTACATTAAGCTTAACCCCTCGCTATCCCCTTATCCTTCCTTCCCCTCGCAGAACAAAGAGAAAGACAGACCCGGTTGTGATTACAATTTCGTTTGTTTTTCATAGATGCACAGTCTGTTTAACAAAAAACGTTACTCTCTTACTCTAGTTAACTTCTAAAAAAAAAATCGGAATGTGCTATTTTACATAAATACATATTGTTTTAATTTAGTTCTGTTTGTACTTTCCACTGTAACACGTGTAAACAAAATGAGTTTGCAGTTCAAGGACCGTTTCAAAGCGAGCTTTTTAACAAAGCATCCTAAAGGGCCTAAATGGTCAGTTAAAAAAACTGCAAAATATTTTAAAACTACTTACACATTGCACATTTGTTAATAGGTGGTCTGAACGTTATTCAGAAACAGGACACGTTGAGGACGACCAGGAAGAGGACGAACCAGGAAGAGGCCGAAAGCCTACCACCTCCTCGCGGCAGTATAAAGTCACCGTTGGGCTTTTGGAAAAAAATTCAATGATCAGTTTAAGGGAGGCAAAAAAAATTTATCGGGGAAGGGGTTGGATACTTATATCCTTAAACACGATTCGCGACAGACTTCAGCAATCAGGCATAAAACGTAGCAGTACTTTGTCGAAAACATTGCTTTCACAAAAGCATGTTGAAAAGCTTCTTCAGTGGGCTTACACAAACATCGATCGAGATTGAATCAAAGTAATATTTACAGATGAATCCACTTTTGTGTTGTTTAATCCAATTAAACATTTTTGGTTGAAAAATGGCGAACAATTTATTCAACGAAGTGTAAAACATCCCAAAAGGTTCATGTCTATCGATGCTTCTCTGCCCAAGGATTTGGCTTTCTTAAGTGCTTCACGGAAAATTGAAATGCCGTTAGAATGCTGAAGTTTTATAAGGATTGTCCATTAAAGTCAGCTGAATTATTATATGGGAGAAATAACATCGATTGGATATTACAAGATGATAACGACCCGAAGTAAACTATGCACTAAGTGGAAAGAGGATCAAAATATTAAAACTTTGGATTGGCCGTCTCAGTCACCAGATGCAAATCCCATAGAGAATGTGTGGTCTCTAATGAAAGCTAAGATATCCAAAAAGAAAATAAAATCATCAAAACATTTTATTCGATTGCTCAAAAGCACGTGGAGGTCTCTTTCCGTGGAATATTCGGAAATTCTAGCTGCAAGTTGGCGCCAAAGATGTCAAGCAATTATAGACAATGTAGGAGATTAGACCGCATGTTAAACTTCCTGTCGAAAACCATAATAATATGTAATTCTCAAAAATAAAACACTTTTTCAAATAAATGTAACATACAGTCTGTTGGAGAAAAACGTTTTTTGTTGACCAGTCTGTAAATGTCATTTTTTCCAACAAAGCATATGTGTAATAAAAAATTTCAAATTATATACATACTAACAAGAGAGGGAAGAAGTAGGGGATATAAACCCACTGGCGACTGTGAGAGATCTTAAAAAACAATGGACCAGATTTGTATAACATAAAAATATTACGTTATTGCAATTTGACTAGCAGCAACACAAAGCACTAACAAATTGCAGATATTCGCGCTCCAAGCACGGTTAACAGAACAGAATGCATGGGGGCGCAAAACGCACAGCATATGTGCGTTGAAGCTTGTGACATAAAACCGAGCATTTCATCGTCGTAAGCAGATATAATGATGTATAGAAAAGTCCATATGATTTGCTAATGTTTGTCCAAATACCGAGAGTTCCATAACGATAACAATGATGATGAAGAAGATATATTTTATGAATTTATGTTGCAGATAAAATGCTTAAAAGTTTAAGTATGAGCTGTTCATACTTTTGTCAAATTTGGAGACCATAATAAAAGCCAATTGCAAGGGAAAATAAATTGGAAAAAGGATTTAATGACTCTAAGGCAGAACTGTAAAAGAATGCAATCAATGTCACATAAAAATATAACATATTTGACTCGAGAATAAAAAATGCAGTTAGAGGTTTTTTGAGTCACCGATTGTTTATTCATTTAGATAAGTTTCTTTTGAAATCATGTTGAATATAATTGTTTTTTTTTTAAGTCATGGGATGGCAAATTATGACTTCACAAACTGACTGCTATGAAGTCACTTGTTTTTTTTCCAATTTAGTTTGCTATCTACTAAAAATAATGCACCGAGAAATTTTGCTTGTTTTAATAATTTTAGCATGCTCCTCTTAAAATTTCATTAATTTTGAAAAAATCTGCTCCGATATCCGGCGAGTCAAACACGTGAACTAACAGACTGGCTGGTCTAACACGATCAATGCAATGTTCTACTAGTAGATCAAAACAGTTACAGATTGATAAAGTACAAAGATGGGAAAGATGTGGGCTAGTACTGCAGGATTCGTTATGATTTTGGTCAGCATCTATTTTGACCCATCAGTATGAGCACACTAAACAAATGACTTATTTGCCACCACTATACCCTTTGTGATTTAACTTAGTGACAGCTAATACATACAGTCTGGGCCAAATATCTTGAATAACGAAAAACCACTGTACTGCAACATTTGATTTTTTAGGATTCTCAGCAAAATAAGAGTACAACTTTTAACTTGAAATCATTTAATTATTTTCTTTTTTAATGATGGTTAACATTTTCTCAGCTCCTCATATGGCAAAGGAATGCCTCTTTCTCACAATATCACGCGTAAGTTTGCTGATTAAAATTAAAACACAGTGAACCTTTTTAGTGGACGGCTGTCGACAACTTCATCAAAATATAAAGTCAGCAGTTAAACTGATAAAGCAAACAACAAGCAACCAGCAAACTGGCACAAGCTATAACAATGACAACGGAGGGAGATAACGATGACGAGGACGATGACGATGAAGTTGATAAACGTTGAGAAAATTAAATTCTATATAAATTGTCAGGAAATATGGACCCAAAAAAAAAAAAAGAGAAAAACGTTTTGCCTTAAAAAATAAGCAAACTTGTGTTCGGGCTTTTTTTTGTTTGTTTTTGAACAAAGAGGGGGAAAAAATGTAAAAAGTAAAAAGGAACAGATGACTAAAATAAAAGGGATGTGGCACAGTAAACGAACGTGCAGCCCGTTTTACTCGAACGCACATACACACACACACGCTGGAAGGGAGAGAGATAAATAGACTCGAACACAAGCTCAAACATACATCCACACACATACATACATATTTATATATAAACAACAATTGCCATACTCTGCAACCAACAGCAGGCATCTTCGCGCACGTTTCTAGTCAAACACACTAGAAATATTTCTAGTCGATGCATACGACTACTAGCATACAGACTAGTACAATGTATTGCTAGACATGACTACTCGATTAATATGATTGACATAGCGTTCGAACGCGTTAGTCATCTGAGCTATACACAGACTGACTTGCCGACTTACTTCTTTTGCTTTGCTCGCTACCTTCTATATGTACACTAGATATTGCCTTTAAAACGATCGTACGTACAATGCTCATGTAGATCACCTAATAACACCTTTGCACCATAATCCACAGCCTAGTAAACTTCATAAAATTTGAAAAATATTACTTATTTGTTAAAAAAAAAAATATTGTAATAAATAAAAACAAAAACTAAACTAAGCACTTTTATTTTTATTTTTTGTCGTGTGCCTCGAAATGGTCCACGGTAACTAAGTACTTTTATTTTTTTTCCTTGTGCCTCGAAGTGGTCCACGGTAACTAGTTTTTAGGCTACAGTGCAGGATCAGTACTGGTTCTGTTCAATGTATAAAAATAACCAGTCTGTTCTTATGTGTTTGAACTATGTGGACATGTATCTAATTGTGGTCTCTCGTGGTCTAGTCTAGTATAATAATAGTAAAAGACTAGAACGATTGGTTACAGGTTAAGTACGACTAGTAACAGCAGAAGTAGGAGTAGTCGCAAAAGTAGGGATCTGAGTAGTAGTTAATTCCGGTATATAGTAGTAAAATTGTTAAGGTTCATGCGTAATCGGGATTTCTTTATTTTACTTTTAATGGCACAACAGCCCATGCAGGGCCTAGGCCGAGCTTTTTCGCAAGTGTAAAATTGTATACGTTATTCGTGTGAAAGAGATTCATAATATGCTTGTGTTTGTTTGTTGGAAAAAGGAAACCGGAAGTTGACAGGAAGAGCTACTACACAAAAGACAATGTAAAAAAAATATATCTTTAAATGTGCACCTAAGTTGACTTTAAATTGAATTTTATTCAAATTTAAAGACAACAAATTTCATTTCATTGCAAATGTAAAAGCAGAATAAATATTTAATTTCCATTTATTTGTTTGTTTATTTGTTCATTTCTTTCTACTCCTCCTCGTCGTAGGCGCTTTTATGCTAAATTACTTTCATTTAAAATATCTAAAGAATAAACTTCAAATGAAATTAAAATATTTCAGATTTGCCCAAAAAGTTAATTTCTGGTTTGCAAACGTTAAATTTTAACAAAATATTGACACACATTTGCATAGTAAATTAGCAACAGTTCATGAGGAACAATTTTATTGAAGACAATTTTCGTCTTATTTGCAATTGCTAATCAAAAACAATTAAACATAAATCCTTGAACTTAAAAAACCGTAATAATAAAAACAAAAGCAAACTACGCTTTCAGTAATACGTGATCTGTTAAAAATATTAGAATAGAATGATATACTGCACACGAAAAATATGTTACTCCTAAATGCCTTACATATCTTGGCAAAATAGTATCTGACACCTACAACGTTTAAGAACGCTTCACGCCCATATAAAAATGTGTGTGCGAGTATATGAAGCAATCATTACCGTTACCCAAAACGAACCAAGTGTGTACATAGCTACGTGATACTGGCTGGTAATGTGAGCAGAAAATTGTATATCATGATGTGTATAAATGAATGGTGAGAGGTTTGAGAGATAATGAAGATGATGAAGAAATGACAAACAATACACCCTCGGATATTACTCATACGACTGGTAGTCTAATCGCAATCATGCAAAATGAGTTTCTTAGGAAGTGCAGGTTTAGGTTAGGTTGTTGGGTTCGCTTGAGAAGAATACACGGACACCAATAGGTCCATAGGTTATACCATATTGAGCGAGTTCACTACTGATGTACCCTAATTAAACCATTTTGTGATTACGGTTGAAGCATAGTATGTCCCTGATATCAGAGGAAGCCAGTTCCAAAGAAAGGTGCCTGCAGAGTTCTGTGTCGGCATGCTGCCAGAGCAGGACAATTGCAGAGAATGTGAACTAATGTTTTTTCCTTATCTTCATGTCAGCAGCTTCTTACTTTACTTTACTTTTAATGGCACAACAGCCCATGGAGGGCCTAGGCCGAGCTTTTCGCATCCACTCATGTTGTGCGTGTTAGATTTGCACATGAATGGAAGGGACCTACAGCTTAATGCCGAATCCGAACGGCGAAGTGAAAAGCTTTTCATAGCAAATTTTACTCTTGTAGGTTGCCATTGCCTGCCAAGAGGTGGTGCCGTGTAGAAAAATTATTTTTTGACTTTTTTTATTATTTTGCCTGTGCCGAGATTCGAACCCCGGACACCCTGCGTAGCAGTCCAACGCACTACCACTACACCACAGGGACCAGCAGCTTCGGCAGAAGTAATTGTAGGATAACCCTATGTGGTGTCCGAGCGTGGTTGCCAATGAGGCAGTGCTCACCCAGTGAGGATGGAATTTACCCTATTAATGTGGATTCGACCAAGGTTTATAGTGCTTTAGGGCGGTTTTGATTAGACATGGGCCATAACTGTCTACCAATGTTGCAAGTTAGTTCATCTGTGCTATCTGGAATATAGGCATGATGATTCTTTATTCTAATATAAGCGCAAGTTTGATCAAGAGAAAATTGGTGAACAATTGAATAAGAAAAACTACGGCTATTTCACATACTTCGATACATTTTAATGCTTCCACCAGTAGCTGCTATCTTCCTGGAAGACTTCTAAAAGCCTACAAACATCTGATCGACTGTAGACCTGTTAACTGTTTGATTTTGGCTAAGTTTTTCTTGTTGTGGCTTTAGTGGGAAATGTGTTCATAACATTGGCTAGGGGGATTGAAACTAATTGCGCCTTGTTAATTTCCAGAGAAGGTATCAGGAGAGATTTAGAGAGAGAGAGAGAGAGAGAGAGAGAGAGAGAGAGAGAGAGTTTGAAAAAGTTTGAGTAGAACCTTGCGCCAAACACGTAACCTGTTTGTTTCCTCCTCCTCTATCTCCACCTTTTCTCAACTGCTTGGGTTTGTGGTTTAAGTAAACTAGAATATTATCGAAATATTTCTAAATGATTACAAATTTCGGAAAAATTCAATATAGACCGCGCTGCTGATTCACATTCCTGGACTTCTGAACTCTTTTTACTAAATACCATGTTCACATACTCATTTCCTTTTCATTGGAAAGTAAAAATCTCTCAAGTAAGTATTCAAAACTATTCAAGCATCCTTTCATATTAATTGGAAAACGCACACAACTGCATTTTACTTTTATACATACAAAGAAGAATAAAGCCAACAAATCAACTTATCATAAATGTATTATATAAAGAAAAATAAACAAAATTAGCTTCGATCTTTTTTATTTTTCTAAAAAAAACTAAAAGGAAACCAAAAACAAAAAAAAACAAAAAAAAATTTTAAAAAAATACTACAAACGATGAAAATTCAAATAGAGCAAATAAATTCATTCCTAAATAAACACAATACCAACAACAACAGTGGCGACACTAGCGTGACATAGAATAGTACGTAAATACACACACAAACACACACACACAGACATATACTGAATATATGTCTGTGTCTGTGTATATACAGATATATACTGAACAGAATGTAGTAGTAAGTAATGGTACCAGCAAGCAGCATATCATAATAGTTCAACACAACATTAGCCTTCAAAATTTAACATTGTGTATCAAGTGGTTTTAGTTTTTATAATGTAATAGAAAAAAAAGAAGAAATACACAACAAACGAATCGAATGCAAACGAAATCCCTTGATGCTTGACACAAGTAAGCAATTTCCTACACTGCACACACAAACCCATACTAAAGCGTAAAAGAAAAGATGTTCTTAAAACAAACAAGTAGATAGTAAATATAAGAAAGAGAAGGGAAAAAGGCAAACAAGAAATTGTAAGGAGAATATTGAAGAAATGAATAACAACAACTAAAATCATATGAAATCCAAACGCTTAGAGATATATATCAGATTACATGATGAGACTTTATTGATATCGTGTAAATCTAGCTGAAAAAAGGATAATCAGTGGAGAAATGGAAAATGAAAATAGGAAAGCAAAAATGTTTAATAGAAATTAAAGGTTTTAAATTGAGGTGGAAGCAAAAGTGAAAGAAAAGTGCCAAGATGATAATTTGATAAATAATAATTACTCATACGCTCCGTTGCAGCTTCGTTTCACTTAACTCAGCTGTACTATATCAAATGCGTTTTCAAAACGCGAAAAGCTCGGTCTAAGCCCTCCATATGCCTTTAAAAGAAGAACAAAATTTCAAAATTATTAAAATAAGGTATGTCAACATATTCTAATTTTTCGAGGGCCACGACAAGGACGTTATAGCCTTTTGTCTCAATTTGGGAACACCATACACTGTGAGCTGATACGAGTGGTCTATACTTTTACCATCACTAACATTTCAATCGTGCGACACAGAACATTTTTCTGTATTAAAACCAATTACTAATATCTCCCATTTGCAAATGCTTTACTTTTTACTTATTTATGCACTCTTCAACAACAACCTGCGTTTAAAACGAGCAAAAAACTATGAAAATCAATATCACACCTTATGTCAAAGAATATTTCCAATACAAAGAAAATCATAAACGATATGAAATGTTAAACAATGGCATAGCCTCAAAAAGCATGCAAAAGCACATGAAAGTAGCACATGAATCCTTCGCAAAAAGTTTTTGCTATTTTTGTCTCGTTTGCTAATCTTAATTCTATAATTTTAATAAAATTGTAAGCCCAGCAGGCATACAGGAAAAAAGATCAAAAAAAATGCAACTGACCATGAGTAATGAAACGGCCAACTGAAACTAACCACCACAGCTTAAAAATTAAAAAAAAAAATTCACGCTATATAAATAATTAAAATAAAAAGGGGGGCCTGGGGCGTAGGACACAAGGTAAAGTTCGTGACAGTCGCAGGTGCGTCCATGGTCGATCCTTGCGCTTCTACGTTTCAAGTCGACACACAGCCTCCTCGTGGCGTCCCCTGGATAGCGATCTGACAACCGTCAGTGAGTTAACTAATGTGTGCGGCGGGCTTCTCCATGGCCTTGAATGAATGGTTGTGCGTCGGGCTTGGAACCCACCACGTTAAAATACCCTCCAATGAAACCTCCAAACAAGCCTCGGATAATGAACCCCTCTAATGTTAACGACTCCCGCAAACGCCCAAAGGACAACGATTTACGGATATGCACCTGGAATGTCCGAACCCTCTACAGGGAAGGTGCCTCTATCCAGCTGGTGGATGTCCTCCAAAAATATAGAGCTGACATCACCGCTGTACAGGAAATGCGATGGACGGGACAGGGTTGCTCCAAAAGAGCATCCTGTGATATCTACTACAGCTGTCATGCGTCGAGACACGAATTTGGTGTTGGATTTGTGGTTGGGAAGAGACTGCGTCATCTAGTCTCGAGGTTCACGGCGGTGAACGAGCGCCTAGCCACTATCCGCATCAAGGCAAAATTCTTCAACATCAGCCTAATTTGTGTCCATGCCCCGACGGATGAGAAGGATGAAACGACCAAAGATGACTTCTACGAGCTCCTCGACAAAGCTTATGAGCATTGCCCCCGCCACGATGTTAAAATCGTGTTAGGCGACTTTAATGCCAAGGTGGGCAAGGAGAGTCTCTTTGGTCCGACGATCGGAAAATTCAGTCTCCACGACGAAGCCACCGATAACGGTATGAGACTGATCGACTTCGCCGCGGCACGAAACATGACAGTTAGTAGCACCAGATTCCAACATAAGGATATCCATAAGGCCACTTGGCTGTCCCCTGATCAAAACACACGAAACCAAATTGATCACGTTGTGATCGACGGAAGGCACGCTTCCAATGTACTAGACGTACGCACAATACGTGGTGCAAACATCGACTCAGACCACTACTTGGTTGCAGCCAAGGTCTGCACACGTATATGTGTAGCAAATCGCGTACGGATAGGTACAAAGAGAAAGCTGGATGTCGAAAAGCTGCAATCACAACAGACAGCCAAAGTCTTTGCCAACCAACTTGCACTTCTCCTTTCGCAAAACACCCCTCAACTTGATGATATATGCGCACAGTGGACGCACATTTCCCGCTCTATGCGTACGGCTGCCGAAGAGGTGCTAGGCTACCACCGTCGACGGAGAAATATGTGGTACGACCAAGAGTGTCGCGATGCTACTGAAGCAAAAAACGCAGTATACAGAGCCACCCTGCAGTCAGTTGCAACGCGAGCTGCTAAGGAGCGATACAGAAAGTTGAGGAGGGAGGAGAAACGTCTTTTCAGGCGCAAGAAAAGAGATGAAGAAAGACGCGAGTTCAATGATATCGAAATGTTGCGAGACAGGAACGAGGTCCGAAAATTCTTTGAAAGAATAAGACGCCTGACTCTTGGTTTGAAGACCGGGGCCTCTTCCTGCAAGGATGAAGATGGAAATCTGGTGACAGATATCCAGGGCATAATGAGATTATGGAGGGAGCACTTTTCGCAGCTGCTTAATGGCGAAGACGGCAATAATCCCGCCCGCCACTGCGGAACCCACTCCGGAAACCCCAATCACTGACGGCGTTGAAGTACCGCCGCCTGACTATGAGGAGGTCTTAACAGCCATTGCTCGGCTGAAAAACAATAAGGCTGCAGGTGCAGATGGCCTGCCTGCTGAGTTGTTTAAGACCGGAGGCGAAGAGCTCAAAAAACGCATGCATGAGCTTCTATGCAGAATATGGTCAGATGAAAGCATGCCAAGTGATTGGAATCTCAGCGTACTCTGCCCAATCCATAAGAAGGGTGATTCCACGATCTGCGCCAACTACCGTGGGATCAGCCTTCTTAATATTGCATATAAGGTTCTATCGAGCGTACTGTGCGAAAGACTGAAGCCCATCGTCAACAAACTGATTGGACCTTATCAGTGTGGCTTCAGGCCTGGTAAATCCACCATCGACCAGATATTCACACTACGCCAAATCCTGGAAAAGACCCGAGAAAAACAGATCGACACCCATCATCTATTTGTCGATTATAAAGCCGCCTTCCACAGTCGACAGCACGATTAGGGATCACTTGTACGCCGCAATGTCTGATTTTGGTATCCCTGCAAAGCTCATTCGTCTTTGCAAAACAGACTTCTTTATGCTTATGCTGGAGAAAATAATTCGACCTGCGAACATCGACATCTCTGGCACTATCATCTACAAGAGTGTCATGCTGCTAGCATACGCTGATGATATTGACATCATTGGCAAAAACGCTCGAGCAGTCAGTGCAGCATTCTCCAACCTGGAAAGGGAGTCTCGTCGTGTGGGTCTAGTGGTGAACGAGGACAAAACGAAATACCTTGTGTCAACAAACAAAGAGTCACGGCGTCTTGGACAAAATGTCACTGTTGACAACTACACTTTTGAAGTCGTCAAGGATTTCGTTTATCTAGGATCCAGCATAAACACCAACAATAATGTCAGCCTTGAGATCAAGCGGAGACTAACTCTTGCCAACAGGTGTTACTACGGGCTCAGTAGGCAATTGAGAAGTAGAGCCCTCTCTCGACCGACGAAAATAACGCTCTATAAGTCCTCAGCCTTCCCGTCCTAATGTATGGCGCAGAGACGTGGACATTGACCATCAATGATGAGAGACTGTTAGGAGCGTTCGAGAGGAAGATACTCCGTAAGATCTACGGTCCAGTATGCGTGGACGACGTGTATCGAATAAGATGGAACGATGAGCTGTATGAGCTGTACGCCGACACTGACATATTCAAGCGTATAAAACTCCAGCGGCTTCGCTGGCTGGGTCATGTTGAGCGAATGGAAGAAAGCGCTCCGGCTAGAAAGGTGTTTTATTCGAACCACGGTGGAGGATCACGCAGAAGGGGACGTCCTAATCTCCGTTGGAAAGACCAGGTGCAGGGCAACCTGACTGCACTTGGCCTTATCAACTGGCGCCAGCGCGCGCATAGCAGAAGTGACTGGCGAAGCTTTGTGGAGGCGGCCAAGACCGATCATCGGTTGTAGCGCCAGCTAAGTAAGTAAGTAAGTAAGTAAATAATTAAAACCACTTAAGAGAATTATAGAAAAAGTTTAAAGCCTAAAAGTTTTTAAGTTCTCTGCCTAAAAGTATGCAGCAAAAGAAGAAAGTTTGCTAATACGAGTAAGTAAGTAGGTAAAATTAAAGTTTAGAAATAATAATTTTTGATTTTAGATGAACTTGCCAAATTCGAAAAATAATTCACAAAATTAAAGACACAAAACAAATTTTTTGGTTTTGTTTATTTTTTTATTTTCATTTTGTCGACGTTAATTCGATTTTAATTAACTATGCAAAAAGCAAAATGCAAATAAATTTTTTTAGTCTTTAACGAAAATCGGCTTAAGCTTAAGATTTTATCAAAACAATTTTCCCGACTCGCCCTCCACACTCTTGCGTCCTTCCTTAGCCCCTAAAAGTAGGTTTTGATTAACTTATTCCTTTGCTTTTTCTTTGCCTTCGCTATGCAATATTAACAACTAACTTGCACTCACACACATACACGTTACATTCGATTCATAAATTATGTTTGGGTGGAAAAAAGAAAAACAAAAATCAACGAAAAAATGTAATGTAATAATCGCTGCTTCTCCTTAACTAAGCGACGCGCCACCACTTGCCATTTAAACAAGAGCAAATAAAAAAATAAATGAGAACTTATAAATTTCAGCGTAAAACTCTGTGCTGATTTTATTGTTACTCTTTTGAGGAGTAATCTTAACTATGCTCTCACGTTCGAATGAGCAACTACGCAGCGAAATTAAAGGCCTACAGCACCACACTTTCTCAGTATTTCTTCAATGTGATGATATGTTTGTTTATGTGTGTGTGTGTGTGTGTGTGTGTGTATGTGTTTATGTGTGTGCGTGTTAAAAGTTTCGAAAAGTGTTATTAGCGCGTGTAAATTCCATTAGAACACCAAAATAAAAGCAAACAAAACAAAGCTAATTGAAAGCTTCTCTACAACGAATTTGAGATTTTTGCGATTCTAGAGAATTAAAAGAGTAACAGTGTCTGCGAGAAAGAGAGAGAGAGAGAAAGGGTAAGGACTGCGTAAGGTATGTGTTCGCTTCAATTCAAAATAAATCAACTGTATACTAGAAAAAAAAAGACATTTGGCAAGTAATTAAAAGCTACAGCGGCAGCAAATAGCGAAACTGTGGACTTTGCGCCTAAATATATGCTAATGAAACTTTGCTATTATTTCTTATTGTAAGTATTGTATGAAAACAGAAATTTTTTTTGGGCATGTGTTTTAGAAGTTGAAAATTTAGTACAAAAAAAAAGTAAAAAAGTTTCCCAACTGATTACTATAGTCTTTATGTGTTCAAGACGGGACACTTTCGAAATTTTGTTTTTTTTTTTGGAAAATAAGAACACGATTGTGTTCCTTTTCTCCGCTCTTACCAGGTGTACAAGTATGACCGGTAATGACATCTCTGTGGTCGCTGTAGCGTAGCGGTAGTGCGTTGGAATGTTACGCAGAGTGTCAAGGGTTCGAATCTCGGCACAGGCAAATTAAAAACAAAACAAAAAAATAAATAAAGTAAAAAAAAGGAATCAATAAATTTAAAAAAATGCAACAACAAAAATAAAAACACGGCACCACCTCTTGGCTGGCAATGGCAAAGCTAGAAGAGTAAAAATTGCCTATGAAGAGCTTTTCACTTCGCCGTTCGGATTCGGCATAAAACTGTACGTCCCTTCCATTCATGTACAAATATAACACGCACAACATGAGTGGATGCGAAAAGCATGGCTTTTGACGCTACATGCGGTCATAGTCGACACTGATAAACTGAAGTTCATTGTGGTAAAGGCATAACACTTGCCACAATGGCTGTCTACCCCATTATCGGTGTCCTGTGTGATTGCATTCCCTCTCTCATTCTCACTCCTTCTTCCTTCCATTCAACACAATGCTCGGCATTCATAGGGGTACACCCTATGTAATGAATGTATCAATAAAAAAAAAAAAACAAAATTTAAATACTTAAGACTATTATTATAATGGCAATAAGATTCATTTTACAACAAACCAAAAGCGGTAAATAAATTTGGTGGTTTTCATTTTGACATTATAGATACAATATTAAAATAAAATTTTATTAATTTTAAGTTGCTTGTGTAAAAGAATTCAAATTGCAATACAATGTTTGTATTTCAATTTGAGTTCCTTATTTTTCCTAATTTCCTCCTCAATTACATGACGATCATATCTGCAGTACTTAAAAGTCAAGGTCTAAATTTTTGTCACTGAAGATATTTACAATTTCTTTTCGCAGAAATTTTACTAGCAAAACCGCAAAAAAAAATTTAACAAATAAGAAAACATTGCAAATATTTTACGAATACGTAAGAAAATTTTTGGTTATTTTCTAAACCATTACAGTATTCAGAAATAGAAAAATTTAAATAAATCACACGTTGTTTTGTGGTGGTGGTGATGGCGATGGTGTACTAAATATCAAACGAGAGCAGCAGCAAACAATTTCGTATTTAACCTTAATGAACCGCATCTTAATGAACGAACGTAGACAATAACGACAATAATGAGAACAAAAATAAGTAGCAATCGTAAAAAGTCGTAAAGAAGAACTTTATAAAATATAGTTTTATAGGCAATTGCTGCCAAAGAAGAAAAATTTGTGGTATTTGTGTAATTTTATTTCAACTTTTTTTGTTTGTTTCGTTAATTGAGCAACAAACAATTTTCGATTGCTGACGACTATTTGGCTGAGCTGCAGCATTAAACACACAAAACATAGCAATGCATTTACCATGTGCACGAATGTAGTACAAAAAACAACTCTAAATTCAGTGTGTTCTTGATTATACAATCGATTTTAAAAATGTATTTTGCAATTGAAATTGTTTAAAAATTGAATTTGACACACTCACACTTACATGCATACACACACAATTATCTACATAAGTACTGAGTACATATAAAGAATACCCTGCAACCAACAGCAGATTATATGACGCATGTTGCTAGCCAAACAGACTAGCAACATGCCAACTAGTAAACACACTAGTGCAATGTTATGCTGGACATGACCAGATTGATGGAATAAACAAACGTCTTTCTTGTTGACACAAAACAAATCGAATACATGCAATGGCGCATGTTGCTAGCCAAACAGACTAGCAACATGCCAACTAGTAAACACACTAGCACAATGTTATGCTAAACATGACCAGATTGATGGAATCAACGTCTTTCTTGTTGACACCAAACAAATCGAATATATGCAAAACTGGTTTTATTTGTCGGGTACAATTTTTGAAAAAAATACAACCACAAAGAAAATAACCTTCACGACTACTCGATTGACAAGATGGCCATACTAGCGTATGCATCTGAGCTGAGCTACAGAGACTCGTGGAGGCAGCGGAAATGCAGAGAACAGCAGTAAGGACTGCGTCGAATAAAATTGTCCATTACATTTCTTCCCATACTGTGCTATTGAAAGATTCAAAATCAAATCATCTTAGTAGCTTTGAATTAAATGTCAGAAAATATTATGTGTCAGTTAAAGACAATAAAAATTTATTTAACGCAAAAATGGCAAATGAAGTGGAAGTGCAAGAAAATATTATTAAAATTTTTCAAAACAACCTCACTGGTCATTCAAAAAAATTGCCAAAGAGGTAGGGGCTAACCGTAAAACCATTTCTCGCGTTATTAAACGTTTTAAGGAAGAACTGCGTATTGATCGGAAGAAAGGTTCTGGTAAAAAAAAGGGGCCACATGACTGTGAGAAGGCGAAGAACGTTGTGACGTATGCAGGACTAAGAAGGAAGCTGGGCTGAGGACGTACAAAGTTCAAAAAGTTCCGGATAGAAACGCCGTGAAGAATGAGCGAAAATGCTGAGCCGAGATTTTGTCAAGAAATTTGAATGCTGCATAATGGACGATGAAACTTATGTTTTAGCGGACTTTTCCCAGCTACATGGCCAGGAATTTTATACATCTGATTATCGAGGAAATATAGCTGAAAAATTCAACGCCAAAAATATTACAAAATTCCCAAAGAAATTCGTTGTTTGGCAGCAGCACATTCGTGACATCGGGTAAAATCAGCGGCGAAATATATTTGAAAGAATGCAAAAGAGATTGCTTCCATTTTTACGCCAACATGAAGTGTCCACGTTTTTTTGGCCTGACCTCGCTTCATGTCACTACAGCAAAACAGCCTTAGAGTGGTTCCAACGGAATGAAGTGATTTTGGTGCCTATAGATGCCAATCCACCAAACTGTCCAGAACTAAGGCCGATTGAGAGGTACTGGGCTTTAGTAACAAGGGAGATGAAAATAAAAAAAAAAAAGTGGCCAAAGACCTTCAAGATTTCAAAAGAAAGTGGTCTGCAGCAGCTGAGAGGGTGTCAGACACTACCATAAAACCATTAATGGAAGGGATTCCTGAAAAATGAAAATTTTTTATTAAAAACTAATAATTTGTGGTTTCTTGTTTTTATGTTTTTAATCTAAAAATGATTTGCAAAATAAAATACTTTAGTTTAAAAAAATCGGACTACTGGTTCAAAAGATTTCATCATGTTTATACCAGACAATTTTATTCGACGCACTCCTTAGTATACAAAGACAGTGCAGGACTAGGACTGGTCATGTCCAATGACAAGCCTGTATAAAAATAACTAGTCTGTTCTCATATGTTTAGACTGGACATACATATAACTAATTGTGGTCCTTTATATATTACTCAAACAATCAATTAGTTACTGGGTATTTACACACTAGCATACTCATCAAATAACAAACACTTGGACAATTTGTTAAAAGCAGCCAGCAGCTTCATTTAGAAAACAGAAAGTAAATGATTATGGGTGATGATGTTCTGATGATGACGATGATGGCAATTTAATTTATTTAATTCAAATTGTTAGGAATATGTGGCATCCCACCCAGTAAACGGAAATATTATAAAATTATGTATGTGCATATATTAAAACGACATTTCCAATTATGAGCATTTAAGAAAAAAATTATTATTTTTTTTTTTGGATTAAAAAATCACGAAATTCGACGGTTTGTGTAAAAGAAGAAGGTCTCCTAAAAGTATATCAAAAAATGGTTTACTGGGTTGCAACAACAATAGCGAGGGTTCCATGTATCTGGGACAAAAGAGTGAATGGGTGGGTGAAGGAGGATGGGTTATAGATTGGTGGGTAGGGCGGGCACATAAGAGTGTAGCAATACAGATATTTTCAATAACAGACACAAGTTGATGTATAAATTGATGAAACGATTTTGAATGAAACAACAAAGTGAAAGTGACAAATTGTGAGAAGAAATGAAAGGGAATGAATGAAGAATACCGAAATGTGCGTATGTGTCACTTTTCACATACTCGTACATTTATGTGTACATATACTTATATGCATAAAATAGAGGAGGGAGAGAGGGATAGAGAGAAGGCGAGAGAGGGTGAATAGTAGAGGGGAATAAATCAATTTCTCTTACTACTACTTAATTGCTGTAAATTTGGAGCAATGTCAAACTGTTGTCAATGGATGACGCTGATATTACGGCAATAAGTGATATTCAAATAAAATTTATTTCTTTATACAAGTATATGTAGGTTAGAGTTTGGCCCAGTAAAAACGACAAATGGCTTTAATAATAAATAATAGAATAAATTAAAAACTGCTCTATCAAATTATTATTTTTATTAAACAAATAACCAAAAATTAGTCGCAGATAACCAAATATTTAAATTAAACCTAGACCTAGGCTAATCAAATTTTAATTGTGCATCAATTTGTGCAAAAACAGCAACAACAACAACATAAAAACAATTCAATTTAAAATCTTGCATTTATTTTCATTTCTTTACACACCAAAAATTTGCTTACATCTTTTCCGTTTCATTTGATTTGTAAATTAAATGCAAATTTTCAGTGTTTATTTTTGGCAAATAGAATGTTGTAGTCATTTTTTTCAAAAAGTTAATTGCAAAATTTTAATTTTCGTTTTCTTTGCAAATGAAGCAAAGCACTGACTGACTGAAGAACTTAAAATGCTTAAAAGTTCTGTGTTTTTGTAAAAAAAAAAAATGTATGTGATTTTTTCATCAATTCCTGCTGACAATAAAAATGAGATAAAAATAATTTTCTACTTAAATGCAATACATTTCTTAGTTAGTTAATTCAAAATGTAATAAGTAAAATTTTTACGTTTCACTTTTAATTGTAAAATTTGTTCATTCTTTGTTAAATACTGATGAAATAAATAAATTATATAAATATATTGTAGGTACTTACCTTCAACTGTAATAGAAATGTGAAAGTTAATTTAAAGGAGCCTGAAAGGATGCTAAATATAAAGTTGAGTTTTAAATTGAAGTAGCTGCAGCACACACATTCACATTCACATTCAAATTAGAAAGTTCGTTTCTTGCTTTAAATTTAGACTAACGATTGCTTATGGCAGCAAGAGAGTGAGTTTCATGCATCATCTTAGAAATATTGCTTAAATTCTTTTTTCAAAGAGAGACTAGAAGACCCACATTGCAATCATTTTTTAATGTTTGAAAACATTTAAAAAAAATTACATCATGCGAAAAAAATATTTAGCATTTCATTAATTTCAAGATGCCGCCTAAAAGGCCGCTAAGTTTATATTCGCAAAAGAAGAATAATCAGTCAATCTAGCCAATCTAGCTTAGTCTCGTAGTCACTGGCAGTTCAGTATGAAAACTTGTACATGACAGTTTCAGCGCCAATGTATCAGCCAATTCATTGATCTAGCATTTGAAAACTCTATTCTAAAACAGCTCGGCCTAGGCACTCCATCTACATGGCCTTTTCCTTTTATACCATTAAATGAAGGAAAGATCTCTGGAATAAAGAGCCGAAAATGGATGAGTAATAAAACCATAAGACCATAAAACACGTGAAGACTTTCCATTCACAAAGAATTAGGCAGCCAGAAATACAACTTAGAAAATCATAAAAATTACTGCACAAAATAAAGTCAGATAGCAATACCTTGTAGAAGCGCAAGGCTCCCAAAAGAACTTAAGGAAAAACATAATTATAAAAAAGAAATAGGATGGTTCTCTTGAAGTGTAGATTCGAAAATATCATAGTCTTCTACGAGTATGTATAAGTCATTTAATAAATTTATATTTTTTTGTTAATTACTTTTTATTCTAAGTATGCGTAATGCATTATATTTTATAAATTCTTCTTTTTTTTTAAATTCATTATGCAGTAAATTTGATCGTTTTCCAATATTAGTAGTTTCTTTAAATTCATTAGAATTTATTTTTCTAATGTTAATGTTATTGGTTTATCATTAGCATTAGTTTAATACGAATGTCTCTTTAATTAATCTGAATTGGTTTCTGTAATGCTAATGCTTTTCAATGGTCTTTCATTATGATCTAAGTAATACCAATGAAATGAACAATGAATTACCAAACAATGACATGGCGTTGTCAGGAATATATGGAATAAGAATAAAAAAAAAACTTAAGAACACAATTTTCTTCATGCGCCTTTGATTTCATATTGCTAAATGCGCCAGTGATGCACTCATTTAAGTACTTATGTCAAAGTGCATGTTCCACCCTTCAAAAAATGTCTTTAAAAAGTGAGATTATTTATTATGAAGCAAATCTAAGAAACGATTTCAGAGGTACATCGTCTCAGGCTACTCCTTAAGCTCTATATTGGTATACTGTCCACAGCTGTTATTTCAGTTATGAGTAAGGGAATATTTCAATACCAAAAAAAAAAAAGAACTATGTAGCTTTCTTTCTCACCTTGCTTCTTTCTGTTTTAAAGAAGTAGTAAAATTCCGCTTAATTATTTTATATTTTCGTAGCTTCAATTTAATTCATAGGTGTATTCATTTCCTTATATTCTTACTGCGTGAGTACACAGAAAAGTTCAAAAGTACCTGCGTAACTACAGCTTGGACTGACTACTGAATACACCAATACATACATATACCAATACATCAATATTTATCTTCGTTTTTTTATTATCATTAGTATTCATCGTTTACGCTTTATATTTGCTAACACAATATTATTGCTATGGAATTAAATTATTTATGCGCGCACGTGTATTCTGTTAGTTCCAACAAACAAATGATTAGATGAGAAGAGAGACAGACAAACGCACATATATTCACGTATGTATGCGTGTATGTCCTTGTGAATATTATATTTCTTTGATATTTTCTTCTTTCTATTTTTATGTGATAAATTTAAATGAAAAATATCATGTCCACATTTGCTAACCTCATCACTACCTACGCACACGCACGAACATCTTGAAGTAAAAAAATTACAATGTTCACGTTCTGGTGACATAATTTAGGTAGAAAAGCGTTTACTCTTATGTCGATTTGTCTTCCATATACTTTTTTTTTTTTTTTTTATTTAAATTTTAGATAAACATTTTGCTTTGATGGAAGCATACTACAAAATAATATCTCTTTACTTCGTATTTAAATTAGCAAATCTTCTTAGCCCATTAAAATTTATTAATAACAAGTTCGTTTGCATATCTGATTAAATATTTTAAAATGAAACAACGCAAACATCAACTTTATTCAGAATAGTCAAGGTAAGTACTTACGTAAGCCTTAAGCGTTCTTGTGAATCACCCTGTGGATGAACCGACGATCGAACTGCTTTAACTCAAAAGTTTTAATATCAACCGAAATTCAACCGAAACAAAAATAACATAAACTGCTGGAATGAAAGCAGCAGAAAAATGTCACTCATACGCCACCGTGTAAATGCATTCTAAATTTAAATTTGACCGATATATCACAAGTTTACGCGTAAAGCTGTTGCAAACATTTTTTTTTATAATGACTAAAAAGTTCGGGCAATCAACAAAAATTCAATATTTCAGAATTTTACAATAAGCATCAAAAAAATTTAAAAAAAATTAAACGGCGGCAATTTTATTTTAAATGGAATTTACCGCTTTGTGACGCATTTTTGCGCGGTTATAGAAAACTCACACATACACACACACACACACGCACACATGCCCTTAATGCAATGTCAACTTTTATTCAAATTTGTTTGTGAAAGAACTGAAGACGAAGGCTTTTTGCAAAATGTCATTGTTGAGTTGAGCTGCTGAAGACAGGGCATAAGTGATGAGGAGAGTTACATACGTCAAAATAAAGAGAAGGAAGAAAAATGTGATGTAAGTCATCATAATAATAATAATGACAGATTAATAAACCAAATCAAATTGACAAATGCGTTCAGGCGCTTGCTTACGCCTACGCCTTCCCCTAGTAGCACACTTTTAAGTGCTGTGAGTGTGTTCGAATACTTCCAAAAAAAAGGGGGAGAGAGAGGGAGGGACGGTGGAACGGAGACGGTTACTATAAGAAATCATGAAGGTAGGAAATAGCAGCATTTTTCACACCTTTTTCTTTATCAACGAAATCGTTTTTCAAATGATAAACAAAGTGTACCCGTCCCGTTCCACATGCCTCTCTCTCACGTACTCTTACATCCACTCATACAGACGTATAGTGGTGTTGATTAAAAACACACAAGGGAAAATAAATAATTTTTGATTACAGTTCAATGAAGCATTTGTTCGCTTCTTATGCGGGTACATATTTGTTCACGATAAATTTTATAGCAACGAAGCAAACCCAAAAAATTAAGTAAGTAGAAAACATTAATTCGATTGTGTATGCAGCAGTGCAAAAAAAAAATAATAATAAAAAGTACATTTAAAAATTCTTTACTCTGGGATTCACTGAATTTTAATAGATTTTGTACATACAATTTCCCTCAACTAAATGTGCATTTTGTTATTTAATTGGAAAAATTAATGTTGAGGAAAATTGGCATAAACAGAAATAAATACTTATACTTAATACACAAAAAGAATGAACAAATTTTTACTTAACCTCAACAACTCATTAACATTTATTTTATTTCGATAATTTTTATATTTGCGAGTTAGTAGTAGGTAATAATTGGAAATCAGCTTGACTTACCTAATGACATAATTCACGCACACGACACTCTGTGGTTTCTGTTTATCATAGATAATTGTGGCTTGTGTAACAATCCAGCAGTAACCGCCATATTTGCCAAGAAAACGATAGCGACATGTCTCACCTTGGCCTTTGCTCAACGCTATAAAGAGAAAGTAGAAAACGAAAGATAAGAGAATGAATTTAAGGTACCGATATTATTTAAATATGTACGACGTGAATCTCTTGAAATATCCAAAGTTATTGGAAGCTTATACTAGACTTGAATCATTCAATTACTTATTCATAGGTACCTGAAAACATCAATGCAGGTAAAAAAGTTTTAGTTTCACAACACAACCCAGCGACAGTTTGCGGTTTAAATGCAGTTTGTTTATAAATAACTAACTACGAATATGTCTGTCAAGTTTTAAGTTACAGCAGCATGGCGCCCAAAGTAACTGATAAACACTTGAATCAAGCATACAACAAAAACAAAAAAAAAAAAACAATACATAACTAAAATATTATAAGTAGTAATTATAAAAACGCTTTACAAATTTCTAACAAATAATTGAAAAATTAAACAAAAAACTTTAACTCAATTAAAACCACAACTCGCTTGGAGCATTCATGAAATTGCGTCATAATTACTAAAGATATAAATCTTACAACATTTAACAATTTCCCCATACTCAACAATAAATAAATAACACACACACACACACACACACACACACACACACACACACACACACACTCACACACCGAGTTGTACAATCTATGTAAATATGCATGAATGAAAATCTACACCACTACAGACTTAATGAAAATTCATAATTCTTCAGATAAAGTGAAATTAATTCCAACAATTTCAGCAGTTGGTTGTGCAATTTCGTTCGTTACTGTGTGGCATTGTTTTATGTAAATGATATTTGCCACGAGCAATTCAAGGGGGGGGGGGGGGGGGGGGGGGGAGAGAGGAGGGCGTGCAATAATTGCTGTGCAGAATTTTATGGATAAGTAAAAAAAAACAACTAATTAAGAAAATTTAGTGCATAATTAAAGGCGCTTATGTCTGTGATTGTGGGAGGTTTCCGGTTTTTGCGTGAGTGAATGTGTGTGTGTGAGAGTGGATGTGTGTGCGGGTGGATGATATTTTATAATACTGAGCTCAAATACCACAGGTGGAAAAGTAATAATGCTGTTTAGAAAATTTAATAACGTTATACTTATAAATCAAATTACCAAGAAAATATCAAAGGACAGAGAGAGACAGACTGAGAAAGGTCTTCAAACAATAACCATAACTAGTAAATGTTATTGCTACTAATTAAATATGAAAATTCCAAAAAAAAAAAAAAATTCCATCCAAAAAAATTAATAGAAAAGTGATATCATTAGATTTACTAATAAGCTTAGTGTCCCCACCTTCAGCGTGATCCAGTTATAAAAGGAGTCACTCTAAGGTGAAATTTTAAAACTTATTCTGGAGGAAACTTAGCTGAAAAGCTAATACTTACCCTGTCTAGGGTTCAGTAGAAGATAACTTTTGTATTTTTCTCATGTAAGACAGAGTAAGCAAAATAAAAAAAATTTTTGACTGGCTTTACTTGTACACTGCAACTATAAGAACCTTTTCCTTAGCTATCAATACCATTGTATTCTTAACTCCTGTGGACCTATTTGAAAAACTATTTGGGTCGCATTCAACTCGGCTGTCATACTAAATTCAGCTAGCTCCCGGTCTTAACCTTTGATGGGACACTCCAAAATTTCGTTTGGAATCTACGCTTTTATGCAAGAACATTGACTACACCCTCCTCGCGCTTTTCTTAGACAACCGCTTTATCACTTCTATCCATTTGAGAGAGCATGAGATTAACCCAGATACTACTGTGGGCAAAAAGTAGTAAGACTTTGTTCATAATTTCAAATTTTTTTATTCATTCTTCCAAATCTATTTCGTCCCCTTCAAAGTAATCCCCCCCGGCCCCAATACACTTGTGCCAACGTTTTTTCCAATTCTCGAAACAGTTGTTAAAGTCAATTTCCGGAATAGCCTTCAATGCGCTTAGCGATTCATGTTTAATGTCTTCAATTGACTCAAAACGGTGTCCACGAAGCGGTTTTTTGAGTTTAGAAAATAGCCAAAAGTCACACGGTGCTAAGTCAGGTGAATAGGGTGGAATAGGTTGCGGAACGATATCAGTCGAATTTTTGGCAAAATGGTCTCGTAAAACCAATGCAGTGATTTTGGAACCAATCGTGCATTCACTCTTCTTAGGCCCAAATGATGTTTTAAAATGGTTTTCACTGATCCTTCCGATATTCCAACGATGCGAGTAAGGTCTCTGGCATCTGACTGTTAATCGTCGATTCTCGAGCACCAATTCCTTGAATTTATTGACGTGTTGATCATCAGTTGATGTTGATGGCCGTCCTGGACGTGGTTCGTCGTCAACGCGTTCTCGACCATCTTTGAAAAATTTGTACCAATCAAAAACACTTGCTCGCGACATACAATTATCACCGAAGGTATTTTGCAACATTCTGAACGTTTCGGCACCAGAAATTTGATTCCGCACACAAAATTTAATGGAACTACTTTATTGAATAATTTCACTCATTGTGAAAATCGCCGAATGCACTTTTTGTACTTCAGAAAGACAAGCGTATACTAAACACTAATGATTATTTTGATGTGACATTGGGCACAGATGTCACCGACAGTCATACCAACCTTAAAAAAATAATATTTTGATGAATGGGTTTCCGCGCGAAATTTAAATTAAAAAGTCTTACTAACTTTTGCCCACAGTAGTATACCCATTGACCTGAAAATAAAGCTTTGTATTTTTGCAGTAACGGATTCAAACAGGATGGAAGAGTAGCGGAAGAAACAAAAATGATTTCAGAGTCCATGAGGGTTCAATATTAGATTTCAATAGACAAAAATATTTTCCAAAAATTTGTTGTGATGTTGTAAGGAGGATGTAGTAGTTTTAGAATCACCCCCAGAAAACGAGGTAATTTCAGGAGCATGGATAGAAATTTATTACATTTGAGAACATTTTATAATTGTATTTTTGAAAAATGTTCGAAGTTGCTGTACACAAGAGCAAGTACTCGTTCAATGGTGACTAGCGAAATGACTAAGCTTATCCTTTCGTCTGCCTGACCAATTCAGCATTAAAGTGAGGCTAAAGTGTGGGCTACACAAGCAACGAAACGTAAAATCCACTGCTAGTATATCATTTTGCTGTTTTATAGTCAAAGGCAAAGTGACGAAATGACAACACCGGCGATTTTACAGTATAAAAACTACCCGGTGTACTATTTACTGTTCACCTGAATATTGACAATTCTGGTCGCTGTGGCGTAGTGGTGGTTTGAATCTCGTCACAGGCAAAATCAAAAATTAGAAAAACAAAATAATAATTTAACAAGAATAAAAATTTACTTTGTAAAGCTTTTCGCTTCGACGTTCGGATTTGGCATAAAACTGTAAGTCCCTTCCACTCACGTACAAATATAATACGCACAACAGGAGTGGATGTGAAAAGCTCGGCCAAGGCCCAACATGGGTTGTCGTGCCATTAAAAGAAAAGAAAAGAAAAGAAGCAGAATATTGGTAGTTTATTCAAGAGGAATGATATGATATGTACTAAATAAGTACCTTACTTACTTACTTAGCTGGCACTACAACCGATGATCGGTCTTGGCCGCCTCAATAAGTACTTAGTGAAATTAGTTTCATACATTTTCATTACAGTCGATTTAATATTTCAATAGTTCAAATTGCAGTCTTTAACCAGGCAAAAGGGAAATGGCTAACTGAACCCACATGTAAAAATATCAATGGCGTATGGCCAGAGTATTACTCCAATCCCTCCAAAAAGCTAATATCCCTAGATATATATATATCCCTAACACATACATACATAAAGTGGTGGCAGGATTAACTGCCTCATAGACACACATGCCACTAGAATGGGTACACACTCAAATAACTTCGGTAGAAGCTTTAAAAACAAAGAGAAAGAGCAATAAATCTCTCGTGAGCTCTGTTTCTGTACAGCCTTGGCTAAACGGTAGGAACGAAAAATACCCAAGGCCAATTAATTTACTTTACTTTTGATGGCACAACAGCCCATGGAGGTCCTAGGCCGAGCTTTTCGCATCCACTCATGTTATGCGTGTTATATTTGTACCTGAATGGAAGAGACCTACAGTTTAATGCCGAATCCGAACGGCGAAGTGAAAAGCTTTTCATAGCAATTTTTACTCTTGTAGGTTTGCCATTGCCTGCCAAGAGGTGGTGCCGTTATTTGTCTACCTTTTTCTTCTGTGTTTGATTTTGCCTGTGCCGAGATTCGAACCCCGGACACTCTGTGTAGCAGTCCAACGCAATACCACTACGCCACAGCGACCACAAGGCCAATACTTGCTAAAAACCTCAAGGACCTGAGGTCGGCTGACTAAAATACATAATAAAGATGAAATGACTTGAGTTATCAGTTTTTTTAAATGGGGTAAGTAAAACATCAACCATTTCGAGGACCACAATATACCATCTTTGACTATCACTTAACTTAACCTTACCTAAGATAGCGGTAAAAAGAAATTAACTACTAAAACTTGTACCTGAGACAATCTGTATTACAAATATTTCATTTGCTTATCAAATCATTTATAAAAACACAATAAAATCATATCACATAAATTGGTTTTAATAACAGATTTTTAAGTTTACACAACCAACAAAAGCAAAAAAAAAAAAAATTTAAAACTATAAATAGAAGACGAAAATATTAATTAAAAGTAAGGCAGCGCCCAAAAGAAAGTACATAAGCTTAATACCAATGATTTTCTTCGCGCGTGGCTAAATCGCTTTAATTCCACACAGAAGGGAAGCAGTCAGCAAATAAAATCAGCAGCAACAGTATTGGTAAACATCATCAACGAATGAGTGCGAAAGTGACGGAAAGTGAAAAAGAAGGAAACAGTGTAAAAGGAAGGAGAAGGAACACTAGCAAAAATTAAAGCTAAAGTCAATATTATATACGAGAGTTGAATAATAGCAAAATATAGCCTTAGTAGGAAGATAAACGAATTCATTTATTTAATTTGAAATCAGTAGCAGAAAATTAGTTTCATGCATTTGTTTCATTTACGAAATTAATTTTTTCTTGAACACAAAAGTAGAAAAAACAATGTCCAAAAAAAAAAAACATAAAGAAACAACAAACAAATAAATAAATAGACGAACAACAACAAAAAAACAAAGAGACAAAAAAAATAATAAATAAACAAAACCAAAAAAAGCAAATAGGCGAACAAAAAAAGTGTATATATAATGAAGAAAAATTGTATGTAAGTATGTGAGGAAAATAAATACTCTGTCATAAAAAATTCAATAAATTTAGTATAATGTATAGCACGCTTTTAGGCGCTTAAGAAAATTATAATTTATCATGTAGTAGAGCAAGTTGTTGAAGTCGAAACTCCAAGTGTAATACTTATTTTAATACAAAAACTTCATATTTCATTAGCAGCAGAGAAAATGTTAAACTCAAAAAAAAAAAAGTACATCTCATCATTTTTCTAGCAATATGTTGCAACGTCATCGTCATTAACAACAGCTACCAGGATGCTGATCATTGTGTAATCCTCAAATGCGAGCAGCACATGCAGTCGTCACCAGTGTTGCGCCATTTCATTCATTTTAAAAATATTTCATTTATAAATTTATTTTCACATTTAAAACATTTTAAGCGGAAAAGTTTTACTATTTTTACGTTGCACGCACACATATACATACCTACACACACAAACACTTTTATATGTACTACTACTATAGCACATTCCCACGAGTATTTTGAGGGTCAATGCACAAAAATATGCAGCACAAAATTCTTAATATAAAAAAATAAAACAGCAACAACAAACATGCTGCTGTCTTCGTTGATGCAATTGCTGCTGCTGCTACTGCTGTTAGCTCAAGTCTCATAGTGGCACAGCAACTACCATACAACAAAACTACAACATATTTCTTCTACTTAGAGATGTGTTCGTTTTGTAGTGAGTTTATAGTATTACGAAATGTCGAGTCAAAAAACTAAAATATGAAGAAGAAGAAACCAAGCTTTCTAGCAATGCACTAACTACGTTTATTTCCATGAACTTGATATGTCCTTTGTTCAAGGACTTTTCCGGGTGAAACAGTGGGAACGATTTTCAAAATTTACAGAAAATTTTTTATTCACAAAAATCAGTTAAATTCAAATTAAAGAGAGACTGAAAGGGTTAGAGTTTGGTGATTCAGAACCCAAAGGTGAAGAATTCTTGTATTGTGTACTTGTTGAATACTTCATGAATACTTCACTTTTCGATTTACTCAACAGTATAATTGATAGAGTTAAATATGAAAAAAAAACCAATGACTGTTACTTTGAAACAAAATCCAATTTCGAAGTCAAAATAGTTTTTACTTTAAAATTTTTCAATCTCTTGCCATTTCATGTGTATGCCATTGAAAAACTTTAGCATATCAAAAATTGCATTCCTTGCAGCAACGGCAAGCACAAGAACAACAACAACAACAACAACAACAACAACAACAACAGCAGCAACAACAAATAGTAATAGCATCAGCAACATCATCAACAACAATGCCAGACAACTTAAGCGCGCTCCAACCAACCGACTAACAACCAACGAGCAAACAAACAAACGAGCGCATATTAGCGAGTAAGGGAGTGAGTGAAAGTGTGTAGGTACAGCAATAGCTGCCAAAAATTTATGAACACGAATACGTTCGTATTAACTATGAAAATCCTTTTTCACACACACACACACACACATATATATATATAAACATATACACATAGAGACAGCAGCTTTATAGTGTAGCAAAGTCATTTATACAAATACTGACAGATAAAAGTTGCATGCATTTACACAAAAGAAACACGCAAACAAACAAACAAACAAACAAGCATCAACTAGCAAACCACATTCAAGGTTATGTATCAAAAAGATAAACAGAGACAACACACTGCACACAATGCACTCCTAGACGGACCCACCTACGCTGCACCACAAAATGCATTTGATTTCTAGAGTAAATCCTTGAAAGAAATCACATAATAGTAAATCATCGTCATCATTTCAGAGAAACGACTCAACGATGAGCAGCAATAGCAAGTAGCAAGCTACATATTCTGCAGCAGCAGAATCAACAGCAATAATTCTATAGAGAAGAAGAAGAAGCTAAGGACGGAGATAGCAACGAGCTGGCAACGACCATTGACCAGTACCCACCAGCCAGAGTAGTCAGTGCTACATACGTATAGCGTAATAATAATAACGTAGCGATAGTTTGTTTTCATTTGATTGTTTTGTGGCCAGCAGAAAGGATGATCATACTCTTATGCACTTATGAGCATCTATTTTTTTTTTGTCTGTCTGTGTGCCTCCTGCCTGGCTTGCACGATTGCCTGTTAGTATGCTGCTATATACACACTCTATGAATTTATTGACATGAATGCTTGAAATAACTTGAAGGTGCAGAGTGAAGTGTAGAGTGCCAGCAATCACGCATTGGCACGACTGGATAAGGAAATAAATGCTGCTACTGCTGCTACTTTGCTTCTCTTTGCGGAATGTTGTGAGCATAAATCAAGGATTTGTTTGCGGATTGTGTTTGCTTCCATAAACACACACACGCCACACACATACACACACATTCATGTGTGTGGCGTGTGTGTATGTAACAATATTTGCGAATCAACGTAATGCAAGGATAAGAAAGTTATTCGTGCGCTTAAGTAACGAAAGGATTTTGTTTTTATTTAGTGTGTACGGTGCGCGGTCGGTGCGTTGTTTCTTCCTGTGAAATCATCATATCAATGTAAATGTTGCATTGACCTTTGATTCTTGATTCTGCAAAAAGCTATCTAAGTAGTATCAATTTCATTCCATTTCGTGGTAGTAAAATTTAATGAAAATAAAGTGTTTAATAAGAGGAGGTACTCGTTAAATTGGAAATAAATAAAAACTTAAGTTTTGATAAACAAGAGTGAACATGTTCGCAATAAGTGTGGTTTAAAGAAAAAATTATAAAAATTAAATATGTAGTGCTTTATCAAATTCTTACATTCGCCCAACGATTTTGAATATGTAGCTACTAATTTGTTGAAGTAATAGCAATTAATTGAAAATACGGTGATAAAGAGAAAATGTTAATCGCATTAATTGAAAATCTCTAAGGAGTGAGATCGAAAAAATCGGATAACTTTGAAAGACCAGTGCTTTGAAACTCTTCATCTGAATGAAAAAATTCAAACAGTAGGCTTTGCGTTGGAGAAATTCTGATGAAATACAATCACATGTTTTTTTTCTTGTGAACTTTCAGTTGAGTCATGGCATCGGAAGTGGAAAGACGCGATTTAGTTTTTGAATTATTTCGAGAAAATCCGCAGTGGAGCCAGAAAACCATTGCAAATAAGGCGAAAGTTACAGAAAACATTGTCTCGATGATTCTTAAAAAATTTAATATAGACTTAACAGTTGCTAGAAAATATGGTTCTGGAAGGAAATGCGGTTTCGTGTCTCTACAAAAGGCGAAGAAAGTCGTTGCTCTCTTAGAAAAGAATCCAGCGTTGTCTAATCGAAAAATGGCGGAAAAAGCGAGTTGCTGTGAGTTTATAGTTCGTAACATTAAAAAAGAAGCGGGCCTTAAAACATATAAAGTGCAGTCAGTACCCGACAGGAACGCTACTAAGAACTTGGTAGCCCAGAGCCGAGCTAAAAAGTTGAAGACAGATTTCATTGCTGTGTTATGGACGATGAAACATACGTGTTGTCTGAATTTTCTCAATTGCCTGGTCAAGAGTTTTACACCGCAAAGGAACGAGGAGGAGTTGAGGAAAGATTTAGGACAAAACAAAAGTCCAAGTTCCCGAAGAAGTTTCTGGTATGGCAAGCGATTTGTAGTTGTGGGCTAAGGAGTAAAAGTTTCGTAACAAGTGGCACTGATAACGACGAAATTTATGTGAAGGAGTGCCTCCAGAAGAGATTGCTGCGCTTCATTAAAAAGCACAATGTATCTACTTTTGGCCTGATCAAACCTCCTGCTACTACAGTCAAGTAACCCTTAAAAGGTTCGAAGACCAAAACACCCAGAACTTCGGCCTATCGAGAGATATTGGGCTCTAGTAAAAAGAAAATTAAAGGCAACAAAATGACAGTAAAGGCGCTAATGACAGGCATACCGGAAAAGCTGTCTGAATTCTGTAAAAAACAACAAACAAATTAGTTTTATTGATCAGAAATTAAATGTTCTTTTCAAAACTGTTTACATTTTTTTTATTTGCATGCTAGGACAATATGCTAGAACAATTTAAAGTTATCCGATATTTTCGATCTCACTCCTTAGTCCTATTTTCAATACCTTTTTTTTTTTTAAATGTAATCAACACAAAAGGGGAAACCCCTATAAATGCAGAGCATTGTGTTGATTGGAAGGAAGATTGATAGGTGGGAGAAAAAGGAGGAAGAAGCAGTTATGAACGTTTGCTTTAAACTTGCAAGGGTCACAATAATTGGGAAAAATTGTTGCAGGGAGCTTATTCCAAATACGCGCGGTACGAACTTTCTCTGTAATGCGTAGTGCAGTGGAACACCGTGTCTATGTGTGAGTTCCGCTTGCTGATCGTGTAGTTTAGTTAGCTGATCGTATTGAACACACGAACTGGCGGCATCAGCTTGCGCATCTCAGAAGATGTTGGATACGGTCCAGGAGCTCCAGTTGCGTTCGTTAAGTTCTAGCCCATAGGTGTGAATTAAACTCCAATTTAGGGCGTTTATAGGAGGTGTAGATCATGGGGAGCTCAATCGAAGTAATATATTTTTTTGACACTTTTCTGCTTCTTTCGACACGTCAAAAATGTGTTTATTCCAACGAACATCACATTGAATTGACATGCCCAGAACATCAAGAGTCGCTGTCTCCGCAATTTCTACCCCACTCATATCTAGGGGGTTAACGGGGGGTTGGGAAACTCGTTTGTGAGATAACTGACAACATTGGGCCTTATGCGCATTGAACTCAACTCTATTCGTAAGACCCCACCCGGAGATTGACTGGAGATCTTTATTGAGTGAGCCATTCATAACGTGACTTTTCCTCTCAATCTCCAATACCTGGTAATGGAAGTGGAACAATTTTATTTACGTTACAACGGAATTGAAAAAAATTCAATTGCAAATTACAATTCCTTGTAGTGAAATTGTGATGAAAATTATAATTTCAATTAAGTACATCATAGAATTGGGAAAGAAAGCAATTCCTCCTTCTGGATCGATCACAAATTTGAATTACTAAGTAATGCATTTGTACCGTAACTGAATTTACCCAGCTCGGCCACTCATATTTAAATTGGCAAAATTTCAAAAGAGAAAAGTTTTGTTACGCAAATAATCCAAGAACATAATTACGCGACGGTTGATCGTTTTTCTTCTACTTCTCCTCGGCTTACGCCAAGCTTTTCGCATCCGTCCAATCCATTGTATAAGAATGGAAAAGACCTACAGTTTTAAGTTGAGTTTCATTTATCTTGGTGTTTTGCCAGGTTTAGAAAAATTTTTTTATTTTATCTTTTTTTGATTGACTGTGCCGAGATTTGGCCCAGGGGCTCAGAGTAAATAGAAATCAAGCATAATGCCCACGACACCGAGCCGAAATTCTTTCTTCTTTTTTTAATGGCACAACAGCAAATGGAAGTCCGAGCATTCCGCATCCACACACACATGTTGTACGTGAATGGAACGGATCAACAGTTTTATGCTGAATCCGAACGCCAAGGCAACGTGAAAAGCATTTCATAAGCCATTTTTACTCTTGGTAGTTTACCATTGCCTTGTATAAAAATTTTTTTTATTTTTTATTTTTGATTTTTGCCTTTGCCGAGATTTGAAACCTGGACACTTTGCGTAGTAGGCCAGCGAACTACAAACTACGTCATGGCGACCATATCCGTAACAGTATGGTTTTTTTTTCAAATATTATACATTTGATTATCACGTGAAGTAAAATCAACTCCAATTTTTCAAATCAATTACATTTTCCAACAAAAAGAGGAAATTCTTTAAGCAATTTCTGCTAAATCACATCACGTGCATGTCATGCATAAAATTTTATACTGTCAGATTTGCGCAACAACAAGAACAAGAGAACAAAACCAAGAAAAAAAATAAATAAAAAATTCATTCAATGTGATATCAACAATTTCAAAACAATTTCATTTTATGGAAATGTTCATCATATTCATACAACGGTGAATATGTTTGCAATCATCTCGTTGATGCACAGAGCTCAGGGAGAGGAGAGAGAGAGAGAGAAAGAGTAGTTTTTCCCAGTTTCTGATGTGGTTATATGCACATATGCAATTTCATCTTCTTCATATCTTCACCGCCCTCCTCCTACCAACCAAGCAGCAGCACCAGCAGCAGCAGCACGAATTTAGCAACTTCACGTCGTATGCATCATAACTAGCATTCATGAGGAAAATTGCAATTTTACCTTGGCAAAGTGCATTACTACGTGCACGTGTGCGTGTGTGGGAGAACGTGCATGTGTGCCGGTGAATAGCATACGGTGGATTAAATGGAAAAGGGTTGGGATATGATATAAACGATAAATATGCAAAACAAAAAAAGAAAAAAATTTATATAATGAAGTTAGAAGTAAAACAAAAATCTGACAAATCTCACCCATACCAACCAGATTTAGAAACATAATTTTATAAATCAGTTTCAAATGCGTATTAATTTAAGGCAGCAAATTATAGCGCGTGTAATACATTTATAGAAATTGCAAGAAACCGAAAAACTTCCTTAATTTATTTCAAATTTATTTATTATTTTTCCTACTACTTATGTATGTTTGTAGGGATGGATGCACGAGTATACTTATATAATATATTTAGCAGTGAGGGTCACACAGTCGTATATCACTACGAAATACGAAAAATATCTTCAAATCAAACTTACATACAGGGTGTTTTTTTTTAGAAGTGTGGTTTTCAAGAAGAAATAAAACGCATATAATTTATTTTTATTATAAAGATAAGGATTTGCCATTATGTTTTAAAAACGATTTCGGGCAAGTGTCAGTAATAACGCGCCGAATAAGTATTCTCTTCTAAGCGTCAATCGTCTCGGGCTTATCTGCGTAGACAAGCGATTTCACATAACCCCACAAAAAATAGTCCAGCGGTGTTAAATGGCACGATCTTGGAGGCCACGCCACAGGCCCATGACGCGAGATAATGCGCTCACCAATAGTTTCCTTCAATAAATTGATTGTTTCGTTGGCTGTATGGCATATAGCGCCATCTTGTTGGAACCAAAGGTCGACCACATAAACATCCTCCAATTCAGGCACGAAAAAGTCATTAATCAAGGCTCTATAGTGTTCCCCATTGACTTTAACATTATGACCGGCTTCATCTTTGAAGAAATATGAACCAATGATTCCCTCTGCCCATAGAGCACACCAAACAGTGACTTTTTGAGGATGCAACGGCGTCTCAACAATGGCTTGTAAATTATGATCACTCCAAATGCGACAATTTTGGTTATTAACGTACCCATTCAACCAAAAGTGAGCTTCATCGCTGAACAAAATTTTCTTGTGAAAATCGGGATCGGTGGCCATCTCGTTTTGGGCCCATTCACCGAACGTGCGCCGCACTTGATGTTCGTTCAGCTTCAATTTTTGAAATGGCAAACCAAACTGAGTATAAATCAAGTGACTGACAAAAAGACCAACTCCGAAAAAAATATTGCCAGATTGAAAACCACAATTCTAAAAAACACCCTTTACTTACTATTCATAAATAAAATTCAAAATGAATATTTCAAATCACATTTTAGGATAAACATAAATTTCTGCTCAATGATACTTTCAACATCAAGTAAACGTAAAAATAAGCATAGTAAAAGTGACCATGAAAACAAGAACAAGGACCACAGACCATCGACAAATCGAAATAAAAACATGTATACACCAAAGCATGAAATTCACTCACATATACCAACCTACACAGCCTACAGGCTCATTGGGCAGCATAATAATCAGTGTGAGCGTGAGCTCCCCATTAAAATATAACTACCCTGTTGTTTGTGCCAACCAAACATCCCAATGGGTAAAAATATGTCTGCTTAAGCATTTTCCTAACTACCAGAGAGCACATGTGATTAATCACTTACTACTTTGGACCTCCACAGACTTCCGATTCTAAAGCTTTTAAGAAGACAAATCATCAAGGAATGAAACCGAATCAATATAAAGTTTCATTTTCGATTTTGTCAAGTGTTTCGGTGTCGTTCTTCAACATTAATTAGGCTTTCGGTTTCGTTCCGGTTGCGGTTGCAGTTTTAAAGGAAAGAGATCAAAATAAGTTTGAGAATTACTAAATAAATAGTAATATTCTATGGTTTGCAAGCATACTTGTATTTCTGGGCGGCATTACTCTTCGCTGTTTCTTTTTTGATTGCACATACATATTTTTTTGTTCGAACACAATATTCAAATAAATACCGATATGGATTGTCTCCCAATCTCGAAGGACAAAGAAAGTAAAGGAAGACAATGTATTTTTGACTTTGTAGATTAGAAAATCGTAGAGCAATTATGTACAATCAGTGTCGCCGATGAGCGGCGCTGAGATCCGCTAAAATCGCCGCCATACATATTGGCGTCAAATTCATATTTAATTCATTTTGAAATATATGTGGGAATAATTTCAGATCCCCTTACAGCATTGTCGGGCAAACCAATAAATACCATAGACATGAATGCTTGTGTTTGCATCTGAGAGAGCGACAGCGCTGATTGTGTTATTTACACTCTACTACTCTGGGCAAAAGTTAGTAAGACTTTGTTCATAATTTCAAATTTTTTTATTCATTCTTCCAAATCTATTTAGTCCCCTTCAAAGTAATCCCCCCCGGCCCCAATACACTTGTGCCAACGTTTTTTCCAATTCTCGAAACAGTTGTTAAAGTCAATTTCCGGAATAGCCTTCAATGCGCTTAGCGATTCATGTTTAATGTCTTCAATTGACTCAAAACGGTGTCCACGAAGCGGTTTTTTGAGTTTAGAAAATAGCCAAAAGTCACACGGTGCTAAGTCAGGCGAATAGGGTGGTTGCGGAACGATATCAGTCGAATTTTTGGCAAAATGGTCTCGTAAAACCAATGCAGTGATTTTGGAACCAATCGTGCATTCACTCTTCTTAGGCCCAAATGATGTTTTAAAATGGTATTCACTGATCCTTCCGATATTCCAACGATGCCAGTAAGGTCTCTGGCATCTGACTGTTAATCGTCGATTCTCGAGCACCAATTCCTTGATTTTATTGACCAGACGTGTTGATCATCAGTTGATGTTGATGGCCGTCCTGGACGTGGTTCGTCGTCAACGCGTTCTCGACCATCTTTGAACAACTTGTACCAATCAAAAACACTTGCTCGCGACATACAATTATCACCGAAGGCATTTTGCAACATTCTGAACGTTTCGGCACCAGAAATTTGATTCCGCACACAAAATTTAAAATTGTTGTACTTCAGAAAGACAAGCGTATACTAAACACTAATGATTATTTTGATGTGACATTTGGCACAGATGTCACCGACAGTCATACCAACCTTAAAAAAATAATATTTTGATGAATGGGTTTCCGCGCGAAATTTAAATTAAAAAGTCCTACTACTTTTTGCCCACAGTAGTAAATTAAATAAACTTGGTAACAAAAAAATAGATAGTAAATTTCTTATGCTCTAACGTGAAATAGCAATGCCTGACAAACATAACACATACGTTTGACGTTTAGAAATGTTACTTTTTTGGTAAATTTCGATAAGAAATAGAAGTAGTGCCTCTTCAAATAAAACATAACAGAACAGTAAATAATGTGTTCATATTTTCATGAAAAATTATTTATGAAAAAGAAGTCATACTCCCATTTACTTATCAGAAAACATTTATTTTTTTTTTCAGTTCTTATGTTAAATAATTGAGCAGCGAGATCTTGCTTACATGAATGCTGAAAGTTAACTAACATGATTTGCGTTGACAAAATGCTCTCAAACTTCTCCCGAATTCCATTGTTCGTCAATAGTTCGTAAGCTACACGAAGAAGTTTATAGTGCGTCGCCAGAGAATGTGTGCCTATTCACATGTGAATACGAAAATTTAAATTGCCCGACACTGATTTACAGTAATGATCGAGAAATTTTTCTCAAACCCGATTTAAACCAGTTCGTGTTTGAGAATAGGTTTCGGGTTCGTTCTTTTTCAGTTGAAAATAACGGTTTCGGTTTCGAAAAATGTAACGACTTTAAACGGTTAAAGTTTCCTTAATATTTTTTTTTCGGAAACGTTTCGATTTTCCGCCGCTGGGGTGCCCAGACTCTAATTCCTACTGCAAAAATGCCATATTTATAAAATGACAAAACATTGTGCTAAAAAACAAACCAAAGAATGTGAGGGAGGAAATTTGCTGGCTAACTAAGTATGATAGCAATCGGCTATGTGTGCTATATAAAAGGCTGCCTAACAAACTAGATTATAAAAGCAACATTCTATGCATATACTAGGTACATGTGGCTAAAAGGATACTTGTAGAAACACCAAACAAAATTATACACAAAACCGCAGAGAAAAGTGGAAAATATTATATATTTATGCGACTACTGTGAATGTATTAAATGACAGCATTAAAGCAATAAAACTACAGCCGTCTGAGGTTGCCCTAGGATATGATTGTGGGAGCGCAAAGAAGAGATGATGAAGCGGATATAGAGCAGCAGATAGGCGTGTAAAGAAACTGAAATAGCAGCACGAAGAAGAAAAACCACAGAATCTTGTAGTGACAAAACCAAAATTGGTTTTATTAGTGCTGCATTCGCGCGTATGATTTGTGTTTTGAGAGGAAGCAAAAATTTGCTGCCTAAAGTGAATTGATATAATGAAAGTAAAATATTCACTCAAGACAAAGGCAAACTATACTTTTTAGAAGTCCGTTTGAAACTTCAAAAAATTTTTGGTAATGTCTGTTCTATGCAAATATGTATTTACATAAGTGTAACACTTTTTTCAGTGTTTTTGCAGCAATTTATGTTTTACGTGATTCTCATTTGGAGTGCTTCCTCTCCAATGAGCCAGAAGCCGGTGGTAATGAACGCCGTCAGTATCGAGATGTTTTTCGGTTTTTTGTTTATGAGCTGTACTTTTCCAATTGTAGTTAGCCCATATCGCTCTAATTTATTTCAGGTCGACAGCCTCTTCCACATACCTTTGGCTCGTGCGAGGTATTTTGAGATTTTTTACTTGGCTTAGTTCAGTGGTATGAATACCAGCTCAACCAAGAATTCTTGCAGAGTGCAGCTATGACGGGCCAGCTTTGCTGCCTTTTCGTTACCCTCTCTTTTCTGGTGTCCCCGCAAGTCATTCTTTGCACTGTGCTATCAGATTAGATGTTGTGATGGATGAAACAAGAGCCTTGATTGATACCTGGCTATCCGAAAGAATAGCAATGTCTGCTTTAAAAGTATGATCTGTCTTTAGCATCCTGTAAGCCTTTCTTATTGCGCACAATTAAGCCTAAAATACACTAGCTGAGTTCGGGAGGCTTATACTTTGTTGATTGAAGCATAGTTTCACTGAGTTTTTTTCTTATTCCATGCACAATTGAATCTGGAAAACTGTTGGCATTTATCGTCAAAATATTGAAACGAAAATTCGTAATAAATAGTAAAAGGCGGCAATTTTCCAATCCGCCGTGATTTGCAAAATCGGCCAATAGTTTCTACTGACTTCAGTCTAACCATAATGCAGATAAAGAAGTGTCGACTGCTATATTGGCAGCATTATTTTTATATGCAGTAGTCACTGCAGAATCATCTACTTACTTATAGAATTCGAAATTAAATACTATTAGCAGTGATTCAAACTGTAATAGTATTTAATAAAGATGCATACAGTTTACTTTAATACAGAATCTAATAATCGAACTTTTAGGTATTGAGCATAAGTAAATAGTAGAAACTACAAAATCATAACAACATAAAGTCTTTATGAGAACAAATGCATATGTTTCATAACTTAATACCAAAATCAAATCAAGCATCAAGCATAATTTCCTACTCTGCTGCATAAAGAGTAAATTGAAAGTAAATATAACAAAACTTTATGGAAAAGACGAAAATTATGTATGAAAACAAAGAAAACAGCATTGAAAAAGCACGCAGAATCAGCAACAAAACTGCTGTCATCATCATAATGTATGCATATAAATAAAGCACAATTACAATTCAAATGTAAAGCCAATGTACTCCTCCACCAGTCTTTCCGTAGCAAATATTTAAGTATCCTTTTATTCATTACATTTTACGCATTATCATTTATTTATATCGTAGGTGTCTGACTGCCATTTGTAGCACCTGCAGAACTTTTAAGTTTAATTAACTCAATTTAAGTAGAAAAGACATCAACTACCATCACTGAATATTTGTATAAATATGTAGTATTGCTGCTGGTGCTGCTGCTGCTATACTCATCCCTGCTATCCCTACCCCTATGCTTTCTCTTTGCCACCATCATAAGCTCTTGCTACTTCTTTCTATTTACTTTTATTTCAACCGGATGTGGAATGAGAAAGAACTTGAGTAATATAAACTAAGTATACGAACACAGCAAAACAGTATTAATTAATGGCAAAAGGAAACTTGGCAATACAACAAGTTCCTGCAAGCGGAAATGTATAGAGGAAAGTGTACTGGGACAACGCACAGGGGCTGAACAGGACAGAGGGGTGCAGGAAGTATATTGTCGATTTTAATTATGCTTAATAAAGCCATTGTTAATAGAAATGAAGAATGTATGTATGCAAAGAAACTATAAATTCCGGCATTGTTTCAAAAGTATCTGAAAGTAAACACGCCCGAAATGGACTTGGCTTTTTAAAGATAGAGAGAGAGGGAGAGAGGGAGGGAGAGAGAGAGATGGAGGGAGAGAGGGAGAGAGGGAGAGAGAAAGAGGGAGAGAGAGAGAGGGAGAGAGAGAGAGGGAGAGAGAGAGAGGGAGAGAGAGAGAGGGAGAGAGAGAGAGGGAGAGAGAGGGAGAGAGAGGGAGAGAGAGAGGGAGAGAGAGAGAGAGAGGGAGAGAGAGAGGGGAGAGGGAGAGAGAGAGGGGAAGAGGGAGAGAGAGAGGGGAGAGAGAGAGAGAGGGAAGGAGAGAGAGAGAGGGAAGGAGAGAGAGAGAGAGAGAGGGAGAGAGAGAGAGAGAGA